>MU204205.1:6164804-6178284 GCA_017309775.1 Paedocypris sp. Pulau Singkep
AGAGAGAGAGAGAGAGAGAGAGAGAGAGAGAGAGAGAGAGAGAGAGAGACTGGAATATTGATTTTTAAGAGAACATGTTGTCATATAGGAATCCCGTAAGAAAAATGCAGTGCCATTTCACAATCCGATAACCCGACACCAAATGATTCACTCCAGTTTAAAGGCTTCTGGGAAATTAGAGTGTTTTTTTATTTTCTTTCCCAGTGGCATCCAGTCATGTCCTACGTCATACAAGTTGGTTTGATGATGTTTTTCTCCGGCTAGGTGTGAGTTTGCTGGTTCCTCACGGTGCGATAGAAGAGGACACAACGTGGGAGCTGTACATGTGCATTACCCAGCAGGACTCCAGGTAACTTCTCCAGAACATGGAAGAACACAACTCCAATTGAAGGAATTTAAGACCCACAGCTTCGAAACCTAGAACTATAGGACTTCTACAGAAGTGTCTTGTCACGGGTGACTTTTTGGCTAAAAATTACTCCTTTACAAGTTACACGTCACCAATTCCAAGAACACTTGAGTAAAAGTAGTAAAGAGTAAAGAACTTAAGTGTTTTTTACTAAGTGGAGTTCATAGGCTCAAAAAACACCAAGAGATGTGAAAAACAGGAAACTATTTATGAGGTTTTGTTTCTTGATATGGAAATGAAGTTCAACACCTCAGTGATCCTAAATGACAGAACAAAATTGATAAAGAAAAGAACCAATAGTCAAACTCTGAGAAAAAAAGTTGTCAGAATCAACGAGTAACGGTAAGTGTCTATTCAAATGGAGTGGAGTACAGAGTACATATACTCAATCACAAATGTAGTCAAGTAGAGAGTAAAAGTTTCTTATATTTTTGATACTCAGTACAAGTTCAAAGTAGACAAAAATAAGTCTTCAGTAAAGTAACAACGCCTGTTTACTCATGTACTTTCAAAACTCACTTTTACTGGCTTTCAAAGATGTTAATCAAGCTTGTTCTAAGCTTTCAAGATACAACTTTGTTTGCAAATTTTAGAAAAAAGATGATGCTGCACAATGGCAGATGGAGATTCTAATCCAATTATATTTTTGAAATACTGTTTTGAAAATAATTCAAGAGGAGTCTGAGTGAAAAGTAATTGCAAACATGAATATGTATCATTTATTAAGGCTTTAAGACTTAAAACATTATTATTTCACACTGTTTTGATAATAATAAAAGTCTATTGAAAAGATGTCCTACAGAAAATGAAAAATGTCTCCTACAAAAGAGATTCAAGTTTAAGGAGTTGTTTTCTTTGTGCTTGCGTTGGTTTCATCAGGGTCTCCAGTTTCCTCCCACGGTCCCATGCGGGAGAATTGATGTTGAGGATGTTGTTTGGCAAAGCTGGTGCAATAAATTCTGGTGCTTAACGTTGTTAGACAGTCCGCAAAATGACAGGCTGGTGACTATGGAGACTGTTATTTCCATGTCTGACTTCCTTTAGCTCTAATTTTCCTTCCTTCACCCATTTTTGCCTGTCAGATCCAGCTGTCTGGGCTCTTGGAGATGCCATTATATTTCTGTGGTTACAGCAGCAGCCTGTATGTTGGAGGAGGCTGACTGTGGTTGTCTCTCCTGGGGCTTGTTTAAAAGTGCCACCTTCATGGTGTTAGTATGCTGGGCCCGGTGTGTGAGGGGTTCTACTCCACACGGAGGTGAGCGGTTAATAGCAACCAGGTCCAGCAGGTTATCAGCCAGCCTGTCACAGCTACAGAAAAAGGATTATGCCTCTAAAACAACCAAGCATTGGCATAGTTTCATGGCGTGTTGAGTATTGAAGTTGTGTCTCTTTCCTGTATGCGTTTATGAGCACAAGAAACGAGTAATGATGCTAATGTGTCCATCTATCTTCCTCTTCTCCACATCACCCATCCACAATCCAGCATTTCTTGGCTAAAGAATCAGAAAAGGGTGAAGATGAGGGCTGTTTGAGTCTGTGGCCATCAGGGGGCGCCCAAGAGTAGCATGTTTTATAAATATAATTTTTAATGCGTATATTACAAACTGTGCAAATTATTAATTTTTTCTTACATTAAAACTTTAGCACCGTTTGAGAAACATTTACAGCTATGATTTTAAACAAAACTCGTATAACAAAATTATAGTTTTAATTGTATGCAACATTTGTACGATAAGTGCGCTTTATGAGGTTTAATGAGGGTTTTTATTTTCAGTGTAGTAGCAGCGTGAGAATAGACTGTTTTTTAAAGCTACTGCGTCATGAGATAAATCTTACACTAAAATGTTTTAACAGCACAGTCAGCACAAATAATAATATCCCGAGTGTCATAAAGTTGCAGATGAAATTGTCATGAATGTTTGTCGGACGTTACATTTGAAAAACAAATTTAAGAATTAGGTCAAAAACAAACGATTCAATGAATTTTAACAAAGATGAAATGCTAGAATTTACTTGAAAATGTCTCTTTCCAAGGTGTGTAAACATGCAGAACGTCCTTCTCCATTTGTAAGGCTTTACTTTAGCATTTTACGTAGCACCAGTCGCAAAAAACATCAGGTTTGAGGACAGTGCTGCACTAAACTGTTTCTAGTTGTTTCCAGCTTTGACTGCAGCTGTAGAGATATATAAAAAAAAAAAAAACACGGAAATAACAGACGCAAATGTCAAGGTGCTTCTGTTATTGATTATGAATGTCTAACCGGATATTAGTCTTAACAAGAGCGTTAATAGCTCAGCACTGTAGCTGCACTAGAAGGCAAAGTTGCTCAATGTTGTCTTTATTGATGAAAATTTAGCAGGTTCTAACTATAGCACCCATATATGCAATTTCCCCGCTGTGAGACAAATAAAGACATTTTCAATTTCAATTCAATATATTTCTCACCGCTTTTTATCATTTAAGTCACTTTAAGTCCGTTGATTTTTCAATTTTGGACGTCTCTTATCTTAATGTAGCTTTTTAAATTGCTTTGAAACAAAACAAAGAAAAAGTTGCATGGATTATTCAGGTTTATTTTCAAACAACTGTGTTCCGAATACAACGGTTTGGCTACGGTAAATCCCCCAGAATGCCTGATGTTTTGTTCTGCTAGCTGCTTAGCGCGAGGATTAACTCTTGAAAAATTGCAAACCAACTTGGGCTAGCGAGGATTTGAAGCTAAACTTCCAAATGTCACCTCGAATCAGACGGGAGGAACCTTCTCGTGGTCCTCGGATGCTGCCGGGGGGCTTGCTGGGACGGATAGAGATCAAAGGTCACAGAGATGAAAAGTCCAATCTCGGCCAGCCGCAGATGAAGAAACCTGCCTGCATCCGATAAGCTCCGAGCTGTTTGCTTCTCCATCACTCGAGCAGCGTGCAGACACTACCACCGAGCATCCATCCGTCAGTCAAGGCGTAGCGGCTCGGCCCTGCTGTCACTCAAAGCCTATCTTTTGACAGTCGCCGAGAGTGGCAGGAAGAAATTGAATCCACAACGCTGCATTTTGACCACAATGCATCTACAGAAAACCAGCGGAACGGTGGGGTTAGTAGAAGAGAGGCAAAAATCAATCTGCAGAACCTCCTAAATTTAGCCTCAGCATCTCCAGAGTCCTCATAACAGGAGCTGAGGAGAGCCGAGTCATGAAGAAGGATCAATCAGAGACTCTTTTTATTTGCTCACGGTGATAGGATTGAGTTTGCTCGGGCATCTTGGCTGTTTGCAGAGCTTAAAGATCCTGTACGCTTCCCTGTGGATTCGCTCGGAACATCGGCATTACTAGGACACGATTCGAGGTGTTAATGAAAGGAGACTGGGATTAATGAACTCCTTTTTGCTTTTCCATTTTTGGATGTTAAACCTCTAAATCAAAGGATGATGCGGTTCTCTTGGCATTTCATGGATCATAGTGAAGTGTATTTATTTCCGACTCTCTTTTGAAATGAGGTATTAAACCAGGCCAAAAGTTTCAATCATTGTTTGGGGGTTTTCTCACAAATAAGAGTATTCGTCATAACATACGAATACACAATAAAAGTTGTATTAGTGAATCTAGTGTAGTGAATTAAAATGGTTTAAATAAGGATTTCTATTCATAGATGGTTTCATTTATTCATTCATTTTCATTTTCAAATGTGGGATGATACATTTATCTTCCCACAATTCTGTGAAAGGGATTTTCTTTCGGTTTTTTTTTCTACATTACCATCTCTCTCTCTCTCTCTCTCTGTTCCTACTTTCTGCTTTTTCTTCATTACCATCTCTCTATCTCTCTCCTTTTCTCTTCCTACTTTCTGCTTTTTCTTCATTACCATCTCTCTCTCTCTCTCTCTCTCTCTCTCTCTCTCTTTCTCTCTCTCTCTCTCTCTCCCTCTCTCTCTCTCTCTCTCTCTCTCTCTCTCTCTCTCTCTCTCTCTCTCTCTCTCTCTCTCTCTCTCTCTCTCTCTCTCTCTCTCTCTCTCTCTCTCTCTCTCTCTCTCTCTCCCTCCCTCTCTCTCTCTCTCTCTCTCTCTCTCTCTTTCTCTCTTTTTATCTTTGTATCTGTTTTACTTTACTTACTCCCTACAAAATTGCACACCAAGCCTAAGAGCTCTATCAGAGTCAATTGGCCTTATTACTGATACAAAAGAATGTGGATGCGGTGCCGATAAAGTGGAGGATGTTGGCAGGTAGCAGGTAATCGCTCAATATAAATAAATGAGCATCTAAACAAAAGAAGTGAGAGAGCAATTGACGAAGTTGTTAATGTAATTTGGCCTCTGTCTCGGTTCAGTGTCTAACACCGGAATTGGAGGACGGACTCAACATGCCAGATGCTAAGAATAAAAACCTGAACAGTCTAAAATAAAGGTGTTGTTCTGGCAAGCTGCTTTTTGCATTGTAATTTTATAAGCAAGTTAAACTTTTGAAAAGGCAAGGTTGGAATCTTTACGCTTGCAGGCGTTTCTGGTTTCAAAGCCTGGTTTCTGATTGGACCACAATTTACTCCCACATTAGTTCAAGAGAATTTGAGGCTACAACAATAATGGTCATTGGTGTGAGAGTGCAAATGTGTGTCCTGCTCTGTAATTGGTTGGCCAACAATCAGCCTCAGATGTGTCTTGATTGGCTCCAGCTAACTGTGACCCAGAAATAGATATGCTGTTGAAAATGTCGACTGTGATTTTTGGACAATAGCACAACTCAAAAATAATGACGCAAAAAAAAGAAAAATACTGTTTTTTGTCTCGGTTCCTTTAATTTCACTGGAATCAAGATTGTAACTGCAGATGTGTATACCTGAAAACCATACTTGAGTAAAAGTACAGATACCGTATTGTAAAATTTGCTCCATTCCAAGCCAATCTTCAATTCCAAGACGACTTGAGTAAAAGTCTTGAGTAATGTATCCAATTTTTAAAAAACTATATTACTCATACTGAGTTTAGGCTCAAAAGGCACCAAGAAATATGGAAAAAACAAGAAATTGTTGTTTATGAGGTTTCATTTCATAAGGAAGAAATTACATTTAACACCTCAATGTTTTAAAATGGCAGTAATATACAGATAAAAACAAAGAGTCAGTCTCAGTCAAACTCAAATGTGCAATAAAGTGCAACTGCTAAATCACGTGATTTAGCTCATAACAGCATCCAGTGCATTTAGCATCCTGCAGATGGCGACATCATCTCATCCGCCCAAGAAATGATCCGCAGTAGAAAGATAGCAACTTGTCACGCACAATCACAGTGTAAGGAGTAACGGTAAGTGTCCATTCAAATGTAGTGGAGTAAAGAGTACAGACACACAATCAAAAATGTAGTCAAGTAGAGAGTAGAAGTTGCTTATATTTTTGATTCTCAGTACAAGTACAAAGTAGCCAAAAAATATAATAGCAAAGTTTCTTTACTCAAGTACTTTTCATCACTGCGTAACTGCACTTCTTCTTACTTAAACGCTGTCTTGTACAGTTGCAATTAAGAATGAAGAAGTACAGGTCATTTTCTGTTTTCTTGAAATTGCACTTCCTGTCTACAGAAAATGTCAAAAGGCAGAGATCTAACAAAAACCACAGGGGTTGCGCCACCTACAGGGCCGAACACCTAATTAGCTCCCACGTAAGAATGTGTTTTTTCCTGCAACCATCTTAGAGAGCTGAGAAGGTGCGGCTCTGTCGACAGCAAGTGTCTGGTTCGTGTAATCTGCTGTGTGGATGTGTTTCTCTCTGTGGCGCCGTCCGGTCCAGCCCAAAGTCCCTCTGCTAGAGATGACTAATCTTTGGTGAGGATCCACAGCAGTCATATCGATCCACACTAACACATCCAAACTGTCTCAATATGTCACCAGGCTCCTCAGAAAGCACTTCAAACATCGACCAGCAAAATAACACACACACTTACTGATCCATATCAATTTCAAATGCCCCTCCAAATCACCTCCTCCAACTAAAAGTACAATATCTCGCCATTAGCTGAGAATTATCTGGCGATTGGTGCTAGGGGATGCTGTTTGGGGGCGTGACCAGTTTCCTGTCGCGGTTGCGTTTCTCGCTAACGTTTGTTTGCAGCGTTATCGCCGTAGCCGCTCCCTGTTTTTATTAGGCAAACTAATTCCATTTATTTCCACACCGGCATTGGCTCGTGAGATCAATACCAATGCTATTTTGACACCGAAGCACGTATTGAGTTTATATGTCCCATGTGCATTACGCATAAGCTGTTCACACGCTTCCGCTGCTTTACTGGTCAGCAAGTCGTAGTTTAGTGACTTTTCCAGAGTGAAATTGAATTAGTCGGAGGTTGAATCACTTCTTGCTTGAATCAATGATGTCTGCCTCCAGCCCCTCCCCCACAAGATGACCTTTGTTTGTTAAACTCAAGCATGTTCATAGTGTCTATTTGTTTATTTTACCAGAACGATTGTGAATTTTGTCGTCAACAGAATTTCAACGGAGACTTACGTCTTCCTCAGAGGCGTCACTAGGTGGAGTCGTGACGTGGTTAAAAACTACAGTTTGTTTGTTTGTCGCTCTAAGTGTAGAGCTGCTGTTTGCAATGACAAAGGTTGTGGGTTCTACTCCCAGGAAAAAGGAAGAACAATGTGTTTAAAGAATTGAAACCAAGCCATCTAACTGTCTGTTTGTCTGTCTGTCTGTGTGTCTGTCTGTCTTGCTTACTGTCTGTCTTCTTGTCTTTAACTTTGGCTGACTCTTTGTCTTTTTCAGCTTTATAGTCTGTCAGTCCTTTCTGTCTGTCTGTCTATTTTTCTGTCTGTCCATATCTATCTGACTGTCTATTAGTATCTACTGTCTATCTATCTCCACATGTCTGTACGTGTGTGTGTGTGTGTGTGTGTGTGTGTGTCTGTCTGTCTGTCTGTCTGTACGTCTGCCTGTCTTTATCAGTCTTTCTTCATGTAGATCTTTTTGTGTCCTGTTTGTCTGTCTGTCTGTCTGTCTGCTTGTCTATCTGTCTGTCTGCCTGTCTTTATATGTCTGTCTGTCTGTCTATCTGCCTGTCTGTCTGCCTGTCTGTCTGCCTGTCTGGCTGACCAACGATCTGTCAGTCTATCTTTATTTCTGGCTGTCTGTTTGTCTGTCTGTCTTTATCAGTCTTTCAGTCTGCCTGTACATTCTGTCTTCACATCTGTGTGTCTTTCCACATCTGTATGTCTGCATGCCTTCATCTGTCTCTCTGTACATCTTTTTCTGTCATCAGTCTGTCTATTTTTTTGTCTGTATGTCTGCCTGTCTTTATCTGTCTGTCTGCATGTAGACCTTTTAATGTCTGTCTGTCTGTCTGTCTGTCTGTCTGTCTGTCTATCTCTTCTCTGTCTCCACATGTCTGTCTGCCGGTGTCCGTCTGTCTGTACACATATATATGAGACTCTCTTGCTAGTTTTACAATACTTGTAATCAGTTTTAACAGCTCAATACCGTCTAACAGTAATTGGAATTCCGAAGGCCGAATCATGACTTGGAGTGAATAGATCGTGTTTCACCGCTACATTTCTCGCCTGAAATCTCTAATTTGCTTCTGCAATGTTTAAATTGGTTACATTGTGTTTCTTCAGATGCTTTTATTCCGCGTGAGGAACATCTGTAATTGCGAGTCATCTATGCTCCTCGCGCCCTCCTATTCAGGTTCAGAAAGTTTGGGCTAAATTCTTCCTCCTTTCTCCGTCTCCCCACACAGCGCTTTGTCTGATGAAGGTCAGGAGATACTTCTGAGCCCGGAGGTGACGTACGGACCCCCTGGCCTGACCTTGTCTTGCCCTGTTGCTTTGACGATAGCCCACTGTGCTGATGTGAGTTCAGAAGACTGGAATATCAAGCTGAAGAGACAGACCCAAGACAACGGCTGGGAGGTAAAAGTCCGATCGGGATGAACATAGGTTATCTAAACCTGACACGGTGCGTTCCACGAGAACACAAAGACATTTGCATTGTACATTGGGGAATGTTCCGGTTACTGATGGATTAGATAGAGAGATTTGCAGTGACAAACAGTATTTATCTAGCTGTCTCTCTACCTACATGTTTGTCTATTTGTCTGTCTGTCTGTCTATATTTCTGTGTGTCTATCCAGTTTCCCTTGTGGGATTTAATTGTAGAGCATTATGGATACTGAAGGAATAGATTTAGATTAAACATGTGTCTATTTAACTAAAATAATGTTTACTTTTTTCGTTTTACATTATTTAAATTAACTTTTTTGTTTAAAATTACTTTATTATGAATTGTAATTTTATAAAATTAATTTTAAAATATTTAGCACATACTACAGGCAAACATGTGAAGGTCACATTTTATTAAAAACGTTTTTTTTTAACAATGATTCAATGATACTGTATTTAAAAAAACAATCAGTGAACACAGACAGTGTCTCTGACCAGACAAAAACAACATAAAACTGGGCGACAATAAATATATAAATAAATGTATATATTTAATATACTGTAATATAATTTTATATACATTTATAAAAATAAAACAGAGATACTGTAAACAAGATTAAATAAGTAAATAAAATGCAAATAACATAAATTAAATTCCAGCTGTAAAAAGATAAATATTGTTTGTCTAACATTCATACAATATTATTTGATATCAGCAAAATTCGATCACCAGCGCTTGATCTCTTCAGAAAATGTTTTTATTTTTTCTGTTGCCACTGCAATTTTTTTTTTCTAAATCGCTGAATGCTTTCTGTGTTCTGATTCATGTAATTTTAAAATAAATAAATAATAATGAATAGCTTGTTTGTAATGATAGAGAAACCGAGTGTGCTTCTGAAGAACAAATGCTGAAGGTTTCGCTCTCTATAACAGAATGAATAGACGCGTTCTCGTCTTTGAAGAGCCAACTTTCTACATCAGCATGTCCTGTTGAAAGCATCTAAAGGACCTTTCGCCCAACAACGCTCGCTTCTTGTTAACATTGGCTTTTCGCTCGTCTTCATCAGGAAATGGATCCGGCTGCTTTTATGTGTTGAAAGAACTTCACAGAAGTTGAGCCGGAGCTCATTTATCCAAACTAGTCCTGGAAAATCTGGCTTTCCGTTTGTGTTTTCAGGCCAGCCTT
Organism: Paedocypris sp. Pulau Singkep; assembly: GCA_017309775.1. Taxonomy (NCBI): domain Eukaryota; kingdom Metazoa; phylum Chordata; class Actinopteri; order Cypriniformes; genus Paedocypris; species Paedocypris sp. Pulau Singkep. Next base: position 6,174,318 of record MU204205.1, read on the forward strand.
ACGCGACCTGACATTTCGGCAAGACGGGAATCAAACACTCACGCTAATTCAAAGTCGCGTCACAATACCAATCAGCTCTCTTTATGTGCGAGCGAGCGACTTTGACATCGTGTTAAACACGCCGAGACCTCGGACGCTTGCGGTTGGAATAATGAGCGTTTTTTTTCGCGCCAGCATAATGTGAGAGCAAGCGAGGGGCTGGCAGAGTAATGTCCCCGCGGAACTGAGAATAACACCTTTTTGTGCGTTTCGGTGTGTGAGAGACTCTTAAATGTGCGTGCAGTGCATTGTGGGTAACAGACAATGCATTGTGTGAGACGCAGTGTCTCTGCGTGAAACGTCAAGCTTTTCGGCAATCGCCAAGTCCTGGGGTCACCACAGGGGGCAACGTTCTGCCCAGCGTCAGTTATATTCAGCCGCGGACCACCGTTCCACAGCCACTGCTCCTGACATTCAAATACCACATGCATAAAATAACAATAATAATCACGCTGTGCTTCAGCCCGCAGAACTGCAAAAAAAAAAGAAAGGAATTTTAGCATAAGACCTTCACTTTCCCTTATTGGAATGTGTACATTTTTGCTGAGCAAGGGATTTAATGTAACAGTGCAGCCTTTATAAAGCCCCTGGGTTGCCAAATTATTGCAGATATTGTTGCACAAACAACGCACGCACACACACACGCACTCACACACACACACACACACACACACGCACACACACACACACTCACAAACACACACACTCACACACACACACATTTATGCCTGGATGTTCTCCATAGCTGTGCATGTGTGAGTGTAAATGTGTGTGTCTCTGTCTCGCTCTGTGATTGGTCGGCTACTATTCCAAGCTGTGTGTCCCGCCTTCAGGCCCTGAGACGCTGGGATTGGCTCCTCATGACACAGAAATTAGAAAAGCAGTTTAGAAAATGGATGTTTGTAAATTTATATCCAAGTAAAAAAAAACAGAAAATGCATCTTGTCAATTTCTTTGTGCAAAGTAAGGTAAACTTTGATCAATTTTTGCACAATGTTTTGAACAAGATGTATTATATTAAATTATTATTAACATCAACATGATGTTTTAAACAAGATGGTACTATTGGACTTAGACATTGTAAAATGTTTTAAACGTTATTAAACATCGTAACAGCGCCACTGTAATGTAGCATCCAGGAGGAAGATAGTATCGCTCTGGCGTTGCAGTTTGGAGTTAGAGTTTCAAAAGTTTGGAGTTTAGACTCCAAAAGTTTATGGAGTTTGAGCAAAACACTGAACACGATCTGATCACGATCTTGATCAACGCACCATTGATTGCGGAAATAAATCAGAAAAAAACAGTCCTAATACAAACATATAAATTACCTATGAATTGCATCTGAATAAATTGTAAAAATCGACAATTTCCTGCAAATGAAAGCAGCTGTTTGTTGTACAGGAGGTTGTGGCTGTGGGTGAGGAGAGCGCTTCCTGTTACTGTCTGCTGGATACTCAGTGCTGCCACCTGTTGGTGGAGAGGCCGGGCTGCTACGCTTTAGTGGGGGAAGCTCTCACCCAGGCAGCCGGGAAGAGGCTACGACTGGCTGCGTTCGGAAACATGGAGACCAACTTCCTTAACTACAGCGTTCGAGTGTACTGTGTGGACGATACACCCCATGCCTTTCAGGTAAAAAATCAACTGAATCAATATGTATATTATTTCATAAAATTAGGAATATTCTATGTATATATATTTTTTTGTTTATATTTTTGTGTAACAGTTTTGTGTATACGTATATGTAACTGTCTATACATATAAAATTAAGATCAATATACAGCCGATTCCGCTTAATTGGGACACAAATATGGGCAGCCACTTCATTGGGCCAAATCCTAAAGTCCCAAAACCAGGACCAAGAATATAATCTTGTCTACTGATAGAATATAATTTGGTCTAATGAGGAATGTAAATACGGTCAAATGATTCATGACCATGTATTGATACGCACAAGCTTGTTGTTCCTGTAAACAAGTCCGGACGCTAAAGGAGGGGCTTGTCCGGCGCCGCTTTATTGGGCCAAAATAATCATGTCCCGATTTGGGCCGATTAAGCGGAGTCAACTGTATTTAGCTGAATATATTGTAAGCTGAATTAATTTGCTCATTCTTGATGCTTTGGACATAAATGATTTATTTAGAATAGCGGGGTTTTATGGTAGACCAAATCCGCAGGTTATTTTTTCTCGACAGGTTCCTTTTGGTCTTTCACTGGTTTCATTCTACATCATATGGCTTTAGATAGAAATCCACTACTTAAAGGGTATTTGCATTCATAGGGCAGCATGTTATGGTTCGCCGTCATGCCCTGTGAGAACTCTGGTTTTACGCTCCGCTGAAAGCTAGTCGGTCCAATCTCTTTCACACACACACACACACACACACACACACACACACACACACACACACACACACACACACACACATCTATGGGTAACTGATGGGAACTGCTTCTTAAATGAAATTAAAAGGCATGGCGAGCTTCTGCTTCCTGTTGCTCACACTCTTTGACACGCTCAGTACATGGCTGAATGTTTTCCAGGCTCTAATTAAAAGTGATTTGCATTTTGTTTGACACCAGGTCTACTAAAGGCTTCCTCTTTACAATTTCCCAGTCCCTCTCCCAGTGATCTCGAAAGCACATTTCAAATCTGCAAAAATGATCAAATTTTTTTTTGTTATGGACATATAAGTGTTGAATTAGCTTTAATTAATATTTAAATCATCTTTAAATGTATTCTTGTAACCGGCTGTTTGTAACAATAAAGGTTATGGGTTTGATTTCCAGGGAATTTTTTAATGCAATATAAAAAAAAAGGCTCTCAGGACAAAGCACAAGAAGACATAAATGTATTCTACAAACTGCGATATTGAGCCGTCTCCAATTTATTTTTCACTCAAATGCGAGTGAAAATCTTCCAAAAGAAGTTTCCGTGATAAGTTTGTTTCTCTTGTGTCGACTCGTGTTCTCAAACTCACGAATGAATGGTCAAAAATTGTATTTCTCCACTCCGAAGCGTTCTGCTTTGTTTATTCACCCGTTCTCCCACCGTTTCCCCTCCTTTTGTACTCTTTGTTGTCACTGTTGTTTGCATTTCACAAACACCAAATGAATTCCACCCTGGAAACTGAACGAATCCAGGCCAAGATCGATCAGCAGCCGCACAGCAAGATAATATTACACTAGCTTTGTGGATGATAGAGGGAGAGAGAGAGGGAGGAAGAGAGAGGAGGAGAAGAAGAAGAAGAAGAAGAAGAAAAGAGAAAGAAATAGAGAGAAGACTGACAGAGAGACTGAGAGAGAGAGAGAGAGAGAGAGAGAGAGACAGAGAGAGAGAGAGAGAGAGAGAGAGAGAGAGAGAGAGAGAGAGAGGAGGAGAGACTGATATAATAAAGAGGGTAAGAGAGATAATGACAAAGAGAGAGACTATGAGGGAATGAGAAAAAGAGAGGGAGGAAGACAGTGAGAAAGGAAAAGAAACAGTGAACGAGGGAGAACAGCATAGAGAAGGGGATAGAGAGTAAGAGAGAGCGAGAGAAGTAGAGTCAAAGGCAGAGAGAGAGAGAGAGAGAATAGACAGTAATAGACAGAGTCAAATAGAAGGGTGGAGAAAGACAGAGATGATAAAAAACAGGGGAAAAAATAAAAAGGAACAAGAAAAAGGTGAGGTGGGAAAGGGGAAGAGAGAGAGTTAGAGTGATAGACTGATAGACAGGCAGACAGAGACAGAGATTAAGAGGCATTGAGGAGAGAAGACAGAAAGAGAGAGAAAGAATAGGAGATGGAGAAAAAAACAGAGGCTGAGAGAGAGAGACCAATAGAAAGTGAGGAGGTGAGGGAGGGAACAGAAGAGAGACAGAGAGAGAGAGGGAGAGAGATATATAAAGAGAGAGAGAGAGAGAGAGAGAGAGAGAGAGAGAGAGAGAGA
>MU204205.1:6195759-6232523 GCA_017309775.1 Paedocypris sp. Pulau Singkep
GATTGATTGATTGATTGATTGATTGATTGATTGATTGATTGATTGATTGAAATATTCAGACTTTAAACATTAAGTCGGGTTGGTGTAAGTTCGAGTCTGGTTGATTTTCTCTTTGGCACACTTGAGGAACAATAAGAAGGCATCACGAGGTCAACCACTGACGCTCAGGAAGTTTTCCTTCCCTATATTTTCACTCCTTTTTCCTCTCCAGCTTCAACCAGGTTTAGAACCCATTTCCCCTTCTGCACGTCACTTCCCATCTGCTGCAGAGAAAACACAGGCTCGGCTTATCAGCGGGTCAAATGTCGTCATCTCATTAAATGAACAGATTTGTACAAATTAGAGGTTTGCACTGACAGCAGAAGGATTTGATGAGAAAAGGGGGAAGAATATAGAAACTGACTTGTGGGTTTTATCCTTCATTCAGTTTTTTATCCGCTGCATCTGTTGCTCATCACACAACACAGTCCTGACAGATTTGCGAGCTGTGTGTCTCCGTGCGCTTTTATCGTGAGTTGCGCAATACAAGTGTTGACTGGGTGTTGGTGCTCACAGGTGTGTGTGTGTGGGGCAACTTTCGCATGAAGTCATTTCCTGCTTCTGAGAAGATCGCATTCGACTGCAAATACATGTTTGTCAAATCAAACACAGGAAGTGACAGGAAATGAGAAAAACACTAGTTTTCCTCGAGCAAGGAAGAGACAAACAATGACCAATGACACTGAAACTTCAGAGCTGTTGTTGTCACATTCCGGAAATTAAGTATTATTATTGACATTACACTTTTCTAGATTGTGATGCAGTGATGACACTTAATTTTAAAATCTCATTAAATCTATATACATACATATAGTATAGGCTTTTATTGGCTCAATAAGAAAAATAAAAAGCAAATAAACATCAGCCATGCCGCGACAATTAGCAGTGGCTAAATAAATGAAGAAAGAAAAGAAAGAAAAAAAAAATATTAAAATAAAACTCTCTTTCCACCACAGTGAAAACCGGAATACGCCCATATTAGGACATAGCAAGTGGAATTCTAGCATATACTCTACTACTACATTAGAAATAATATTCATTATTCTGTTTTTTATCTATTCAAGTAAAAGAGTCACAAGTTTGTTAAAATAAGTATTGTTAAGAAAAGGATTGAGCCAGAATTTTAGATTTCTGGAAAGTCAAAACACCAAGAAAGTAAAGAGGTGCTTGGTCCGCATATTAATGTTACTTTTATTTTCTGCATGAAAAATCTGGGGGTGTAGTCTTAAATTTGCATAATCACGGTAAATCAAAAGAACATAGCCACTTTCATCATAGAGCAAGGTATTTATTATTTGGTAATTATGCAACTGTAATAGTTACACATTTACACACATTATGTACAGTTGTTATTTGTTGCAAAGTTACAGAATTACAGACTAATGGGATCTAAATTGTTAAAATCAATATTTAAATGCATCAGGCCAGCTAGTTCTACAAAACACTGTGGCTTTAACAGGCCCATCTACAGGAAAGCTGCTGCGACCTGCCAAATTTCCAATAGGTACTTTTATTTACACATCCAAGATTTATAAATTATACGCACAAAAGCAGTGGATTCCGCATGTTTCCAAGAGGACGCAGAGGTCACAGGAGTTATGGGACACATCCTGCAGTCCAGACAATATCCTTGTGTCAACCACCACCATCCTGCATTCTGTCAAACATTGTCTAATCTGTTAGCATACTTCTGCTCCCTCTTCACCCCAGAAAAAAACAACCGTGCAAAAGTTTGTGCAACTTCTTCCAGCATTCCAAACAGTGTCCTTGGACTCACCCAGATCCCTTCCCCTTCAAAGGAAAGAACGGAGTGAGTGGAGACGCCATGGAAATTCGTCCGGCCCTGATGATTAAAAAATGAAGAACAGGTCGGTTTCGACGCTCAAACCTTCTCTCCTTTTCAGATTGAAGATGCCTGGGTTTTTATGGGTTCTGTAATCGTTTAGTGATGCCTGTGTGAAAAGTGTCAGTCAACTGTGAGCAAAGGCAATGTTTAAGTTGAATGTTTGTCTTGAGAGAGAGAGAGAGAGAGAGAGAGTGTGTGTGTGTGTGTGTGTGTGTGTGTGTGTGTGTGTGAGGCATTCTTCGCGGCCGGCCGCAGGAATCATTCAGACAGCCGTGCTGAGGGAGCCCTACCCACATTTTAAAAGCAAATGCCATTGTGGTGTTTTCCAATAGTTTTCCACTAAAATGGCTTAAGACCTTCCCGCTTGTCATCACAGATTCACCGCAATAATCATATACAGCCATTGTGTGCGTGTGTGTGTGTGTGTGTGTGTGTGTATGTGTGAGGAAGACATCGTTGTAAAGAGAGATTGTGGCTGAGACTGTCAGTATCTATTGATTTCATTTTTTATTTATGATGACTCTTTGATAAATAAAAAAAAAATGCTTTTCCAATTAGCTGTAGTCTTATTAATTCGTTTTTATTTATTAAACTTTTTTCATACATTTTTATTAAAAGGTTAAGACAACAGATGATAATGTGTCATCACAATGCAGAATGATCATCACAAAGCAGAATTGTCTAAAACGAAGTAACACGTTTTTTTCACAATTCAATTTCAATTTATTGTTTGGTCCAAAATCCATAAATAGACATTTCGTCTCGCAAACAATTCAACACAAAATTGACCAAAAAAAAAAATGACTAGGCTGAAGCATCGCTTATAGTTGCCTATACACTTACATCTTTATAAATTCAACTGAATCAGCTTTACAACCAACAGAAGAAGCAGAAGAATTAAGAAGAAATAATAAGTGGTAAATTGTTGCATTTGTCATGTTATGTTATTTTTTTTTACTTAAATATTAACCATACATTTGTTCTTGATATTGTTTCGAAAAGTACAAGAGAAAAAAGCGTCAAAAAAGTCTGCATGCAGATTTTGTTGGTGCAATGTCTGACTTAAAAATATCTTTTTCAGCGGATCTTGTTATACATTATTCACCTGTTGCCATGGATGAATACCTGTTGAAACTCATCAGACAGGTTTTCGTATGAGTAATATTGAAAAGTATTGCGTATGAGACAATTCCTGTAAACAGATGATGTAGTTTTATGTAAATGATGTTCATTTGTGTAGATGTAGAAATACAGAAATACAGAAAGACAGATGGACAGACAGACAGACAGACAGACAGGCAGGCAGTCAGACAGACAGTTTATCTCTGTTTGTTTGCACACCTTCACAGATGTGTGGACCAGACTTTGGTCACGAGGTTCTGATTTCATTGCATGTTGCATCAGAAGCTCGGCATGAAAGATTAACAGCCTACTGCTGAAAGTAGAATTCCCCTTCTGTTTACTCTATCACATGTATTTGAATGTATATTTGTTTTACACAATATAAGTGTAAATTGCTCTTGCCGTCCATGTCTTGATTTTCCTACATCACCTTGATGTTGGGGGGATTTTTGCTTTAGCTCTTTTTAGAGAGAAAGCAAATTAAGTTTGTTTATTAAATTTGACTAATTGCTGGAAGAAGGTATAATAACGTCATTATACATTATGTACTGTACAACCTGTTTGCCCACTCACCGCAATGGGCATTATAAAGTCCAAATGCAAATCTTATTATGCGTTGTCGAATTTTGTGCAGAATAAGTAATTTTGAATAAATATACTGGGCATGTTTTTTTTTTTTTTTGTAAGAAACACAAACTCCAAATTAGACTTTCAAAACCGGTCCCTGTGGTAAGACAGTAACCTATAAATCTCAGTCATTCGATTAGTCGTTTAGATGCTTCTGATTGGTTCCTGGATCTACGTCATATGACATCCGCCCAACTTTTCTTGTCACAGAGAGCTTAGACCGCAGTGAGTGAAGAAGCGTCCGAGCTACTAACACATCTTGCGGCGAACCAGCGACGATGTCTCGATTCTGAAAGGCCGAGATATACTGGATGTACTTTATTGCTCGATAGTCTTTTACTTTTTTAAACAAACTCATTCTATAAAAGGAATTAATCAGTTGGGAAAGTCGCGGAAACACGCCATCCACTAAGGATGGAGAAATCCACAACGATGGGACTCGCGGTAAGAAACTTTAACTTTTTGGTCCTAAAATTCAGTAAGAAGCTGTTTTTGGATTCATTAGTCATTCATATTTATTAGAATCAGCTCGTTAAATGTATCTGCATTTCGGAAGGCATCGCGACATGTGACTGGATGTAACTGGACTTCAGGAATTGCTGAAAATCAAACACACGTTCTGTTTTGGTGTTTAAATTTCATATTTTCTTTTATTTTGTATTTATTTGATTTGTTATATCCCAACGTGGGATTCCAGCGACGAAGTGAGTCTCTGTCGCTGAACGCTTCGGTTTGATTGTTTGTTTGTTAGTTTTTTTGTTTATTTAAAAGCTTTGGTTTATGGAAAAACTTCTTCATAACGCAGTCGAGTTGTACAATATCCGAGCATTATTTTATTTGTTTGTTTGTTTGTTTGTTTATTTAGTTATTTATTTATTCAGATTATTTGTAGTATAGATGACAGCCGAAATTCTCTAGAAAATGTGTTTTTTAAATCATTTGAATAGTCCATTTCGATTATTTGTAATAGTTTACAGTTGATTACTAATTGTGTTACCGGTTTAGATTTTTTTTTTTTTTTTTTTTACAATTGTTGTAGATTACGAACATTTTGTTACATGCTTGGTTAGTAACTTCAAGCAAAGTCCGAATTACAAAGTTAGCTAAAATTATATGGTCAAAATTATTTTAAAATAGATTTTAAGGCCTATTCAACGCAAACATCTGCCACATGTTAGTGTGTAGCTGTGAATATAGGCCTTTTTGCCGATCGCATAGATTATAGATGTATCTCTATGTACTTTTATGTTTTCTCTTCTTGCCCCGAGGGATTTTTCTGAGAGTAGTGCCAGTGTTAAGCTTATTCCACATTCAAAGAGCCATTCACTGCCTTTCTGTTGTTTTTTCCACCTTTACCGCGCCATAAGTGGCAATATAAAAACGCTTTACCGACTCAACGCGGAGACTCACCTTAAAAACATTCCCTTGAGCCCCAAACCATTCCCCACTCATGCCATATATCATCAGCTTGAAGCGAAAACGTTCTTTTAAAGCAGAGAACCTGAAAAGGAACCTAAAATGACACTGTTTAAAGCAATAAGTAAGAGAATGGACATTGAACGATTAAAATCATGCTAATATCTTCTGTTACGTATACATACCATTGGCACAGTTGGCTGACTTTATTTAGGTTGCCAGGCGTTGGTCATTGCAGCAGTTTTCCATGAGCTTCAGGTGAACCTTCCAACTTTGAAGTTCTTGGTTTATTTAAATGAAGGGCCAGAGATGGCTTGCAACACAAGTGTTTATGCGTGTTGTAAACTCTGTAAAGTTATGAGTCTGCTCCAGTTGGCTAGTGATTGGATGAAGATAGTTCACTTTTGCCAGTCTGCATAGCTCAGGCATTCCTAGGCCGGACTGAACGGATGGGGAGGGGGTGGACGGAGGCGTCCAGCTCCCACTGTAAACTTCCTGTCAACACAGATGGTGGTGACAGGATTCAGATCTTTGTATACTCCTTGCACCCAAAGTCCTAAACATTTGATGTCAAATCTACAGCCAGGAACCATCCAAGTCGTCTCGGTTTTGACTTACGAGTGCCTTTTGCCTTATTTTTGCACAAATTTGGGCTATTTTCTCCCACTTTTCTTCTGTTGATGTTATCAAAGTTTTCTCTCTGGGGTGTGGGCAAGGACAGGAAGTGTGTGCGGTATCTCTCCAAGTGACTCTGAAATCTAAACAGGACATGTGCTACATACCCCAGGATCCACAAGAAAGACTCCAGAGCGAAGTCGACATCCCGCTGCTCGTTAGGAGCCTTTTAAAACCTCCTTTCCACAGTCAAATGTTTATAGAATCCACATTTACAGGGAGACAGGAAGAGACGAGATTGCCTGGTGCAATTAAACGCAACACTCATTATTCGAGAATCAGATTGGGATGTGTGTGGCCGAACGTTGCGAGCTGTGATTCGGTTTGTTCTGAGCTACAAACAAGGACCATTAGAAGTGTTTATGCTAAACTGAGGATCTTTTATCCTGTCTTCTCATCTTTGAGCTTGTAGCTTGGGGACAATCATTCCAGGATGTTGTTGTTGGTCGCTTGCTAGGGCTTGGGAGGACATGATGGTCTACTTTTGCATTTTCTTTCTCTCGCCTGTTGATTTATAGTTTAAGAAACATTGGTGTGTTATGCAACCAACTAGAATCGAGCGACACACCAGTAATACAGTGGAAACCAGTTAAACCTTCTGCCTGAATGTTGATTTGGAATATTGAAAAGCACAGTGTAGTTTTATTAAATTATGCAGTTGCGATGATTGGCATCTGTTGGATGGTTTTATTTTGTCAGATGTGCACATAAATATTGTAGATGAGTTCTACAACTGAAGCCAAAGCTAGAAACGACTTCAATAGGTTTCGCTTATGTTGGTCTTTTTGATAAACTGTGTGTGATAAAGCTGCATAGGGAAACACGGTGAAAGCAAGAACAGAGATTTCTCCAAAATCTGACAATTGTAGCCGCTGGTTTTGACATTTGTAGAACGTCTCTGACAACGCAAGTAAAATATTACTAGTGGGAAGACCATTCATCTCATTCAAACTGTGGAGAGATTTTCATTAGGTTGACTCAAACTTTTAATTCACCTGAGTAAAAAAAAAAAATCTTGGACCAATGTTCAAGTCAAAATAGCTTGTGCGCGTTTGATAAACATGTTTGAAATATTTGCAAATTGAGTCATTGAAATATTATCCAATGTAATCATCTCAAAATCTGTGAAGTCCAGTCTTGTTTAGGTTGTTCACACATACTGATATCTAGCATTGATATGGTAAAATAATGGCAATATTTTCCATAATATTGAAAATATAATTTTTCGGCTTTATTGGCCACACCTGTCCACAACTATTGTTTTAAATGTTAGTACGTCAAGGATGAGATCACTTTTTTTATGTCTTCCTTGTTAGTCATCTTCTCTCTGAAACGGTGAGTGATAAGTGTGGAAAGATAAGTGTAGTCCATGAAAGCGCGTTGAGTGATGAAGCAACACGTCAGCTTCAGTTGTGCCCTTGCCATTTAACTTTCTTTTTCTTTTTTTTTTTTTTTTTTTTGCAAAGATGAGGCGTCTCTCGGGGTTTCACCCATTTCCAATATGCCACACCTTGCGTTCGCTGCACCCAGATTCAGTGACTGAAGAAGAGATGCGTTACATCTATCACAATGCGCCTGCTATTCAGCTACCGGTCTATTCAAACCTCCTCGACTCCAGTTAAAATGCTGGTTGTGTTCGCTACTGGTGTGTTCACACTTAGGCCCTATCCAGTGTCAGCAGACTGCAATCACCTGTCGCTTTTACTTAATGTTGAACGGTCATCGCCATCCGTCTTTTTGTTTAAAACAACACCCACTCTTGTCTTTTATTCTCTCCCGATCCCATCATTCCACCGGTGAATCACATATTGGGTAACAGGTCTCTTTTGCAAACAACCGCATGTTAGGGTGTGTGCTTGAGAAATCAGATGAGGTGTTCGGTTCCTATTCAAGCGAACGAATAATCGGGTTATTCTGTTGGCACTTTTGATCTTTTTTATGAGGTCTAACGAGAGCGCACAAGAACTTTATTACGCTGCTTATCTGTGACGTCTTGGGGCAAAGAACAACTCGTGACAACTTTTTTTGTTGCTATAAATAGAAAGGTAAAATCAATTATTTGAGTTTTCAGTGATCTCATTAGGGGTTTGAGCACAAAGGGTGTTTACCTTGGCAATTTTCAACCTTGACAATTGAGTTCGTACAAACATGTTGGGCTTTTTGCAATAATTTTGAGATAATTGCAATAATTTCCTTAAATTATGTTTGATCCAAAAGTCAAAGCTCTTGTTTCGTTTCAATATTTTGGGCTTAAATTATTAGCAAAAATGAATAATCCAATGTCTAGTAATTTGCTCAGCTGTCTTAATTTGAAAATAATTCAAAGCTGTTTTCTGTTGGAAACTCCTCATCTAGAGTTGATTCTAGTTTATTTTTGTTTATTAAGTAAATATGACTGCATTTTGTGACGTTATATTTGTCAGCAATAGCGATTTATTTATTTTTTTTACCACTTCGAGCATGAAGGATCTTAAATGTTTGAAAAGGAAAAACAAATGCAAATATGATTGTTCTGACTGTCACAAATTAAATACAACGCTCAATACAACGCTCCGGCATTTTCGCTCACAGCTATATTTTTCACATTTTTTCATAGCTAATAATTTATAAACAATCAGTGTGCTTTATTCAATGTCACTTGCACGAACCAAAGGGCTGAATGGAGACCACAGCTTGAAAACTTCAGCGATCTGACATTTGCAGACGCCTGAATTAATGTCCACCTTGAATAGGTCAAAGGATCCATTCAGAGCAGAGCCACAGCGACCCGCTCTGAACCTCCCGCTTGTGTGAGTGATGGGAAAGGCATTCGGCACAAAGCCGTCGTCTGATGTCTGCTCACTGAGCTGAGGACGGCTAATGAGTGAGACAACTCAGCAGGGCTTTGCCCTAATGTCATGAGAATGTGTTATCTGGGCCTGAAATGTCAGCTAACTTCTACATTTCCGTCTGTCATTAAGCCTGTCTGCCTTACATATTGACCTATTCATTGTTTTATTGATTCATCCTTTTGGATACCTCGTTCCCTCAGAGATCTTTAATTCTCCTGCTGTATGTGTGATGGTGCCATTCATCTGGGTTCAGAGAAGCAGAGGTGTTGTTGGTGTTGTTCTATAGTCAGATTTTTGCCCTTAGTGGTGTGAGGAGTTCTCAGATTAACCTTTTAAGGAGGGTAAAGGCGGCTTTCGCACTCCAATAAAATCTTTTGAAACCCGCTCAACCTGTTCTCGATAATCAATGGCGCTGACTTACAAAGAGACACTGAGTCATCGGCCTTCAAGGCGTTTTCATTGGATAAGACTTTGATCTCTGATGTTGTTTTTTTCTACTTCTGGAGGTTTTCATGGACATGTGGAATGGGGGGGGGGTCAATGTAATTGAGTTTGGAAACGAGCTGTTGTTTTTCTTCACTGGTGCTGATGCTGGTTGGTTTTTACCTTTTATTAATAAGTGTTGAGTGTAGGACTGCGAGTTAAAGTGTTGCTCGAATAGTAACCAAGTAAACACTGGTTTGTCTTTGAGTAAGTGTGCAAAAGTACTCACGTTTGGCTCGTTAAAAGTAGAGAAACATTATTTATTCGTCACAATTCTGAACTGCTTTTTCATTCATGAATAAAATAATTTGTCATCATGTATCCATTACCTTTCTGAAATGCTTTTTCATTTTTGAAAACAACTTTTCATTAGGACGACTGGTTTGTGGGGACGTTTATATTTTAAGGCTTGCCTGTAGTAATTTCTTATGTAATTTGTATGTGTATAACGAATGTAATGATGTGAACATTTGGAACCAGTAATGTGAAACGTGACGCATGTTGTCTAGAAATTTTCAAAAACCGCAGGCTTGGTATGGAAGACAAACAGCTATTGACAATGAGATGGACTACATAAGGCAGGCTCTTCTGAATTAGTGAATTACCCATCTAGCCAGGGCTTTATTATTTTAAACTCATCCAGTTAAATTCTGGGGCAAACTCATCCAAACAGTTGCGTTTTTGAATGAAAGTGCACTTTAAGTCCAAACGACTGGTGTTTTAATTCCTCTTTGTCCTCCACTGTTTGTGTGTCTCACTCCGCCTTCCTCTTTCTGAAGGAAAGTCATCATGTCTGAACGTTTTCACAATAAGCCACAGGAACTCTAAAATGTGAAAGTCTGTGCCGTCCTGCCTTTTCTTGCACTATTAATACATTACCACACAAGAACGACCAGTCTGATCTTTCGGCTGGCGGCTCCGTCACCCCATCAAAAACTGAAGTTGGTATTGATAATTCTACAAGTTGGGTTTTTATGGCCAGTTTTTTTTTGTGGAGGCTATGGATATGTGGATCCGTGTTCATGCAGCTGTCAAAAAAAAGTGGCTTCCCCCGAAGAGCCTGAGTGTTGTTCTGGGACCCAGCGTGAGACTGACTCAAAGAGTCGACATTGTCTGGCGGTTTCCTGTGTTCACCGAAACGAGGCATTCACAGATTTTCACACGCTCGCACTCAAGATGTGCATGTGCTCGTGCTTTTCTCAAAACATTCTCGCACATGATCTGCGGTTTAGGTAGAGTTCACGCAGAAAGTGTGTGACTACAACCCACCATCGCTAAAAGATGTTCTCACTCCTAAATTTCGTTTTGTAATTATAAAAAAATCAGATCTTTATCAAAATATTAATGATAAAAGAAAATCTGAGATGTTATTAATCTATTTAGGTAAAGTTAAGATCTAAAATATAAGAACATGTAAAATGTTCTAATGTTATGGGTAAAAAGTTCAAATGTCATTATATAATTTGAATATATAAAATATTTAACGTATTTACAATAATTTGTGTATATATGTGGAAACATTTTTTGTGTGCCCCTTAGCCTTGTATGAGTTTCTAGTATCAGTACTAGTATTATTTACTGTCACTCTTATGCAGAATAAGCCTGTATCTGAGGAAAATGGTAGGCACATGATTCCTTGAGGTTCCTGTTCCGGACCACTGGAAATAATGAAGAACGGTGTGTTGTCTCTTAACAGACAGCTCTGATAGAAATCATGCTACAAGCTGATAATCGCCAGCCTTGTTTGCCAGTTTCCAATCGTTATACAAAATGAACTGCACTGTACTGTACTGTGTATAAGACGTGCGGAAGGGTTGTAGTATTTACTTCATTGACCGTATGTTGTTCCAAACAATGTCATTCCAGTATTCCCTTCCATGCTAACTCGAATCATTTCTGGAATTCGAGTTTGTGTAGAGGAAGAAGATATTGTATATTGCTGGAGACCTGGAGGAAACCAACATGGGGAGAGCAGGCAAAGTCCACACACCGACTGGGCCTCTAATGAGTCCTCACTCTAACACCCTAATGGGTCTTCACTCTAAGACCAATGCTTTATACACTATACACATACACACAGTGTCACCTACTTACTAACTATGGTGTAAATTCAGCGTATAATTCTAAACTAAATTACTATTCACCAAATTGAAGACTTTTTATTTTCACAAATTCACAACACGTCACCGTTGTCACTCTTACGATACACACTTTTACTGGTTCAAGTTTTTCTTTTTTGTTACATTTGTTTTAAATTTGGGAAATTGTAATTTATATTGTAGTTTGTGTATATTAATTTAAAACTCATTTTATCAGATAAAATAAAAACTTTTCAAATATTTTGGCACAAGAACGAGACACTTGTTTTGCTGGTTTATGGGGACATTTTCCATTCAAGCCTGAATTTTCATGTTTCACTATCATTGAAATGAATCATTCACATTTAATTAATTTTGTTATTGTATTGTAATGAATTTAATGCAGTGTTTAAAAAAAGTAGTAATTCCACTATGAAATTGGCTTTGCAACCAGTGATTTTTTTTTTTCCCTGCACTTTTTGACCGGACGTCTTGAATTGTGGAGTTGATTGTGAAAATGAAGCAAAAGGAAGCCAACAGCGTTTCATTCAGGCTGAAGGTTTCTTTGAACTGGTGTGTGCCGCGGCTGTTTGTTGCGCGTCGCCATTGGCATTAACCAGTTCATTCATAAGTTCTCAGTTACGTTTACTTTGGTGGTCAGCCAGTCAAATACGTCTCATTCTTTGCCATTCAGGCTTTTACAGGCGGTGAAAGGGGTTTCAGTGATCTCTGGCATAAAGCCAAGTTATATTCTACGTCTCAAGCTCACTTATATTTGCAGTTATGGTTTCTTCACCTATTGATTTGTGCATCCATTTCTAACTAAATATTCAATTTTACAGTACGCTGTTTTTATTTTTAAGCAGCTTACCGTATTTTTTTTTTTGGACTAAAGACTGATCATATGGACACATCTGATGTGTTTTTTTTCGCATGATGCACACTTTTGTTCTTGATTACAAGGACGGTTTCAAAGTTTAGTGAAAAATATGATACTTTGTATCACTTTCCTGGGGCTTGAACCTGCAACTTTTAATGTTGCCAAGAACATTTAAAATCAATTCATGCTTGAGATTAAACAAATCCAAACACTTTATACTGATGGCAAAGTGCTTGTGGCTTTGGAGGACGCTGATCCTGGAGGTTAAGGTTACCACGCTGGGCTTTGTCCTGACCACCTATTACTAGCCAAACCAAACCGCAGGCTCTCTGCTGCTGTGAGTGTGTGTGTGTGTGTGTGTGTGTGATTTGTTGATGCTTTGTGAATTGTTTTGTTCTTTTTTTGAAGGATGTGCTGAGATAACTGTAATCTCCAGGTTTGATTTTGACCTTAAAGACAAAACCAAATCAAACTGCTGTTTCCTACTGAATAAACAGATTGCCTGGGAAAGCAGGAAGCCGGTCGCTCGGAGGCCGCTCTGCTCTTATCTTGCCTCTAACCGGCCATGGCTGACCTGTGTCCCTCTGCAACTGAGATGCTTTTGTCACGGCCCACCGGGGGTTTATCAGGATAGTCTTGAAGCGCTGATAATGGGCACAATAGTTCACTCGGATGAACTGAGCAGCAGAGGCTAATAAAAGGCAGTTCACTTTTTCCTCCACAAAGGCATTCTTAAGATTAGATTGCTAAACGGTGGTTAAGTTACATTTATTAACATATGTGAGCTAAAAACTCTGCCGCTGAAATTCGAGATTCATTTACGTGGTGGTGTCATTTTAAACAATATTTTAAGTGTGTGTGTATGTGTATGTTTGTTTGAACAATAATACAAATGTATTTATTTGTTTATTTTCACATATATGTATATATGTTAAAATGTTATCTATATTTTATGAAAAAAAAATACTTGTGTTTGTATTCATATTTATAAATACTTTACGTTTGTGTGTCTATAAAAACAGAGGTTTAAAATACATTTAACTTAACTCAAAATACAAACACACACACACACACGCACACACACGCACAAATATACATAAACGTGTATAGTAATAATAATAATACTATTTTATTTGTTTTTGTATGTGTATTGTAAACAAATGTGTATATAAAATATAAATGTGTGTTTACATGCATTTATAAACTGTGTATATATATATATATATATATATATATATATATATATATACACAAGTAAAATGTAAATATAACCATTAAAAGAACATTTAGAGTAATTATTTAATGGAATTATTTTTTGTTAATATTCATTACAAATAATTGGCTTCGTTTTTTTTTTTTTTTTTTTTGCTTTACTGAAATTAGGTTTTGATGTTCATTCAGGTCTCGCATTTGGACTCCAAATAAAATGAAATATAGCACTACACACACATTTGATGTATGCCTGCCAAATGCTTCCAGTGTTGTGAGTGCTTGTTGTAGCATCAAAGTTGACAGCCAATAGTGTACATGTTAGTTCTAGTAAAAGAAACCGCCACTTTGGAATGCAATGATGCGCCACTTCTGGAATGTGCTGACAGAGGAAGTGACGTCACACTTCCCCGCCTCCTCTCATCCCTGCTCATTACACAACACCTGTCCTTGTTGTTGAACCGTTTCCATGGTTCCTGACAACCGACTTGCGCTGCTTTAGAACAAGCGCGTGCAGGAACGACAGTCAGACACTCGCTGGTTGATTCTCCTCCGGGTGGATGATGTCACCAGTGAACTTCGACCTAGAAGTTCATGCATGGAGTTTTACATGTGCCAGAGGCCCGGAACAGGTGTCGGACATTAGCTGGGCTACTAGTTTTTCAGGCTGCGGCCATGGATACTGTTCTTTCTGTGGTGGTTTTGCTCTTGCTTTGTGTGCTGAGCGCTGGAGCTCATTAGTGTGACTTTCAGTCTGAATGCTTTCAGTGTGTCCGTTTGGACCCAGGAATCTCTCTCTTTTCCCACATTTCTTTGGCTCTTGCCTTCCCAAACTTGCCCTTTCTCGGTCCCTCACACTCCATCTATTGTATCTCTCCTCCTTCTCCTTTTCTTTGCAAATTCCTCCAGCTCTCCACAGTCGTCACTCGCTGACTCCGCCTCCCGACGACTGCGTCTAAATGGTGTGATTGTACGTGTGTGCGCTCGCGATGGTCTGTGGAAACTCTGACGTGAGCACGAGGAGAGTGTGGCTCGACGGAGCTGCTCCATCCAGGAAACTCCCTTAGAACAACAAGGCATGGCTGACATCCAGAGTCCTCAAGTGGAGCCAAAGTTTGTCTCAGACGTCCCCCCAGCACACACACTCGCACACTCGGGGAAACTCACACACATGTGTTCGCTCTGCCAGCACTCGTCGTAGTAGTGTTTCTTACCAATGGGTCCTCTGTGTGTGCAGACTGTCGTTGGCACATTTTTGCCTGTGGATCTAGAAACCTTTGAAATCGTTATTGCGTGAGTCTGTTTATTGTGCTTGTTTGTTTACAGTTTCAAGACTGTTTACAATATTAATTAATTATTTTTTTTCCAGATTTTGATGTGTCGCTAAGGCCAATTTTTGTCCAGTTTGTCAACAAACGTTCAAATTTGACAATTGCGACAATTCGACAATTGCAAATTTGAATGGCATTTACAATGTAGTAGACCAGCTAAGTTATGAATTAATATCCAAACATTAAAGTTTGCACACAAAGTACGTGAGGTCACAGAATCTGCCAATCAGCACCAGGGGGAGGGTCTATCGAATTGTGGGCTGTGACTGAAGGAGTAGTGACATCACTGAAAGAAAGAAAAGAGGGAAGAATAAAATCTGTGATATTGTGGAGGAACTCTGCGCATTACAAATACATTTTATACAGTTCACACAAAATTACGTTTTGACACTTATTACTTATTTAGACAAAAAAATTATTTGTCAACTTTGCCAGCTAAATTACCATAGAACCAATTTATTTTATCTATAATTTGATTTTAATGTGAACTGCCACAAACGAAAATTGCAAAAATTCACATACCAAGGCAAAAGTCCACATATGCATATATCTTTTTTTTTTTATGCTGTAAAAAGCTCAAAGTGTGATTACTAATGCCTGTGGCATTTTTTTTTTACGTTTTTCAGTTTGTACTCATTTTGTCTACCAAGCATAAATTAGCGAGATGTGTGGAGTCTATGAAATGCATCGATTTATTTGCAATCAAGCAGAAATTGTGTCATTGTAAGCTGCATCATGGCCATAAAATTAGCAATTCTTTTCTTTCTCACTATAAACCGAACTAAGGCTTTAAGTTTGACACAGTTATGCCAGAGTCTTCATTCACCAATTGTCCCTGAAGGCCTATTGGCACAATCCACCTTTCAACAGGAAGATCATTATACACGTGCAAACGTATAACAAGTCTGGGCTTTGGTTTATTGTGGCTGTTGTGATTCTTTCTGTGGATTCATTCGGAAGTGGTTTGATCTGGCGATTAGTGGTTTGACTGTGTCGTCAGAAACACAGTGGATAACGTGGTACAGCGCCGCGGCCATTTTCTTCTCAGTCTTCATTCCTCTCCGCCGTCTTAATGCAGCTGTTCAGCTCGGTTTAATAGTTCACAAAGTAAACCACGGCGGCCCTGTTGTGTTTTGTCAACACTGTTGCTATTCGACTGCTGTTGGTAGGAATAGTTACTTTGTTCCAACATCTGAAGACGTTGTAGTTCATCAGTAATGGATTTAGCCCAGACTGAACCTTTCATGCTAATGATGGCAACTATTAACAAGATGGAAAAAGAAGACTTTTTTTTTTTTTACTCTGGCCTCACTGCTTTTGTTTTGCTGTTTTCTGTTGCTGCTGAAAAATAGAAATTAGTTTTTTGTGGCATAAATAAATGTCTCATTCTTTCATTATTAGATTTTAATTTACTTAACATGAAGCTGAATGGGTTTATATATATATATGTTAGGTGTTTATTTTATTTTTTTGTTCTGTTGATCTAATTTTATTTATTTATTTTCTATTATATTTTTTATTTAGCATGTTTTTGTACACACACACACACACACACACACACACACACATCATATTGATACATCATATGGTCAATCAATAAATAAAAATAAATGTTAAAACTATTTATAGGATAATGAATAATATATGTATATGCATTATATAAAGTATGAACAATTTAAATGGATGAAAGTCCGTCATTTTCACTTTTACCGTATTATATTTATGTGTTGTACTTTTTTCAAAGTGTTCTTTTGATATATGCGTGATGTAATTCATACACTGTGATGATGTCACTGCAGGATTGTGTAATACATCATAGCTTAATCGTTTCAACCACTCCATATCTCAGCAAGTCCAGTTCCTCGTCCAAAGAACATCAGAAGATGCTTCTCAGAGGAACTTTAGCGTTCAGTAGTATGCCATAAATATAGTAAAGTGCCATAAATATACTGCGGGATTATTTTACATCTTTGAACCATTTTCAATTCTGAATCCTAATAATAAAAACGCACAGAAAGAAAGTGTTCACTCAGTGGTGTGAGAACATTCACATGCTGACTGAAGTTCACAGCAAGACAGTGAGAAGAACGCTTCATTGTGAGTTTGCTTGGTTGATTTTTTTTTTTTGGAGGCATCTGTGGGTCAGAAGTGTGTGTGTTTTGTAGGGGGACTGGATAGGGAGCAGGGGTCTTCTACTTCAGACGAGCACTTTAGCCGGTCCCTCAGGCACCTCTTCTTTCTTCTGGCTCTTTTCAGCACGTCACAATGAAAAAGCCTCATTTACTGCTAAACAACACACTTTAGAGCCGCCACTTCAAATGACCCACATTCTCCCAGACACACTACACCGCTTCCATACACCTCCCCGGCAACTCGACACCATCGGCTCCATCTAACGGCCTACATTTCCCATTATCCTCCTGACAAAAAGACAGAGATACCAACTGGCTGCCCGATAAACCGCTTTGGCAGCATTTTAGAATAAAGTAATGCTTGAAAATAACAAATGAATATGAATGTAATATTTTTTTTGCACTGTGTTTTTTCTCATGACCATTTTTCAAAGTCTATGCAATTTTTTAAATATTATATAAAAAAAACTGTATTAAATGGAATTAAAATGATATTTAATTTAATAATTCATATTTAATGTAATAGATTGTTTAAAATGAACAAATAAAAAACAACTCAATTGATTTCTTGATAAGCTGCGTTTTATTGTTTTTTTTTCTGTTTAAAGTTCTGTGGACTTTCCAATTTGTCCACTTTGAGAAACATGTTGTTAGTTTATTCAAATACTGTGCACTAAATAGTTAAGATTTTAATTAATTTCCCTTGTGCTGTCCAAAACAGCAGTTTACAACTGAAAAAAAAATATGCTTGAGTTGCACTGTCGCTGTTAAAAGTTTCTGTAATTATTTATTCTGTAATATGTTGCACACAAGATGCTTTTCAGTTTAAATACATTTTCTTCATTTCAAAACAGCCCCATGTTTTTTTTTTTATTATATGACTATAGCTGTTACCTGTAAATTTAAATAATGTTTTTATTAAGTACTCGGTACTTAATGAAAATGATACTCGGCGAGTACTGAAACGCAAGTACTCGTATTCCAAAAAAGTGGTATCGCTGCATCCCTACTTTTCAGTTGCGTTGTGTGTTTAGAGAGTGTGAGAAGATGAATTATGATTCCAACTATGAGAAATGGGCATTTTAGGGAAGGTTTCCATCGATCATCGAAATTGTTTTTACACAGGTTTTGGAACGTAGCTACAGCAATAAAAGTCAACTCAACTGTATTTTCTTACCGTTTTTTTTTTTTTTTTTTGGTAGGGATTGGGGTTTTCTGTGTGTGTGTGTGTGTGTGTGTGTGTGGTGCTTAGTCGTGGTTGTTTTGTTCCTATCTAGGAAGGAGACTCCTGCTCTTTATAATTTGCTTTGCCGTGCAGATGTGCACATCAGATGGTTCGAATTAAATGCTAGATTGCTCGCACAAGGTCAGCTATGAGAACTCTCTCACAATCCGCCTCACTGTTTGCCCCAGAATCTGAGGAAAACAGACGCAGCGTCTGCGAGGCAAAAACAGAGAGGTAAAGAGAAAGCGAGTGAAAACACTGGAGTCTTGTGAAAGTATACAAACGGCTTTTGAAGGATCCAGCGCGATCCACGTGCATTAGTTCTTCGGCGGAGACGGACCACAGCGAGCCTTGTGTTTATGTGAGAACGTGCTAAAACGTCTGTCCTCTGCCTTTCCTCTCTCCAGGTCTTTGTAGTGTTAGGATTGACTCTGGTGGGCCGAGGTGCAGCCGAGCTGGGGGCTTTGGATTTCCAGAACCGCACTGCCAGACAGATGATGATTTGCGTGGAGAACGAGCAGTACCCTCACAACGACTTCTGCTGCAAAAACTGTGACGCCGGTGAGTTCCAGAAACAACCAGTGCTTCATAATAGCCACGTGTATAGGAAAAGAGTTTTCCAGAACGTTTTCCTTTTCCTGCTCCACAGGCACATATGTGAAGGAAAAGTGCAAAAGTGACCAGGAGAAAGGCGTGTGCGCCCAGTGTGAGAAGGGCATGTATGCCGAGCACCCGACGGGCATGGACCAGTGTCTACAGTGCAGCCAGTGCCACAGTGGTGAGGGTCTTCACTCTTCCAGACAGACGCCCCTGATACTGTCTGTCTATATGACTTAAGGCTGCCCACTCCTCCGGGTTCGTGTGTAACGTCACTGGATGGTTTAATAGAGAGCATAATTTTAATAATGGTCCCCAATGGACAAATTGATAATATCACTCACTTTACTCACTTTTTACTGTACTTTACACTATCACTGTCGGATGCTTTCAGCTCTCGGGGTCTTTTTATCTGATTGGAAAAAAAACGTTTTGCCAAGATAGAACCAAGCTAAAATGCCTAGATGCCTGGGAAGATTGAGTCTTATATTTATATTATTTTCTGGTATTTTGTTATGTATTATAGATAATTGTTATATTTAAATGGAAATAATGGTGGTATTAAACCAGGGGTGTCAAACTCATTTCGCATAGCGGGCCACATACGACCTAAGGAGACGTCAGGCGGGCCGGACCATTAAAATTATACCATACTCTGCATTAAATATCAAAAATATCATGTATTTCCTTTGTTTTGGTGTAAATAAGCACAAGAACATTAGGAACATATTGAATTTTAATTAACTATGCTTTTACAAAACATTCCAAGAATTACCTCATAATTCCTTACAAATGTGCATTTTACCTTTATCATTCACATTTAGGCATTGCAACTTATCCCACTGATTGTACAAAGGCACACAACTTAAATTGGTAATGAAAAATATAGTATTGCACTTGAGGCTTTTAAAGAAATGAATTTTAAACCACTTATATAAAATATATATTAAATTCCTGCATACACCTTACAAACTAAGGAGAGTGATATTAAATGTGCAATGAAGAAAGTCAAATTCGTAAACTTCATAAATGAAACATGCAATATTTAAACAGTGTTTAAGCCTTAAATGCTGTTTGCATTCTGTTTGGAACATTTTGATTAATGAGGTTGTAGCATAGGTAACGGATAACACCTGTTTTCCGTTCTGTCCATGCAGCGTTCTACTCCGATCGAAACAGTCCGCCCCTTAGCGGACAATCAATGAATTGCAGCAAAAAAAAATTTTTTTTTTTTTTTTTTTTCCCCACTTTCAAACAATTCGGCGGGCCTGATCGAACTCCTTGCGGGCCGGTTCCGGCTTATAATTGGCTTTGTTTTTAACTCAAACATTGTAGTGAAATGTACACACGCAAACCCGGAGCAGTGGGCAGCTTTAAGCTAAAGTACGGTATCTGGGGATCAGATCTGGTTGAGTGTTTTCTCCAAAAACACTTCAGTTGTGACTCGCAGAAACATCACAATATTCTATCTTTACATATTCACACAGTAGCTTTCAGACTGTTGTAACTGTGAAAAGTGCTTTACAATTGCACTGAACTTGAGCTTGAACACATTTGTTCTTGAACACCTTGGTTACAAGTCCAGCTCCCGATGCCCCAACTGCCCAATAATTGAGCCTTGAAATGACTGACCATAGATTTCTGCTTTAGTTTGACATTTCACGGTTGGTTTCATTATTATATTGTGTAACACTACCGCTCTCAAAACCAAGACAAAACCAAGAAAGTTTTATTTTAGCCCCAACAAATGTTAATTTTCATTACAGCTTTCTTACTGTAAATTCTTCTAATGTACGTGCCAATCTTGATTTTAGTTGTGAATTTTGCAGGACACAACTTAAAGAAAATTAATCGTGAGTTTTTTTGGGCGAATTGTGGGTAAAGGCCATGAAAAAACATGGTTATTCTCAGTCTTTCCTTTTGCAAGTTTGGAAAGTTCACTTGTGACGGTTCACATAAAACTCTAGAGTGTTTCTTTGAATCTGTCCTTGAGAGACGTCTAAAGGTCATCTAAGATTGAATGATATCCTAATATTAGCCTAGAGTCATAACTCCACCAAATAAGTGAATATTGAAATCAAAGAGAAGCCACAAACAGGCCAGAAGTGGCCCATGGGCCGCTGGTTGGGGATCATTGTTGAATAATATCATAGATTTTGACCATGGAACTGAGACCTGGAGACGATTAAAAGAATAATAAATAATATCACAGTCTTGCGTAATACAAAACTCCAACTTCTGCTTTTCCACGCCGCTGAGATTCCACTGATTCTCAGTAGATGTCCGGTCAAGAAGCTGAGCATGCTAGAATGCAACATCTCAAATGAATAATGGCATGCACATGGTCTTCGGCATGCTGGGCAGGCGGTAACCCAAGCCCTCATTGGTCAGCGCCGGACAAACAGTGTCTCTAAACATGCCACCTAAAAATGCCAAAAAATAAAAGACAAATTGCAACAAGAACTCCGGCAACAGCTACTTTGAAGTTTTTTTTTTTCCAAATCCTGACTCGCCTTCACGAAGTATGGAAAACCGGACGAGTGCGGCTTGCTGTGATCTGCAAGTAGGACGGAACATCTAAAGCGCACTGATCTCATCACAGCGGTGGCTGGTTCTTCTGCGAAGCTATTTAGTCTGTGTCTGGTTACTGTGTAGGCACATCTGTTTATGCGGCGTTTATTTGGATTGGAAGGCCACGCTCTTCGTTTATTAAACCATTTTGATTTCGCCAAACACTCTTTCCCACAGGATCTTCTGCTTGTACAGATACTAACTATGGCGTAAAGACGACAAGCTCTTATAAACACAATCTCAGTCCTCCTGTTTAGACAATAAAGCTCCCATAGGATTCTCATGAGGATGGGGATATAAGCAGCCCCCGTGAATAGAGCCGAGTCTAGTGTTTCCTGTGCCGGACACCTCACTCCTGGGAATCTGATCTCCTAGGGTTACATGGGCAGGGTGTGTCTCCAATCCTGTGTTCTTTCTCTCGCCATTTGTGTGTGGATGAATGAGTGATCTATCCTCCTGTGTATGCGCTGCTTTGTCAGTGGCGCGTCTGTTGTTGGCGATTGTGTGTGTGCGCATTAGGGCTAACTAAGCTGGGTGCGTCTGTATCGTGTAGCTTCTTGTTCTGGTTGGCTTTTTCTCCAAACCGCTCACGCCCAGGTATGCCATTTTATCCGCTGAGTCACAAAGACGTGATGCGTGTGCACTTCTTGAGCTTGGAACCACGAGCGAACAATTTGTCACGGCTTGATATGAAACCTTGTCCAACTTGTCGTTGTCCTGTTTCGTTTACCTTCGGGATTTTCATTTCAGCTCGGTTTTGTTGATGCTGTTGGTTTGGCTGCTCTTTAATTTGACCTTGTTTGTTTAATTTATGTATTGCACACACTCTGTGATTAGTTGGCTATTAATGCATATGGAAACAGATTAGTGCCAAATCTATCGCATGTAAACAAAAAAAAAAAAAAACATGGCTAACATTTTCGTTTGTGTTTTATTTTCTGTTTGCAATTTTTCTTTTTTTTGCCTTTAGATTTTTTTGTGCTTTCAAGATTTTGCATTTGGAAACTGTGATTGGCAGCTCTTTTATCAGAAAGTGGAAGATGAGTTTCATAAGTTTGCATGAAAGTTTGTATGTCGTTTTGTATTCTAATGACGTTTTTTAATATGTCTACTAAATCAGGGTCTTGAAAGGTGCATTATAAATAAAATGTATTATTATTATTATTATTAATAATAATAAAATGTTTTGTTTTAACATATCTCTTATAATTACATGTTACATGTAACTTACATTTTACATAAAATCCTGTAGTTGACGCAGTAGACTGAGAACTCCGACAATGGTGAGTGTGAGGGAATTTTGAATGTGTTTAAGCGCTGATGTCAATCACAGTCTAACCAGCCAATCAGAGTAAGTGCCCACCCACGTGAAACTAGTGCCAGAAGCAGTAGCGCAAACAAATGAAACTAACTGAAAAATCTGAAACGCACAAAAAAATAAATAACACAAATAAAGCTGAAATAAAAGTTTCGAATGAAAATCCGAATTGCAAGCAAAAATGAAACACCAAACCAATATGCGATTGGCTCCAGGTCTCTGTGACATAGAAGTGGAACTTGTATGGATGTGTTGTACACTGAATTTGATATTGATGGATGGATTTATTTCTTATAATAATAGAGATGCATAGATGGATCGATAAAATAGATGGATTATTTTTATTAATCCTAGTGGAAAGTTTAATATCACATCCAACCTGACTGCTTCTTTCCTCAATTGTGCGTTTGTTTCTCACCTGTTGATCTTTTTCTCTTTGCAGACCAAGAAGTTGTTCAAGCGTGCACCAGCATTAGCAATACCAAATGTAAATGCAAGTCTGGTTCCTTCTGCCTCCCGAACGAGCCATGCGAAGTCTGTAAGAAGTGCACAAGGTCAGTTGCTCTTCCACTTCCTTTATTCTTGAGCAATGCATGGCCAGATAGCCACAAAAAATTTGTTTTACCATTTTCTATCGACTCATGACTCGTTCCTAACCTTGTGATTCACAATTGTGACTATTGTTGTGAAGGTGCAAAGCCGATGAAGAAGTGGTGAAAGGTTGCACTTCCACGTCCAACACTAAGTGCAAACGGATTCTATTTTCTACCACTGAGGGGCCAAACGCTGTTTCTTCCCGGTCCAATCCCAGTTCGGGGATTATAGGTAAAATCAGTCAAATTACATTTTAATCTCAATACAAAAACTAAACTGATGGTTGACCTGCCAATGATATTTAATATGTTTATGAATCTATATTGTGTTTTTTCTTTTGTTCCCCAACAGTTGCTGTGGTTTTAGTGATTTTATTTTTAGTGATTCTCGGGATGCTTGGGTTTGTCTGTAGACGGTATCAACATCGTATAAGTGGTATGTGCAAAATCCATTTCAAATCTTTGAAAAATGAAAGTCCTTTACCAGAGTTGGATATATGAGAGATGTACAGTAAAAACAAAAGCAAATCATCACATCTTTGTTCCACAGATGCTTTAAAGTCCAGAGGAATTTATTGCCATGATTCAGAACCCGGGGCAGATTTGAACGAAGTCAAGATTCCAATTGTGAGTGCTTGTTTTTTTTTTATTACCATGTTTTAGTGCATTTTCAGTCTCTTTTGACCCCCTTTTCCCACCGTTGGAACTTTTTTTCCAGAAAACGAAACACGTGTTTATTATGTACGTAATTCTTCCAACCTTTCTGTGTTAAATAGGTGTGTGCGGAAGATTTAGAGATTAAATTACGGTATTACAATCAGACATTTCAGGGTGTTTCTGTAAATCATAGGAATTTGTTTTTATGAAATATTATGGAAGTCGCATTATATGAAAATTGCATTTTGATGGATGTGGAATATATTCTAAAAGCTTGTTTCTTTTAGCCTGAAATCACACAGAAATATTTACCAAACGTTGATGGAGTCACAGAGTTTTGCGTAACTAGAAATCGACGCCTCAGGTTGTCAGCATCACGGCTTCTGATTTAGTTTGTTTGTTTTCCGTACAAGCATGAAAACAGTAAATAAAAATAAACACAGTCAGCAAACACTGATGAAGGGTTCAAGAAAGGCACTTTGAAATACAGTCAACTCAGCTTAATCAGGCCACAACAGGACGCGACCATTTTGGCCCAATAAAGCCAGTAAAAGAGAGGCTGGTGGGCGTGGCTTCCCCTCTCTGGCCACTAAGCAGCGGACGCGCCGCTCATTTTTGTGTTCACTTTGTTCAACGCTGGCAGTTTATGGTACATTTTTCTCATTCTCCCAAAAATTTGGCCCAATAAAGCAGCTTTTTTGCCCCAGTCGGCGCAAATTTGCATTATGAGATTCAATTTGTTTTGGGACTTTAGGATTTGGCCCAATGAAGCGCCTGCCCCATTAATTATTAATTAGCTGACTGTGTTTACTTTTACCAATAAGCGTGTTCCAACATTCAATTCGCATTTTTTTCTCAATTTTTAGACATATCAAAGGTCTTAGAATTATATAAATATTCAGCTATTCATCCAGTTTCTACCACTTAATTTCTGGGTCACGGGGAGTCAGTAACGCACACACTCACACACTCCCTTATACTTATAGTCAATTATCCATAGCTAATTCTCCTGAAATGCGTGTTTGTGGACTGTGGGAGACCCTGAGGAAACCCACACAAGCACAGAAACTCCCACTTTGAGTCTCAAGCAGGTCCCTCATGCTGGGAGGCCCTTATATAAATACAATAATACATGAGATAATGATTTATTTTCATACTTGTCTGCTTCAAACAGGATGTAGTGTGTCCGAAAACAGAGGAGGAGCAAGAGAACAACCGCAACGAGCAGACAGAAGAGCAAAGGCCGGAATCTCGCCCCTTGTTGACCCAAGAGACGCAAGAAACCAGCAAGAGCATCCCAGTGGAGGACGAGGACCGGGGCCTGGGCGACAGTCTGCCCAACACCACCAGCTCTTCACAAACCAGCCTGGTTCATCTTCCTCCTCCCGTCTGCAGCTCCCCGCAGGAAAGTCCTCAGGCCATCAGGCCGACTGAGAGAAATCCAGAGCAGTGGGCACGGGTTAGTGAGATAGTGATCTCCTCCGCTTCAAAAACAACAGCACAATGAATGAGTGCGAGCTTATGACCTCCTTTAACACAGACTCCACTGTCACTTTTACTGTCTCCGCATAGCTGGAACAGAAATTATAGATCGAAACTTCAGTTAATTTATGCAGCCCTGGGCATTAGATGATGTAAACACCTACCAACTACATATTTTATTATATTGTTTTTACCAAACATGTTGCTATACGTTTACTGAATATAAATAAAATGTATAGCTAGGTTTTAGTATTATAGGCATGGCTTTTAATTTTGTGATTTTGTTTTCTAGTAATCTGTGTGTGTCTGCGTGCGTGTGTGTGTGATTTTTATTTATAGATTTTAGGTGAGCACATTTCCAATATGACCCCTAGTGGCCATTTTGACAAACTAGCCTCACTTTTTGTGTTTTTTTTTTTTTATAAACATTGAATTAATAAATTCATAAATACAATACAAAAAATGTATGACAATAGAACAGCATAAACTTACTTAATAACCTTTTTATTGTTATTTTCTTCTTTTGTAGGATGATTGTCTTACCCGAAAACTTATTCCCGTTTTAGGTATGTTTTGTCTTTTCTCCAATGACATGCTTTTTTTTACTTTTACATTACTTTTTTTATATGCAAAAAGCGCACAATGCAAACTATATTGTATCAATACTGAAGTTTTGCAGACCAAGCTAAAGCTTTAATAGATTTTGTTAGATTGTAAAGCATTGTTCATTAGTGCATTACTGTATTGATCACAATGGAATTAATTCTGTTGTGATTAATGAATATCAAGTCTAAACATTTTTTCATATGCAGAATAATTTGCTTATTAATCATATGGTCTGTTTTACTTTTTCTAAGTTGTAGTTTTTTTTTCCTTTAAAAAGTTAATAAATTGTGAATCTAAATTTATGTTAGGCAAGCTAGAATTTGTACAAGAGCCATCAAACATAGGCAGATCAACTTGCAAAAGCATGTTAAAAAAATATTTTTTGTCTGACTTGTGAGATTAATTTCTGATCTGCTTCTTCATCAGGTGAAAAGGAGTCGCTCAGTAAAAGTTTTGACCTGTTTGATAAGTTGGACGTCCGGTACCACAACAAGTTCTTCCGCAGCATCGGCGTGAGCGACAACCACATCAAGATGGCCGAGACCCAGCAAGCAATGGACAAAGTCTACGAGCTGCTTCAGGTCTGGATGCAAAAAGAAGGCCTTCGGGCAAACATCAACACTTTACTCCAGGCTCTGCTGGACCTAAACCAGCGCTACACCGCGGAGAACATTGCCTCGGAAGCTGTGGAGAAAGGCTACTACAAATATGAGTGACTCCTAAAGAGTCCTCGACTGAATCAGCAGAAGAACGGAGTGGTGTGTTCGTTTGGATTTCTTCCTCTATGGCAAGAACCGGTCTTAACCGCCATCTTTGGAGGTCTCTCCGTAGCGCCCCCTTTGGGTTTAAAAGCCAACACTGGACCTGTTTTTGAGGATTTACACTGGCTACAGCTAGAGGGCGCCGTTTCCCTCTCAGCTGCGCGGCGTTGCTCGATGCGCCTCAGGCTTCCAAACCCGGTCCTGGACGTTGTCGAACCTCGTGTTGTATAGACGTGTTGGTATTAATGCGCCTTACGTGCTTATTTTGACTAAACACACAGGCGCAACGCACAATTGTGAGTGGTCGAGGCCTAGTTTGACACTACATCTAGATGTTTTAGGGCTGATGAAGTCAAACAACACGAAATACACCTTGAGATGAGCTCAGTTCAATCGGTTTTCCCACCGTTTTTCGAAATTTTGCATCGCCGCGGATTGTCGTATCATTACAGTGTTCTAAATCTGGCGCCGTTTTTTTCCCCCCGTTAAAATCTGTTCAAGGCAATGCTGAGATTCATTTCTTTATTTATATAAGGTGTATTTATTTAGAAGGTTTGATTGCGTATTATTTATATCTGTTACTGATAATGTCCCAAGTGTTTCTGGAGCTTTTGCTGAAAGACTGACGAATCCTTCCGGCTCTTTCGCGCGCGAGAGACACTGGATCTGCTCGGATTCTGTTTTCGTCCCGGAGCGCGTTCTTTACTTCAGGCTGGCGGCGTTCCTGCCTGTTTGTCCCTGTTTATAGAATCACAAAGCAGGTCTTTCGCCACGTGCGTCCGCCTGCAGCTATCTGTGTTCTCGTTTGTTCCGATCCGACAGAAAGAGTAGCATGGTCAGTATATCTCAGCCCGGTCGGCGCTGAACCTGGAGGCTTCACAGGTACTTGTCAAATAAAAAAGATGAAGGAAATCATCGTCGTTTAAGATTGTAAATAGTTTTCAAGAACTCTATTGAGGAAAACTAATAGATATATATATATTTAGAGTGCACAGATTATTGAAGTTCTGACTGTAAAGAAAAACAAAGACTAAAAAGCGGCAAGAAAATACGAAGGAGCATCTGAGCTTTAAATTAAGGAAATCTAATTGATTGCCGAATGATGATGAACTCGGCTGTGTATCTTGGCCTGGTATGAGGCGCTGATGTGGACATCAAATGCTGCGTTTGCGAGAGACTGCGAAATTTGACGCCATTTTGAACTTTATTTCCTAAAAAAAGTGTTGTTTAATACAAAATGTTACAAAGGATAAACACATTTTAACAAATAATTTGAATGCGTGGAGCAGTGACATTGAAAAATGTCGGGATCACTTTCGTACAAGACGTACAAGCAAGGTTTTATATTATAAATCGCTGTTATAATTATCTCCAGGTCATATTGTCAAAACTCTCCGCATCAGTTTAGTCCACGTCCGTGTCTCGTAACCTGGAAAGTGCTCGAGTTTAGGAAAGCAGCTTTGAATGGATTTATTGTGGAAAGCTGAACTCAAATCAGGTTTTCTTTCCGACTTACTAGTCGAATTTATAAAGTTGTATTTTTACAGTGCAGGCACTGCCCCCTGTTGACATGGAGTCCTATAACAAGCGAAAACCTGCAGTTCAAGGGATCATCTCCTTTCAACACTTTGCACTTATCTACAAACAATCTTCCATCGTTTTTTTAGACGAGAGTGCAAGAGTTTATCTTTATATGAGCGAATTGTTTTTTTTTTTATTTGTTTTTTACGTTTCCGCTTGGTTTAAACCTACACCGTGACGAGAAGCTTTTTCACGTTCTCTGAGATGTTTAGTATTTTCTCGCTTCTCTTAGACAAGTGTCGCCTCGTTTATGAATGT
This sequence comes from Paedocypris sp. Pulau Singkep, assembly GCA_017309775.1. NCBI lineage: Eukaryota > Metazoa > Chordata > Actinopteri > Cypriniformes > Paedocypris > Paedocypris sp. Pulau Singkep. Next base: position 6,224,078 of record MU204205.1, read on the forward strand.
AAAGTGCTGTTGCAAAAATGTGTTGAATGTTTTGTTTTAAAATAAAATTTCTTCACAGTATTGAAAGCCTCGGTTTTACAAGTGTTTGGATTTGTTGTGGAAATTTTTTTTATTTTTCATGATTGTGGGAATTAATTTCTTTAACATCAGAAGCCAATATATAACATCTCCAATATTATTAAACAACGAGTTGATATTTAAAAAAAAGAAAAGGTAGTTTAATGTTGTATCTTGTTCTTTACATTTCACCTAGGTGTTCTTTAGGATTCAGTTTCATATTTTCAAAGGCTTTGGTTCCCAAATATATATTATTAAATGCGCTTTAGCTAAACTGCTGAAGCAGGTTTTGCAATTTTCATCTCATTAGTCCTATATTATTGAATCAGTCCTCTTTAAAAAAAAAAAACCTGCTGCCTTGATCAAATTTAAATTGCCTTTTTAAAAACTGAAAATGAAAAATGAATTTCTATTTACGTGTTTTTAAGTGTGTCTGTCATGCGGTACATTTAGTATATAGATTCTTTGTGATTGGTTGGCTGGCACTTCTGGGTGTGTCTTCGCCTTCAAACCAAGAGTTGCTATGATTGACTCCGCGTCTCCGCCTCCCCGTGACCCAGAAATGGAAGTAGGGAGTCGCGTGAGTGTATGTCTGTCTATATAGAAAAAAAATAGACGTTATTTTCTATTCATACATATTGATTGATCCACTGCAGTGTTGTGCTAGTAATCTGCGATCTTGGGTGTGATCGAACAGAGTGTTTAACGGATCGTGAGTTGTCGAGTCAGATTGTGGATGAAGACGAAACCAAACGTTCCTCGAGCCAAGAGACGACGTGCAAATCCTTCTTCAGATTCACGGCCAAATCTTTTGATTCCGAGCTTTTGAAAATCTCCTCAAATCTCTGGTCTGGAAACTAATCCGGACGCTTAATAACTATGAGTGATGTAAGCAAGCTTGTGCAAAATAAATATTATGAAATCTATTATACGAAATTCCCACTGTGAAACAATACGGATAGTTAAAGAAAACACCGTCGGGTCTGTTTCGTGTCGGTGTGGAATCATTATGTCGAGTAGTTTTTTACAGGGATGAAGATCGTGTCGGAAACAAATGAGGTCCTGAAAAGTTCACAGACTGAAGAAGAAACACTGGCAACGTCACCGTCTGCAGGATCCAGTCTTTAGTACGGGGGGATTTCAGGTCCAATTCCACATTTTGGATGTTCTTTACACGCTAATCTAAGGATTTATAATCAATTTTAGAGTGATTATAAAATCAATCCGCCAGCGGACAACACACAGTGACGTCACATTTGCGAATGAGACTGAACGTGCGATGGTTTGAATCATCTAACCGGCAGCGGTGTAACCTGAAATCCGTACTTGAGTAAAAGTACTGATGCCTTCTTGTAGAAATCACTCCATTACAAGTTACACGTCACACATTCCAAGAAGACTTTGTGTAGAAGGTTGTATCAAATTTTAAAAGAACTTTACAGTTTGACAGACGCTTTAATAAAATTGTAATTAAAAATGGTTTATTTATATGCAACAATTTACAGTCCTGTTTTTCAGAGCTGAACAAAAAAATGCTATTTCAAAATTTTTGGTGCACGGAGCAATTTTTAGATTATTTGTTTGCCGTTTATCAGTGGCAGAAAATGTATGTATAGTAGTATTTCTTTTATTTTTTATATAACTGAATATTGTAATTGTATTATTGTAATAATAAGCTCTGTGCTTCACTTTTCTGAATTTGAAATCCTAAAAGTGTAAACTGCCCCCTGTTGACACGGAGCTGAAAACCTGCACTAATTTCAAGAAATTATTTTCACACACATAAAAAGATGATCTCTACAATGATCTTTCAGCACAATTCTGAGTATGTTTGTGAACAAGAAAGACCCAAGTGTGAGAGCCAGTCGGGGGAGTTCTTTCCACAAAATGTCATGACGTCCAAAAACCGGTTGTGGAGAATTTGAGTGGCTGAGCTTCTCTTTAGGTTTGACTCTGAGTTTGGTTGTCTCTAGCTCCTCGTGACTTAGAAATGGAACAAGCATTTACATAAGATGTCAGTTGGCTTTTTGACTCTGGTGATCGCTGAGTTGACGTGTAAACATAATCCAGCATCCCAGTAAGAAGCTGGTCTGGTCCAGTGGTGAGGTCCTGATGCGGCGGGTCAATGATGCTCAATATCATCGTTGTCCCTGAGCTGGTTTTGTTGAAAAGGTTGACAGGGATGAAGAGTTTGGAAGTGGCCATTTCTGATGCCGTTCTGCTCCACATCCTGCCACTTTTCTCCTGACACGTCGTCTCCGGTTCCTGCTTGGGTTCAGATGACTCCATTGTTGAGACTCCCACTCGCTTGTGTGTCCTCCAGGAGCAGAAGGAAGTCCGGCCACAGGAGCAGGAGGAACCTCCACCGCGTGAGCTCCATCCTCGGGTGAGCAGCACCAGCAGGTCTCTCTTGAAGGTGGAGCTGAGGGCGGCGTAGATCAGCGGGTTACACACGGAGTTGCTGAATCCCAGGATCTGCACCACACTGATCAGGAGGAACTCAGTGTGGAGATGAAGGACAAGCTGACCTGGGATCACAAGATGGTAAGAATAAAAAAGAAAGGAATATCAAGTTTCCATTGATGTGATCGGGGGAAGGGACACATAGCTTTGTATTTGTCAGTGGTGGGACCCCACTATGATATAAATGTAAGTGTGTGTGTATGCGATATGAACAACAATAAAAGAAATATAAATAGTGATTTGATTTGATGCATAATTGCTGTTTCAAATTTTCTTCTAGTAATTTAGCTTGAAAATTAAAATAATTAAATACAAAATTTGCAAGTGTTTTCTCTCCGCAGCTGCTGAAGTGTACATTTTTAAAGTGATTTTTTTTGTCCTTTCAAGCTTTTTTATTTTAAGCTGATGAATGATAAATGATAATGATAAAACTAAGAGTTTTGAGGCTGATTTGGATTTCAGTTGTTAGTACACTTTTTTTTTAAGGGACCCTTGAACACATCACTCCCGTGATAATAGTCGCCTTCCGTGTAAATACAGTCCATTACGATTATTCAGACCACTTTGTGGTAATTTTGGTAGGAGTAGAATAGAATGCCTTTATTCTTATTGTACCACTGGGTTGAAACCTGTTGGGTGCAAAAAAGAAAATGTAAAAAAAAAAAATTAAAGAATAAAAATATCCTCACTGAATAAAATCAAATATAAATACAAAATATCAAAATACAACACAAAAGGCAAGATACAGTATATATCAATAAATATAAAAATATAAATAATAAATAAAAATGCAATTTGTAATCTTGCTCCAGCTTATAATAACGAGCCAAATAAGCAATAGCTGTATCCCGCAACAAATGCAGCGTAGAATTTGTCATTTTCACTGTAGCATTAAAGTTTCTTGCCAATGGACACAAACCCTTCGTCATTTCCGACCTATACAAGTTTAATCTTCAGATTTGGTTCTAATAACCTAGTATGATTATCCGGTTAACCAGAAAATACATTGCCGGTGTGTCATTGTATATGTCTGAGGTGACTTTTGCTGAGAGGAAGTGAACTTGTTTGAAAAATGTCCATTTCTATTGTCAGCGCCTGTGAGATGTTTTGTGTTACCGTAATCGAGCAGGAGGGAAACCAGATGAAAAGGCGCCCAGCAGGACGCAAAGAGCAGCACCACGGTGGCCATCATTCTTACAGCTCGCTTCTTCCTCCTGAGGACACGACGAAGATAGCACCACAAACCCGTCAATCATGTAAAGAGCGCGAGGAGTGTAACTGCACACTAACCACTAACCGGGTAATCTTGTTGATTTCAGATCCCGGTAGCGTCTGGAACATGATGTCATGCACTTTGTGTGTCCCCCAGAGTTCCCGCATGATCTTCCAGTAAAGAATGGCTATGGTCACCAAGGGGGCAAGGAACACCAGGACGGACAGAGAGGTGGTGTATGCCCTCCGCTGCCGCTGCCTCGGCCAGACTTCCAGACAAGAAGTGTGATGCACGTCGAAGAGGAAGTCGTATTTTGTCTGGGGAGTTCAGTATAAGAGCTGAATTCATTCATTCTCTTTATAAAGAATGTGGCGATTGTCATTATTTTCCCTGGGAATCGAACCAATGACCTTTAGTGTGGCTATTAGAATGAACTACTATTAGAATACTGTATAGAATGAACTAAGGAACTGCAATTAGAATGAACTACTTAATAACAAACGTAATGATAACAATAAAAGTGAGCTGTATTTAGCTAATATTGATTCAACTGAAAAACAGAACTTGACTGTGCAACAAAGGGTTTAGGAATTAAAAAATAAATAAATGAATAAAAATTAACGTTGCTAAAGGCTGTAAAGTTATCAATAGTGAGGAAAAATATGTTGTATAGTATAAGTAATAATTTTGTAATATAACTAATGCAATAAAGTTCCTAATACATAAAGAGATTCTAGCTTAAATATATATAAAAAAAAGTGCTTTCCTGTGAGTAGAGCGGAACTTTTAGTATGGTTGAACTTTCGATTCCTAGTGAACGCATCAAGGTGTTGTAATTCTAGTAATTGTAGACGAGTGGTGCTTAAAATGTAATTCTGCTGCTGACAGTAAGAAAGGTGCCGAGTTCTAGACCCGATCCAAGCTTTTTTGTGTGTTTTCATTGTGTGTGTGTGTGTATGTTCTGCTCTGTGATTGGTTGGTCGTGATTCGGGGGCGTGTTCCTGTCTCACCAGGATGCTGTGATTGGCTTCAGTTCCGCATGATCCAGAAATTGATGAGGTGCCTTGGAAAATGGAGTGATTGAGAGATTTGTAGAATAGCAGATTATTACCTCAACTTTCTGGACAAACCACATGGGAGAAGCAATAGTCAAGGCAGTCGTCCACACGGCCACTGCAAAACCAAAAAACTCGATTTGTCTCTAGTGTTATGTTTCTGAAAGCACTTTTAATTCATCACATTATTTACACTAAAATATCCATCCATCTTCTGAACTCCTTTTCTATTTCTAGTTCACACTCACACCAATCAGCAGTTTTCCAGCTGTCTCACCCATCATCTTGCAAGCGTGGCTGAGGAAGTATCGGTCGCGGACATGAAGAGGATAGAGGATTCCCTGGAAGCGCTCCACAGCGATGCAGGTCATGGAGAACATGCTGCTGGTGATGGCCGTCACTTGCAGGAAGGGTATCAGCTTGCACAGAAAATCGCCTAGAAATCACAATAATGGAGATTTTTGGATGTACAGTAAGTCAGTAACTGCTGAGAGTGTGAAGATTTGAGCCCTGCTGTCGTGGTATCTCAAAACCACACACAATTACAATTATTTTTATAATTATTTTTCAGTAAATATTTGTCAGTAATTATTTTTAAGAGGACTTTACATTTTCAAACTTTATTTTTTTTTCTCAAGTACATTTTTTTAATAATCCTGTCTGATTGTATCTTTATTTGTATTCCTAATTACACTACTTTTCTTAGTGTAATTGTATTTTTAATGTAATGAATTTTTTTTATGATACTTTTACCTAAGTATGAAGCTTTTTTACCTTATTTATATTTTTACATGAAAGTCTTGGGTTTGACTCTCGTGTGAAGTATGAAGTTAGAGTGTTTACTAAAGTCAGAAACTTGATTTTGTCTCATCAAGAGAGAGATTGTATGCGTGTGTGTGTGTGTGTGTGTGTGTGTGTGTGTGTGTGTGTGTGTGCGTGTGTTGTTTTTGTTGTAGAACAGAAAGAACATTGTCACTACTCTAATACGTCTAAGAACCGTGTCTATGATTTTTTGTTTTTTTTTACTAATTTTTTTTTCTCATGAGTCATTTTTAAGAAGCCTAATTCATCAGTGTTTCCACGGCAACCCAACAAATAACACAAACGATGCTTCAGGAGCATGGCAGCGGCTGCTGAAAGCAGGATTCTGAGAAGAGAAGAAGCAGGTAATGTGTTCACTCACAATTCAAGATAAGATCTCCTGTAATCAGTGGTGGAGCTGAGAGCTCATCTGAAGCTCCTGAGAGCTCTGTGTGACCAGCCTGATGGAGACATAATGAAGTCGGAGTTAAGAGATTAAAGTGAGAGAATGGATATCTGGTTGTGACTAGAATATATATTTTTGAACTAATAATCTGCTCCATAATCCATCCATCCATTTTCAACCTCGTATTCAATTTCTGGCTCACGGGGAGATGGAGCCTATTACAGCCAGTCCCGGCCTAAAGGAGGGACATACGTTGGATTGATGGCCGACCAATCAGAGAATGGGACACAGACTCCTTCAAAATCCCAACATCAACCACACAATTAAAAGGACAGATACATCTAATATTCGAACATTGAAAAGGTTATAGTTGTACAATTAAGTATTATAGAATTATAATATCAAATTGAATGCCAGTTTTAAAATATTCAATGTTTGTATAATATTCATATTTTGGACCTTAAAATTAAGTTTAATTTATTACGTTTAATATCTATCTATCAATAAATCCATCATTCATCCTCTACACTGAAAACTCAAAACTATTATTGTCCCTAGTGCAAAATCATCGAATAATGAAAAATGATTTTTGCTTCTTTCAAAGTATTCGAACTTGGCTGATTTATCTGCATTCTTGCATCTTTTTGTTTGTTGTCGTTGTCGTTGTTTTTTTTTTTGGCTTTTAACTGATTTTAATACTGGCTACAGAATCACAACCCTAAAGTATTAGCGAAGCAGCGTAAAGCTAAAAACAAACGTGAAAACCAGTGTTTAAACAGCTGAACTCTTTCTACCTGCCAGCCAGTTGGTGAAGAAGTGCTGCAGAAGTGTGGCAGGAACACAGACGATGGAGATCAGGAGGTCGCTGAGAGCCAGAGAACATATGAACACGGTGCTGGGAGACTGCAGTGCTTTCCTGCGACACAACAGGACCAGCACCGACCCGTTGCCCACCACGCCCAGCCCAAAGATCAGCACATAGAGCAGACCAAAGATGGGAAGCAGAGCAGCGGGGAGTCTGGGTACCGTCACCAGAGGCGGGATGGAGTAATCCTGGATGAACTGCCAGCGTGAAAGGTTGGAAGCCTCCAGCATCAGGTCCAACAGTTGAGAAGTCAGATTCATTTTTGAAGTAAAATACCTCAAAAATCTCCAAATTATCTCACCAAAACAACAATTGGAGTGGTCAGATCATGACTTCGGTGAGGAACCAATGACTCTTCTGCCATTGAGCCCATAATTATGTTTTTTTTTGGTAAATGATGGCCAAGATCCTGCCGTCTTGAAGCATTTTTTTTATGATTTGGATGGAGAAATTTGATTGGTGATGGAAATTTTTAGAAGCAGATTGAGAGATTTGAATGGAGATGGATATTTGTGGATGGAGATGGAGATTATTGGACGAAGATAGATATTTTTGCTAGAGATGGAGGAATTTAATTGGAGATGGAGGACTTTGTTGGAGATGGAACCTGTTGTAAGTAAATGGAGAGATTCGGATGGAGTTGGAGATTTTTGGATGAAGGTTTGTAGATGGACATGGAGATGGAGATTTTGAGGCAGAAATTTGAACATGGATATATTTTAATGGAGATGGAGTTGAAGAGCATTGAATGAGATTTGTAGAAGGAGAGATTTGTAGATGGAAATGGAGATATTTGGATGGAGGAGATTTGTAGATAGAGAAGGTGATTTTTAGGAGATTTCTGTACTGAGATGACGCTTCTCAAATGTATTATTAGATGATTCCCGCACCATGATGATTTTCGGAAATCACAGGTTCTTTAGCATCAAGTGTTTTAATTCCTCTAGTTCTTCACTGTGGACTTCACTTGTCTTCGCATATTCTTTTAAAGACAAAAGAGCGAGATGTCAGCCCTGCCTTTTCATGATAAATTGCTATATATATTTCTAAATCTAAAATACAGATATAAACGACACAGCTAAACTAGACCATCACTAAAAAAAAACACAAAATCGACTGAGTTGATGATACAAAAACAATGTTTAGATAGTAAAATACATTGAATGAAACTAAAAATGTAAATGTTTCAAATGAATTTGGTTTAACAAAGTCTATAAAAAAATGTCCATGCATGAGTGAAAAAGAGATTAATGATCAAAACACATGATGTTACACACACTTACTGGAGAATCGATCTGTCCAGTCTGTTTCCCCTTTTGCTTTTGTGAGGATTTGAGGTTTCTCAGACTCTCCCCCTCTCTCTCTCTCTCACTCTCTCTCTCTCTCACTCTCTCTCTCTCTCTCTCTCTCTCTCTCTCTCTCTCTCTCTCTCTCTCTCTCTCTCTCTCTCTCTCTCTCTCTCACTCTCTCTCTCTCTCTCTCTCTCTCTCTCTCTCTCTCTCTCTCTCTCTCTCTCTCTCTCTCTCTCTCTCTCTCTCTCTCTCTCTCTCTCTCTCTCTCTCTCTCTCTCTCTCTCTCTCTCTCTC
>MU204205.1:6234530-6247799 GCA_017309775.1 Paedocypris sp. Pulau Singkep
TCTCTGTCTCTCTCTCTCCCCCTTTTTCTTTATTTACTCTCTCTTTGTTACGCTCATAAGGCTTTTCATTTATGTTTTTCCCCTGATGCACATGTAAAAAAAAAAACTAATTTTGAAACAAAAAAAATAAGTATTTGTATCGTTTTGAAATATGTTAGATAATTTTTATGTATCTATTGAAGTTAACTCCTTTTGGCATTGCCCTTATTAGGCTTGAAAACATTATTAACATGTGTTCCATTTTCAATTCTCCTGGTTTCGCTATTAGAATAATGACATTTCCTCACTCTGAAACGAGCAAACGTTCTTATTTTTCATCTTATAATAGCATTCCAAAAGAGAAAAGTTTTGTTTTTTTGGCTTATTTTATTAGTCAACAGTGGGATTTGCCCGGTTGAGAAGCGATGTGTCTGGAGCTGAGCACTAGTCATTCCTGAAGTGATGTGTCATGTGTGCTGATCCAGCTCAGATAGCTCAGAGCCAGTAAAAGCCCTAGAGTGTTGTCACTCTTTGTTCGCCGTTGAAAGTGTGTGTTGACATTTGCATCATACAATGCTTGCGTTAGCATTGGTCTAATCGCCATTCAAAGTCACTGATGTGTGACGTCTCACCTGAAAGAGGCTGAAGTTTAACAAAGTGGAACATGCCACATAGCGTTCTAGTCATGTAGGATTTAAATGTAAAGATTTGATGGCTTGGACAAGTGTCCCAGTGAAGTAAATAGATTTTGTTAGTTAGTTAGTTAGCTAGCTAGATAGTTATTTATTTAGATAGCTAGCTAGTCAGTTGGTTGATTCGTTGGCTTGTCAGTTATTTATTTAGCTGGTCGATTTGCTCGTTAGTTTGTTAATTGGCTAGTTAATTGTTTGTTTGTTTGTTTGTTTGTTTGGTCGGTTGTTTAGTCAGTTATGTATTTATGTATTTATTCATTTAGGCATTTATTTTTCATTCCAATAGTTGGTTAGATTGTTTGTGTGTTAGTTACTCAATTAGTAAGTTAGTAAGTTAGTTAGTTAGTTAGTTAGTTAGGCAGTTAGTTGGCAAGTTGGTTAGTTGAATAGTTCGTTGGTTGGTTATTCAGCTAGCTAGTTAGTTAGTTAGTTAGATAGATAGATAGATAGATAGATAGATAGATAGATAGATAGATAGATAGATAGATAGATAGATAGATAGATAGATAGATAGATAGATAGATAGATAGATAGATAGATAGATAGATAGAGCAGACTGTTTGTTTGGTTAGTTAGTTAGTTAGTTAGTTAGTTAGTTAGTTAGTTAGTTAGTCTAGATAGATAGATAGATAGATAGATAGATAGATAGATAGATAGATAGATAGATAGATAGATAGATAGATAGATAGATAGATAGATAGATAGATAGATAGATAGATAGATAGATAGATAGATAGATAGACAGACAGACAGACAGACAGACAGAAAGACAGACAGACAGGCAGACTGTTTGTTTGGTTAGTTTGTTAGTTAGTTAGTTAGTTAGTTAGTTAGTTAGTTAGTTAGTTAGTTAGTTAGTTAGTTAGTCAGTATGGTGGTCAGTAGGTTAGACAGTCGTGTTGTTAGTTTGCTAGGTAGTTAGTTGGCAAGTCAAAGTCAAAACATTTGTATTTGTCCCCGTTTGGCAAATAACAGGACTGTAGAGAACAACAGTGTAAAACTATTGTATATAAAAAGTAAAACTAAAGTAAAGTGCAAAAGGCGCTGGTTGGTTAGTTGGTTGGTGAGTTTATCTCAGAGGGAAATTAAAAAAAATTGTGAATAAATTGTGAAGAATGTGGGCATAAATCACTTACACTGTAGGAAAAGAGTAAGAAGACTTTTATCCGCAGCTTTTTTGCCTTAATCATCAACAACAAATGTCATTTTAAAATTGTCGCCCTTCAAAGTTATAAAAGAAAACAACAAAAGGACTCTGATTGAAATAAATGAAGCTTGCTCTTGTGTATTCACCAGCAGAGAGTGAGAAGAGAAGCCAATCTTTCTCACAGATGGAGGTCAGAAGGGCGTCAGAAGAGGTCGCCGATCGAGGTCCTTCCTATTACACAACTTATTTAAGTTTCTGACCAGCGTATTCCAAAGACATCTGATCTCACACAGGTTCAGCTATGAAATATGGTATATTGCCCAGCTTTCAGAAAAGAACCTTGGACTGATTGAGTTTGCATGTTCTCCCTGTGCTTGCGTGGGTTTCCTCCGGGTCTCCCGCTTTCTCCGGCAATTCATAAACAACAGAATTTGAGTTGACCAAAAGTGAATCTCCACTGGGCTCTGTTTGCTCGACAGTTGTGTTGACAGGTTCTGGAATATGCTAGGAATGTCTTAAATGTCATTTTAGAACAATAATTCCTGACCGTTTTGTTTTCTCAACACTCCTTTCCCCATCTTCAGCCTGTCTGGAATCACTAAGCTTCTGCTGACACTGTGACAAACTTCATCCAGTTGAAGTTTAACATTTCTCAACTTTTTTTTTATGTACACAGAAATGGGACATGGAAGCGGTCACTGCATTTTTTAAAGGTTGTTTATTATTCGATCCAGATGTGGAAGAATCAAGAGCTGAATACTAAAGCAGTGATTTAAAATACTTAACATGCATACGGAAATAAACTCAACTTTATAAATACTGTAATTGTCCCTTGTGCTGATGCAGAGTTCTTCTTTTTTTTTTTGCTTTAAATGTATACGTAGTTCAATGATAATAAAGTTATTTTCTATTCTCAAAAAAACGCCCCTCCAAAACAATGAGAATTTGTTTTTTGCTTCGTTCCGAATTTTTACACACATTGTTCTTAGTCTGTTTAGTTCCTGCTTGATTTGTATCACTACTTTTTCTAACATGCACTTGTATCCTTATAAGATTTCTAACATAATTGCCTTAATTTTACTGTTGTAGCCTTTACTTATGTTTTACTGAATGATAAACAAAGAAACTTCCATTTGTGTTTTTAGAAAATTATATTTTTTTATGATCTGAACTTGGGTAGAAAATGAATTCGTACAATTTGGAGTTTTTAATTCCATTTTAATACTATCAGCTTCTAGAAGTAGTAAAGAAAGTGTACAGAGTTGTAAGCATTCTTGTGGTTACAGTCAGAACTACTACCAGTAGTACTACTACTGTTTATGTTTTGATAACTAATGTAATGTCATTACATTTACTGTAATACAGTACATTTACTGTACTTTCTAACGTCAGCCAATCAAAAGTGGGGATGCCGGGGATTGAACCCGGGGCCTCATTCAAGCATGCGCTCTACATCCCCTTGTAAAGGATAATCTGTAACAGTATTTGTCTCATATTACTTCTGAATCCTAAAGTTTACTATATATTCGCCAGTACAGTATATGCATTAAGTATAAAAACAAATCTAAAACGTCCTTAAAATCGTGGGTATTAAATGCGCCTCTCACACCGTTGATTGGTCCAAGAAGGCAACCAATGAAATTTGTTCATGTTGAATTTTCTTGACCAATGACGTCGCGTTATTTGGCCCCGTGCGCCGGAGCTACTCGTGTGTGTACACACAAATGACGAACTACACACAACCTGTCGGTCATCGAACGTTTAATGGGATAAAGTCGGAGGAAACCAACATTTAACGAGGACAAGTGCTCAACATTAAAATCATGTCAGCCTTCGTGGTGAGTAAATTACACAGCAGTGCTAGTTTGCGTTAGCTCTCTAAAGTTTTGTGGCTTGTGAACCGCACTAAATCAGCTTTACAGTTATAATTAAAGTGACAGGATATTGCGGGAATGTGTCAGTGATTGGGATATGTTTGCATCTGGATGAAGGTATTTCAATCTAAACGTACTTTCATATAGAATCATATTTTAGACTTCAAACTATAAAATTGTCCCAGTTGTATGATACATTAAGGGTTTAATAATTGCCATTTAATGCTTAATACTGTAACATGTGATGCAATTATTGTCTTTAATTGGTTATTTGCTTCTGCTGTTCTTCATGCTGTAAATCACTCTGGATTAAACCATATAGCAGAATATTATGTGTAATTTAAATCTACAAAGATTGAGCCCTGAAGACTTTTCTGGATGTTAAACGCCTCTCCACTTGTGTTATTTCAGGCTCATCCTTCAGTTCGAATGCGAGGAACTGAACAGGCGTATGTGCCTGTGCTCTGCCAGGATGAGAAGTGTCCCGGCCGGGAGAAAGGAGTTCACATGCACTGCCCACTGTGTTCTGTGGCCGAGCCGTACCAGGATCCGGTCATACTACGGGCACATTTTCGTGTCAAACACGTGGACAAAAGCATTGACTTTGCAGGTGAGACAGATGTGATCAGCAGCTAAACTGTTGTTGTTATATCTGTCTTGTTTGTTTTGAAAGAAGAAAAAAGTGATCCAGTGATTTAAACCATATCACCAGCAAAAACAACCATCAAGATGTTCATTTTTGTACTTTTATGTCCATAAAAACAAAAACCATAAATTGATATGACATTTCAACTTACTTTACTTCTATAAAAAAATACCATTTATCTTAATAAATAGCAGGATTGGGACATACATAGTTTTAGTATTTATATTTGTACTATTACTGTTTTTTTATTGTATTTATTTATATTTATATTTATTTATATTATCAAATGTTTTGCTATTTTTTAGTTTTGTTGATAATACATGAAATACTAAAACGTACTGGTTGTATCATAACTTTGTTAATTTACAAAACTGATAATAAATGAAATAATTATGCATGAATAATAAAAACAATCTTGCTCAATTGTTCTGCTGAGTTACCTCTCATGGACAAATAATCGAATAAACTACTAGTTTATTGTCATTGAACAAGTACAACTAAACGATAGAACAGCAGTTCACCATAAAGAAGGCGAGGGCCTTATATTAATATACAATGACCTACATATTTGTAGATTTGGGGGGGGCTTGACATAAATAAATATTATGATAATTATAGTTATTGAATTATCATCCCGCCCTAGCTGACCTCTCTCGTTTTTCCGAGCAGGCTTGAAGGTGCTGCGCTGCTGCAATCACTGTGAGATAGTGGGCACGATAAAAGGAGAGAAGCGCTTTAAAGGGGCTCACTGGCACTGCTACCGATGCAGAAACGGCTTCAACAGGAGGGATGAAGCCATCAAACACTTTAAGACCCATTTCCGAAACCCTCATACCACGTTTCAGATCCAAGTCAACCAGAATGTAAACTGTCGTCAGTACTACTGCGAAAGCTCGGAGGCTCATGTCAAAGCTTATGAAGGACTGGCAGTGAGTCCCGGGACGGGAGGAGAGGGCAGCATCGGACCCTCTGGAGACGACACTCTGCTGACTGTGGAACCAAAGGCAGTTATTCACACCTACTCTGAATCTGTCTGTCTGTATATCTATCACTCCATCTGGCTATATTAGTATCTGTTTGTCCTCCCGTCGATTCATCCATCTATCTATCTACCTTTATTTCTTATTGTTATCTGTCTGTCTGTCTGTCTGTCTGTCTGTCTGTCTGTCTGTCCGTCCGTCCGTCCATCCATCCATCTGTTCTACTCAACTCAACTCACCTTTATTTATAAAGCACTTTAAAACAACAGCAGTTGACAACTAAGTGCTGTACACAGAGGGTCCAAAAGGGACAGCTAAATACAGTAAAAGCAACACAATGTAAAACACAATGTAAAACAAGACATACAACCATCTGTCTATCTATTGATCCATCTATCTTTCCATATATTGCACATGTATTTCTTTCTATAAATCTATCTCTGTTAGTTTTTAACAGACTGTGGTTTGCCTTTCTTTAAAGGAAGATAGTGAGAGAAATGGAATTCCATTGGGTGCGGAAGAGGAGGTGGGAGCCTCTCAGAATTCATGTGATGGGACTCAAACTTTGGTCCTAATGGAACCTGATGGGCAGGGTAGCAGTGTGATCTATGACACAGCTACTGGGATCCTCACTGAACAGGTCGGTGTCTTCTGTTTTCTCCTCCATCCATTACTTTTGAGTTTGTAAAGACTTTGTAGCTGTTGTTTCAGGAAACAAATAGTTTAGAACAGACGTTCCTGCAGAGGCAAGTCCTGGAGCTTCGCCAGCAGATTGGAACTCTACGTCAGGAGAAGGAGAAGATGGAGTCGACTCTAAGAACGGAGATCAAACAGCTGAAGGATCAAGTGCGTCAAATTCTTCGTTTGTCATTTTGCACACTTTCCTCACTTTTTTTTTATTAGGTTGCAAGTCTGGTTCAGTCGAATGTAAAGATGTTTGAAGAACTTCAAACGTTTCGATGCCCTGATCATAGTGGGCAAAAGGTGGCCAAACTTGTAAGTGATTCATTGGAAAGCTTCTTTTCACTAATTGGAGACCATAAACCTAATTGCTGATCCATCTTGTTTTTGTTTTTTTTTTGAAGATGGAATGTCTTGAAGCTCAGCACAGGAAACTCCTGCAGGCCCAGCTAGCCTCACTCCGAAAAGAGCTTTTATCAACTACACATGGTTCACCCATCAATGGCCACATGGTGACGGCACAACTCAGTGTGAGTCCAGAAGAGCCACAGACTGAAGTGTCCAGCGGTCCTTTATCAGATCCGGAGGTTCTAGATGTCCAGCTTGAGACTGTCCAGCTTGAGATGCTTGAGTTTCAACCAACTGCTGCAGTGACCTGCTTGGAGAGCCTCAGCTCAGACCTTGCTTTGCCAGACACTGGCTTGGAATCAAAATCGTCATTACTGTGTAAAAAGCGCAGCCAAACAGATGATTCAGAGGAGACCGTTACAGCCAAAGTACAGAGAGTCAGCTGAGAAGAGCAGGAACTTCTGTCATTCTTAAATTATAGGACGTTTATAGCAATATGTTAGGTCATAAATAAAATACTGTGTCTAACGGGCTCAGCTCAGTCCAGCATATTATGTTAATTCTTGGAAGAAAATTAAACAGAAATGCCTTGTAATTTCTAACTATCCTTACACGCACGGTTTAAAGTCACGGACCACCGCAAGTGACCCTGGGACCACACAATGCCCTGGTGTGCTAAAGGTGTTTTTTAAAGTGATTGTTATGTTTGCTATTTTTTTCTAAAACAATTACATTTGAGTTACCGTAAGCATCTACTGTATTTCTCAATACAGGGCGAACTATTCAACGAATATAAATCAAAAGTCCCTTTTTAGTCATGTCGTTTGTTAAATCACTGTTTTGAAACCTTCCGCTTAAGATTGTTTATTATGCTTGCTATTTCCAAAAGCCAATTTCTCTTGAGAAATACCGTAGTATGATTAATATAAAAATGTTTTACTTTTTTTCAGCGCGCCTGCCAGATCATGTGCGTGTCGATTATACACTTTTGTATTTATTTTATTTTATTTTATTTAATCCAGTGCCAATACAGCGCACAATTTGAAACATCGGTCGTTTGTTTTAAATAAATCTTTTTATGTCATTTTTATTTTGTCTGAAACGCCAAATTTGACTTCTGGACTGAAGCATTGACGTAACTCCAGTCCAGCTGGCGGCAGTATTACTCCACCGTAATTTACTACAGACACGCGAGAAGCCCGAATAAGTGCCCGGGAATTCACGCTGATCTCTCTCGAGTGAGTATCTTGATATAAACGATGGTGTCAGTTAAATGTCTTATTTAGCTTATCAGTCGAGTAGGGAGCATGGGGAAGTTTTAAATTGACGTTCGACGTGAACTAATTCAAGTAATGACTTGACGAGCTTTGTGTGTTTGGACAAACCAACACAGCAGTTCGCATTCTGTTATTGCTCTTATTTCGAATCATTTAATTTGCTTGCTACTACTCGAACCTTTTTTTTAGTATTTTCGGTTTATCTTTGGCTAGTTGTGTGTGCGATTTATCTCTATATTTGTTATCCAATTATCAGTCTTTCTGTTTTTGTACCCATCTCGGTAGTCTTTCCAGCTATCTGTCTACCCATCTATCTGTCCAACTCTTTATCTATCCATCTATCTTTCTTTCTATATCCAACTCTCTCTGTTCATCCATCAATCCAGCCATTGTTCTCCCCATCTTTGTATCTGTCTAAATTAGTATCAATACGTTCATCTCGATCTGCCTGCATCAGTCTCTAGTTGTAACTTGTAACAATAATAATTCTACTACTAATAATATTTCTTTTAATTGCAGATTGAGTGAAGTGATGCCCACCGCCCCGGACTCTCCTTCGCTCAGCACGACCGTCAGCGGGAATGTGCAGAAATACAGTGTCAAGAAGAAAAAGGTCCTGAATGGCGAAGAGACTGAACTGTTCGAACTCACACAGGCGGCTGGAATAGTCATCGACCAGGAGGTTTTCAAGTGAGTAGTGTGGGATCTTATTGCCTTCTGTTTTAATGCGTAGAGTTTGACTTGGTCTCACAAATTTGACGGTCTGTTTTGGTGTCAAATTGGGATTTTAGTTCAGAGAGGTGTCAATCAAAAATTATAATACAAATTATTAAACATAATGTGATGCTCTGTTAATGAATGGTGAGACTCGACTATGATATCAATGCAAGTAAGTCTGTGTGTTACGTCACTGGTTGGATGGGTCGCAATTAGATTTTATTTCTTTCTGTTTTTTTTGTGATTTAAAACTTAGAGGGTAGATGGGTTAAGTTTGTATTGAATGAATAAAACATCCTACCACAAAGAGGAAATTTTTGTGTTGCAGCAGCAAAAAAAAACCATAATAGTTCATGGAAATAAAATTGTGCATGGAAAGAAATAGTCCAAAAACCAGTAAACAGTAATAAATTGATACATTTTTGTAAAATGTGGGTACATTTTATGTAAAAGACATACTTTTGTAAAAAGATGTGTAGCATGTTATAGTTATGGCGTATGAATAGTGTTTTTCTGACTTTGCAGGGTCATCGTGGACCTGTTGAAGATGAACGTTGCTCCTCTGGCTGTGTTTCAGACCCTGAAGACCATGTCTGCTGGTCAGAAGGTCACAGATGCCCCCAGCACTGACACAACTGCGGTGTCCCACACTAACACAGGGCCTTCAGAGGTCAAAGGTCAGTGGAAATGCTCAAGCTCAGGCCTGAGGTGACCGTAGATTTGGCCTGACCACAGAAATTATGATGAAAAGGTGACTAAACAGTGAATGTAAATAAAACCGTAGAATTCTGAATCTGTGATCAACACACAACAAAAACAAGTTATTAAAAAGGCACCAAATTCAGCATCAGGTTCATTTACATATTATCTGGTCAGAAAAACTGTCCATTTTTTTATGTAAAAAGAATTAACATAACCTAAATTTGATCTTGAGATTTGCCATAAACTACTTTTCATTCATTCTATTTACTATTACAAAGTGTTTTTGATTTGATTGGTAATGTGTGTGTGTGACTGTGTGTAGAAGGGGAGAGTGTGATCTCAATGAAGAGTGGTAAAGCCCCCGGCCCTTCCTCTGCTTCTGGCCCTCGGCCCCCGCGGGCCGGTGCTAAGCTAGTGGTCTACAGTGACACCAGCGCCCCTGTCTCTCAAGGTTTATTCTCCCTTCTCTCTCTCTCTCTCTCTCTCTCTGTCTTTCTCTCCGGTCTCCTCTTTATTTATTTTTTTATTTCCTTTGAAATCCTGTTATAATAGACTTGCTCAGGACGGAACGTTTAACAAAATCTAAAGTCTAGCTGGAATTGTGAAAATTTTTGGGATGCATGCAACTGTCTGTCTGTCTGCATTTCTATTTATCCATCCGTCTGTATGTCTGTGTTTGTATTCATTCTTTCTGTGTGTGTGTGTGTGTGTGTGTGTGTGTGTGTCTATCCATCCTTCCAACTGTCTGTCTGTTTGTATTTCTATCCATCATTGAACTTGGCTTTTTGTCTGTATTCCTTTCTATTATACAGCTGTCTGTCTATATTTCTATTCATTCATTCATGTGTCCATCTGTCTATCTCTTTGTCTGTTTGCCTATCTATTACACTTTAGTGCAATTTCAGTTACACTAGCATTGTTTGATCGACATGCCTGTTAGTCAGCCAGTCCTGTTAAATTGATTAGTCAATGTGGCCAAAATTATTATTTTTTTTCTTTTTATAATTTCAACAATATAATAATGAATCAGTTTGTTCACTTCTAAGACAATTGTATTGTGTCATTTATTTTGTTTACTGTTTTTTTTTTTTTTTCATTCAACATTGGATATAATGGACTCTGTTTATAAAGGAAATGTTCTACCGGGTCCCTTGAACTCTGTTATAACAGGATTTTGCGTCTACATCTCTCTTTCTTTTTTTTAAGGTCATCTCTTTAGCTGTCATGGCACATTCCATCCCGATGTCCTATAACACACTCCCTCCTCATGATCAGCGCTGTGTGTGTGTCGTTTGCACGCTTCTTTGTTTGATTGGTGGGTTCAGTGGTCTGACTGTTGGGGTGAAGGGGTCTTCAACTTCTCGTGGTGAATGTGTGCCTGGTAATGACGTGTGTCGAGTGCGACGCTGTAATGCACAAGTAACTCAGCGTCCTGCAAAATTGTCTGCTGCTGCTGACACTGATGACAAGAGCATGAGTCTGATCTCACCATGTCTGCACCCATTTCACATCTCACTCTATAGATCCATATTTTTTTCTACACTTTCAAAATCGTATGTCTACACTGTAAAAATGTTGCAGTAAAATATAGTTTATGATCAGCATTCTGTTCAGCATTCTCTACTCAGTATTGTACCTTTTCTTTTTACCTTACTGCATTAATTTGAGTTCTTCCCATTATGTCCTCATTATTTTAATGAAAAAAAATCGATTGATATAAAAAAAAAAACATCAACAGTACAAGCAAATTTTGCTGAAAATATTGATGTAGATTTACTGTTAACAAAAATGTACCCTGTAAAAAAAACGGCTACACTAAGATGTGGTCTCAACGGTGTAAAATTAGTTCTTTTTTTTCCATTTGCAGCCTAAAACAATTTTTAATACAGCAAAATAAACAATTTAAGTCTTCCCATTATGCGTTGGTCAAATTTTGCTTTAAAACCATGTATGTACATTTACAAGAATCCTTAACAATGTAGAATTATTAGTAGTATATATTACAGCGTTATTAAGGGCATCATTATGCCTTATCATCTGCCAACTCAAGTTGTATTAATATGTTTTTGTTCCTTTTTTATGTGTGATGTAGTGCGCAGCAAATCCAGTACATCACAAGGGGACAAAACTGCCAAAGAAGCTTCTAGCCAGCGCGTGCCACGGCAAGTCAGCACCACCAGGGGGCAGAAGAGCGTCAAGAGCTCCGGCAGCAGCAGCTCCTCCTCTCAGCTCACATCTAGTTGAGGTTTCTACAATTACACTATAATCGACATGTCTCGATAAAACGGTCGATAAATCCCAAAACATTGTGTGTGTAAATATTGATGTGCTTTTTGTAAAGTTTTTCCATCGAGACCATCCGAAAATCTTACGCATTCAGTTTTAGATCTGTAATGCATGTGAGCTGAAGAGTTCTGATTTCAAGTGCACTTTTTGGTTGTTGTACGTGTTTTTATTTCTTGCAATCGTTCCAGACACGATAAAGCCTGGTCCACTGTTCGCGTATATATGTACATGTGATAGAAAAGCTTCTCACGAGCGTGATTGTGCCTTGAACAACCACACACTTCATATTCACCGGTAAATGAAATCCATCTCTGTAAGTGGCAAGAACGATAAAAGGCCCGTAAATAAAGAGAAGCGCTGGAGGAGAACGCGTGTTTTTCTTTGGTCACACTTGAGGACAGTGCAGGCCAAGGTAAGACCTCTTCGCTTTGAGCGCGGAGAGAATGAAGATTTCTCTTTCATTAATGAGCAGTGGGCGAACAACTCGTTGTTTTTAAGAATAAATGAAGTGACTTTCCAAAAGGACAACCGCGACAGTGCCGGATCAGTTTCATGTGTGAACAAGCAAACAGGAAGCAGGAATGCGAGTGGCTTCCTGGAGAATGTCGTCCATTAGTGCATCACGACGGCGTCTGGATGTGCAGTTGCATTCCTCTAGTTTGAGAATGTCATGCGTTTTGCGAGTGTAGAATTTATTAAGTGTATTTTTAAGGAAGGAGAAAATACTTTTGTTATTTAAAGTTGACTTTTATTTATTGTGCAATATAATTCCTATATGTCTGTTTTTATTCTTATTTTGCCTTAAGAACTCTTGAGTTTTTGTTTTACCTTTAGTCTAGAACCTTTAGTTTAGTTTTCTTAGTGATTGTCTTGTTGTTGCTCCCCATGTTCTTCCTTGACAGTTTAAAGAAACGAATCAAGCCGGCAAGGTCAAAAACATTCAAACAATTATTTTGAAAAAAAAAAAAAAAAAAAAAAAAAAACATTTTGCAGCCTTTGTAAATCCAATAATGTTTAATTTTCTGTGTATCAGTGTGTTGTGGGTGCAGGGGTCAACAAAGATTGGGGGAAAAAAAGTAAGATAATACAACCAGCACTAGAAGAGTCAGCAAATTGACTTCAAACTAAAACTAGTAAAGGCCGAAAAGTAGAATTATGCTGGAATATACGTATTCCAGAGACATTTTTACCAATTACGAATTACAACCGACGAAGAAAGGGTTGAAATTTTGGTATTGCATGATCTTGTATTCCAGGTTCCTTCTGATGCGCATCCACGTGACAATCTCACTCACTTTACTTTACTCATCAGACTATTTACAGTTTGATTGGTGTGTGTGTGTGTGTGGTGCAATGTTGGGAACGTTCTTTTAAAAAAGTAATTAGTTACAGTTACTAGTTACTTATATATAGTAATTTAGTTACATCATTATAAAAGTAACTAATTACCAGTAAAAGTAACTATTGCGTTACTTTTTGCGACAATTGGTGGGACAGTGTGAGAGACGCCTATCAAATCCAAATCAGTATTCACAGTAAATCACATTGGATGGTTTAGAGCAGGGGTGGCCAATCCGTGGCTCTTTAACTAGTTTCATGCGGCTCTTCAGGAGCTTTTACATGACTTGAGTCAAATATGCACACAATGTTAACTGTTGAAAAATAACTAATGTTATGATGTTGGTGTGGTTATTTTCATTAAATCTGGCTGAACAGAGGTCTGTGTGTGTGCGTGCATACAAGATTAAGGATCGGGATGATGTTTATGTGTGCCAATGTGTTTGATGTGGCTCTTTGTGGCTCTAACACAGGAAAAAAAAGTGGCTCTTAGTTTCTGACTGGTTGGCCACCCCTGGTTTAGAGCTTTTAACATTGATTCCACAGACTACAACTGGCCATCAAAAAAGTCTAAATATAAATTATGCATCTCAAGCAATGTA
>MU204205.1:6247824-6279046 GCA_017309775.1 Paedocypris sp. Pulau Singkep
TGCATCTCAAGCAATGTAACAAAATGAAGTGAATCAAATTCACAAATACAAGCAGTTTAACAAGAAGTGTTCTGTATACAATAACTATAGCAATAACAATTTGATTTGAATTATAATTGGATGTAAACAGCTAATAAAAGTAAACTCTAGATTAAGGATCGGGATGATGTTTATGTGTGCCAATGTGTTTGATGTGGCTCTTTGTGGCTCTAACACAGGAAAAAAAAGTGGCTCTTAGTTTCTGACTGGTTGGCCACCCCTGGTTTAGAGCTTTTAACATTGATTCCACAGACTACAACTGGCCATCAAAAAAGTCTAAATATAAATTATGCATCTCAAGCAATGTATGCATCTCATGTAACAAAATGAAGTGAATCAAATTCACAAATACAAGCAGTTTAACAAGAAGTGTTCTGTATACAATAACTATAGCAATAACAATTTGATTTGAATTATAATTGGATGTAAACAGCTAATAAAAGTAAACTCTCTGGCCATCTCTTCGGCTCATCACTGACTCCTGCTGGGCGAGCGCTTGAATGTGACCAAATGCAATGCTTTCGGGTGGTAAATGATTTTATCTATTTGCATTTGATCTGCCGCCAATCATCACGTTTTCGCACCATGTTCACAGACACACCTATCACCAGATATGTCCCACCCTACGAACACAGCTCATCAGAGAAAAAAACAGTGCAGACCCTGCGCTCTGACCAAAACAGCTTTGGTGAACACAATTGTAACGCAGCATTTTTGTCAGTAACAATATTGCCGATGTAATTGATCAAAAAAATAATCGCGTTAGATTACTCGTTACTGAAAAAGGTAACTCCATTTATCTATAACTGTGTTTTTCCCATCACTGGTGTTGTGCACTGTAAGCAGATGATTGGTTGATTCGTTTTTTTGGTAATGTGTGGAAACAGACTGGGTTGTGTAATCCTCATCAAATATAATCT
This sequence comes from Paedocypris sp. Pulau Singkep, assembly GCA_017309775.1. NCBI lineage: Eukaryota > Metazoa > Chordata > Actinopteri > Cypriniformes > Paedocypris > Paedocypris sp. Pulau Singkep. The sequence continues at coordinate 6,248,784 of MU204205.1, forward strand.
CAGTCACGCTTATTTATTCTCTTGAATTTGCTGAACATAATCCAACAATGGTTAGCCATCTTTTTTAATTAAGCAAACCTCGGACCAGAAGGACCCGCATCACTGTCACCACCAAGAGTTTCTTTGAGCGTCGTGAAGAACGTTGACTCTTTATTTCTAAATGGCTTTTCACATTCAAGGTGAGCGCATGAAGTGGATTCTTCACGATGGAGCGCGCCGATCAAATGCGTCTACTGTAATTTATCTGCGTTTTGTCGCCGGTTGCTGATGTTCTTTGTTGCCTCCGTTTTCCCCAAGTGCCTCAGTTTCATAAGTTCTTTATTTCTGGAAAGTTCTTTGAATTCTTTGTTAAGTTGCGGGTTCAACACCCAGAGAAATATTGGTGTTTGTTGGATCTAGATTGTGAAACCTGCTGTCTGCTCATTGCACCTCTGTAAATACATCGTTTGTCATTTTTACAGACGCCTCTTTTCTTATGTAGATCATAGTTATTCAAAGTGTGATTTATTTGTGTTTTTTCTTCTGCCGTTGTGCTGAAGAGAAGTATAATGACTTTTCCCTCGCCTTGTCATTGGTCAGTCAAACTTGAGGCCGGGTATTGATCTTGGCCGTTATTGATCCGTGCAAGTGTGCCGCGAGCAATCCTGCCTTAAAGAATGAAGTCCAGCTAGATCAGAGTCTGAAGGTTTTGGTTTCACGAATGGCGGTATAGACTGAGTAAAGCTTATAGGGGAAAACGAACAATGAGTGGCAAAAAGCTACAATTGTGTAGCTGAGTGATGGAGGAAAGGAGTTATGTTTAACTCTTGTGTCGAACGCATTGTTTTTCTCCTGAAAATATTTTCAGTGAAAATCTGTGGTTAAATAGCCTGTTTAACTCTAGATGATGCAATCCTTAGGTGGGCGGAGTCTACCTTCCGCTTTTGACAAACTGAAAGTCACAGTTTTTTTTCCTGTGTTATTAATTTATTGTTATTTGTTACAGTTTTCTTATGTGTGTCTTATTGCCTTACACAATTCATAACTTCTTTTTAGAGTGATCTCTGGAAAATCTCCCTCCAAAGCCCGACTGGGAAAAAAGAAGTCGTCTTGGTTTGGGCGCAACACAGCACGTGTGTGGAATGAAAGGGCACGAATGGCTAGGAATGGAAAGGTGTGAGAGCGTAAATGATGAAGAGAGGAAGGCTGGGACCTGGTGAGAGTGTGAGAGGTGAGCTGGAGGTTTTAATGTGGCCGTTTGTCGTGTTTATGTGGCTCTCTCCTGCTCGTGGTATTGATGGCTGTGCAGCCGGGCTGTAATTGATGGCGGCATATTGCTGTACTCCAGCAAGTGTAATGGGCCGCGACGCAGAAGCAGAGAGCACAGCGGGAACGCTCTTTAACCCTTCGTGTGCTCGCATGCTTAACCGCGAGGCTCTGCCAGCCGAGGAGAGTGCGCCCAGACGATTTTAACTTCAGAAAGTCGTGTGAAATATTGAACCCCCGGCTTTCTCACGATGCCACTCGTTTTCTTTTCATCTGAGTTTTTTTTTCTCTCTCTCTCAAAAAGCTTCTGCTTTTTATTTTGGTAAAGCCACTAAATGAAAATATAAGATAAAAAAAAATGTAATAAATGCAGAGTAAGTGCTGGCTGAGTAAGTTTTTTTAAATCGTCAGTAGAATTTTTTGTACAATAGAATTTTTTTTTTTACTGACAAGTTTTTGACGTAACAGAGTGTTTGGGGGGGGGGTCTTTATTTAGAATATTATTATAATATCAAATTTGATTTGATCAATAGCTTTTCATAATCCTACAATAGATATGTATTATTGTCTTAATAATATTAATAATCCCCAAATTAAAACGATATGTATTCAACATATATACTGTGTGTGTGTGTGTGTGTGTGTATTTATATACCCACGCACACATAGGATTAGATATATTTATTCTTTGTCAACTTAGTGTAGTTCAAAATACATGTGTATAGATAGATAGATAGATAGATAGATAGATAGATAGATAGATAGATAGATAGATAGATAGATAGATAGATAGATAGATAGATAGATAGATAGATAGATAGATAGATAGATAGATAGATAGATAGATAGATAGATAGATAGATAGATAGATAGATAGATAGATAGATAGATAAAATCCTGCTGAATTCTAATTAACTCTGATCATGTCTAGCTAATACTTGTTTGGGTCGATAGGGGGCAGTGTGTCTCTACTTCCACTGAGGTTTGGCGGATGTTGAGCTAGTCCGTGCCCATCCACAACCACTCACCAACCCACCCACCCGTCCGTCACATATGCCCTGCCTTTGGCATGCTGCTTCAATGTGCGAACATCTCTGGCAGCCCGGAGAGCGACGGCCCCGTCAGCCGCGCCACGCTCCCGCTGCTGTGAACATATTTGTTTGCGTGACTGTTTGTTTCTATTTCTATGAGTTTGACTTAACCTCAGTCATTAGCAGGGCAGATTTATGCTAATTTTCTTTGTTTATTCGCATCTTTATTCATAGGCCCCGTATGATTCTATAGTGAGGAAGGCGCTAATTTATTCAGAGATGCTGTATTTTGTGAACTGGCGGCGCTTAAAATACGTGAGATTAAACCCAGTGTTGTTTTTTGTAGCATTGATATTAAAGAATTGTTTGGAACGGGCGTTTAACTGCTTCGTTGGGTTGTCGACCATCCAACTTTTGGATCTCTACGTTCCAAACGTTTCGTTAGAATGTTTCGTGAAGCGTAATTGAGGAATAACAATTCTGCTTTTTAAGAATTCGATCAATAAAATGGTAACTGACATGGTCGTAAATAAAAAATGAAAATCTATTTGATGAGACCAAATCAAACATCCCTCAATCCATGTTCTGAACCGCTTTCCATTTCTGGGTCATGGGAGAGTTGCAGCCAATCACAGCAACCCTGGGTGGGATGGATCAACCAATCACAGAGCTTCACACTCACTCGTCTGGTAAATTTCCCAAAATCCAACTTTCCGGCATATTTTTAGACTGTGGGAGAGAACTGGAGACCTGGAGGAAGCACACGCACACATGAAAAACCACACAGAAAGACTCTGATCAGTCCTCCATCTTGAGTCTTCTCGCGTGAGGCAACACATTACGCCATCAAAAATTGATTAAAATAATTTGATCTATAGAACATGAAAGCTTAGCACATCAGACTTTCAGTATGTCAGAACATACACGTTTTTTTTTCTTCCTGTCTGCTCTGTCCCTCATCTCACCCTCATCCACCTTCTGGCATTTCCCCAGGTGTGGAGGCCTAAAGAGGAAGTGCTATTTTTACTAGTCTGATCTCACACCTTCATCTCCTCCTCCTCCTCCTCGTGAGTGTGAGGCGAGCGGCCTGCGTTTTAAATGCGCACACACGCTTTCGACTTGACTGGGTTTTAAGACAAACCTCTGACGGTGTTCGCGCCTCTTGCCGAGGAACATCTGTTATCACCGGGCATCGTTTTTTTTTGTTTTGTTTTTTAAATAGTCTTTGGTTTTCCACCGTTGGCCTGTAATGTGCAGATTTAGCATATTCGAGTTGCCTTGTCTTCACCCCCTCCTTCACGGATGCTGTTTTCGGCGCATTCGCTCTGGCGTTCTTATCGGAATGCGAGTGCTGATTGTCGACCTGTCTCTCAGTTTGACTGACAGCTCCGGCTTTGCAGCGGAACGCCTGATTTTGTCAATGTTTGTGTGTGAGGCCTTATCTCCAAAACCTTATATTAACTGCCTCAACAGTTAGTGTTCCTCCATCTCTTCCTCTCTCCGTCGTCTTGTTCTTCTCCTCCACCTTCCCTCGTTCCCCGCCTTGGGAGTTCAGCCGCCGTTGCTTGTTGTCTGGTTGTTCTGGAGCGGCTGGTTTCTGGAGGTGTCGCGGGAGAAAAGGAGGGAAAATCGTTATTTGCTCTCGGTGTGGAGAAAGAGGGGCTGGTTTAGGGAAATGATGGAGGGATGGGGAGTAGACGGGGGTTGATCAGGGTTTCCATCAGCAGACGACTTCACACTGGTTCCAGTCCTGCTGCTCGTCCCATATCGTCGCACATCTGTTCAGATTAAACCCTTTTATTTTGCTATTTATCATCTGATTCCATCTCTCACTCTTTTTCTATTCTGATTAACTTGACTCTCTTTCTCTCACTGGATAATCTGTTCTCTATATGTCTTTCTTTACCGTTCAGTTGTTTTTTTTTCCCCTCATGTGTTGATCTCTTGCTTCTAGTTTCTCTCAGTGTTCTCTTGTGTTCCATTTTTATTTTTCTCTCTGACTAATAGCTTCTCTTTATGTCTCTCTCATTTAGTCTATCTTTCTCTCTCTCACTTTATATATTCTCTGGTCTGCCCCTTTTTTTCTTTTTACGGTTTCTTTTTTGCTATCCTTTCTCTGGCTAACCTCTTGTTTCTCCAGATATCTTTCTAATTCAGTCTGTTTCTCCTTTTCCCCTCATTTCTCTTGTCTATCACTCTCTTATTCTCCCATCTTTCTGACTAATCTGTTGTCTTGCTGTCTTTCTCTTTGGATTTGCTCTGGTCTGCACTTTTTTTCTCATTCAGTTTCTTTTTCTCTTTTTCTGGATAATCTCTTGTCTGCCCTTTTTTTTCTTTATCAGTGTCTCCTCTGCTCAGTCTTGGTTTCTTTCTCTGACTAATCTCTTGTCTGACTCATTCTCTCTCTTTCTTTCTACCTCTTTCACACTCTGTATAAGCTCTAGTCTGTTCCTCTCTTGCTATGTCTAGTCTCTTAGATTTGGTCAAATAATGTCCCTTTCCTTTTCTCTATTTTCTTTTCTCTATTTATCACACACAATTAATTAATCAATCACTCAGGAACAAATGATCATTGTTAAGCAAAGAATCAACCAATAAATGACTCTTGGATAAAGTGATGTAAACGTGACTGTGGTTGCCTGTTGATTTTTACCTGTGTATGTGTGTGTGTGTGTGTTTTTCTCAGACAAGATGTTTTGGTTCGTCCGGTCAAAAGGGAAACAAAAGACCCGACGTCTGTTTCCAAACACATCAAGGACGCGTCGGACCGCCGACTTTTGTGGATGTCTACTTTCATTATGTTGGGCCCAAAAGGCCTTTTCTTGGGCAAAAAAATATTAATTTAGTTTTAACGCTCAAGCTTCGAAGAGACGTGCCTTTTGTGTTCATTAATTTTACACATGCATTGTTCCTGTTCTTACGTGCTTTATGAGCGCGGACCACCGTGAGAGCGGTAGAAGACCACAACCTTGGCCTTTATCTGTCGGCACTTCTTCTGCTGTATTCTATTAAACTATCAATAGCATAAATAAACTCTACAGGCTGAGGGTCCGAAGGTCGCTTGTGAAGAACGCAGAAGTCAATCATCTAGTAATTACTCAATAATGATTAAAGGCGGTTTGGCTGATGTATTTACTGTAAACGCTTCTTTCATGAAGATGGTGAAAGACGCTGGTTTTTTATCACATTTCTGCTTATTTTTAAAGACGTGGGTATTTTTAATTTCCTATGCGCTTTGCTAAATGTGTGTTTATTAGATCTCGAATGAATCAATATTGTCGGCTTTCTAAAGCTGGGTGCGCAGATTAGACGCGGAAGTTTATTAGAGACGCATATATTTATTTTTTTCTCTTGATGCGACGGAACTGATTTTTAATTTGTGGCCTGGTTTTATTATTGGATTTCTTTAGCATTAACTTGACGAGTCCAAGTTGTAAACAGTATTTGGGGTTTCATGAAGTTTGTAAAGAAGTTAAAAGCTTTTTTTCTTTCTTTTTCTTTTGTTTTTTGAAAAGTGTATGGATGAAGCAGTTTTGCTTTTCTAAATAACATCCAAACATCCAATAATTCAATTGCAGCAGTTGTCTAATGTCTCGTGGTTTCTAAAGGTATTTTATAAACGAGGCTTGCTTCATTAAACTGCACTAATTGAGGTAAACATGCATTTTTAAATCTAATTTTCTATTTTACATCTATACACACACACCTCCACTCCTTACATGCATTTTCACACATCTATACGCATGCGTCATGTATATCATATTTTATATTCCGCATTGCTTTTAGACACGTTTTATATGTTCAGCATTCACTCCCTGTGGATAAATATTAATATTAAAGCACTCAGCGTGTGTGTACACATATATAAGGAATATATGAATAATCCTGGTAACATTCATTCCTTTTTCATGAGTCATTCTTTTTATTCTCGAGTCATTTAATTTCTTCTTTCCCCTTGGTCAAGGAATTAATAATTAAAAAATAACATGGCAGGCTCTCTTCTGAATAATCCTCTTCTTTTTGTCTCAAAGTTTCATTTGATTGTGAATCTCTATTATAGAGTTGTTTCTTTCCAAAATATCGACCATCTCTATCTCTCTCTCTCTCTCTCTCTCTCTCTCTCTCTCTCTCTCTCTCTCTCTATCTCTCCCTCTCATGTTGTCTTTATCGCCGTCTCTCTCTCGCTCTCTGTCTATCTCCCACTGTCTTTCTCTCACTCCTCCTCACTTTCTATCTTGCTCTTGGACTGTCTGCCCCCCCACCCACTCTCACTCTCACTCTCCCACTTTCCTCACTCCCTCTCTCTCTCACCCACCCTCTCTTTTGTCTGTCTAGCTCTGTCTCGCTATCTCTGGCTCTCTCTTCCCCATCTCTTGCTCCCTCCCTTTCTCTCTTTCTCCCACCTCCCTCCCTCTCCCTCTCTCTCTAGCTCACGTCGTGATTGACACTTACAAATTACCCGGCGGTGGAGGCATTGTGTGTGACCCTTCTCTCTCTCATCTCCAGCGAGCTCGCCGTTTTGTCATCTAATTACTGTGAATCCCCGGCCTGTTCCCCACTGCTGAATTTTTAATGGGCTTCCTGCCAGCCGGGTTGTCCACTCCCCAAACTCCGACGCCCCTCCGACAGCCCCCGCCTCCCTCTACCTGCTCCTCAACTTATCTCTATGTGTGTCCTCATTCAGTCTCCTCTATCGGCCAGTTGCCGTTTTATCGAGGCCTGTTCGTTTAACACTGGTTAGCCTGGGTGTTGCGTAATCCCTGGAGATCTTCTGCCGTCTAATCCGTCCCTCTCATCAGATTGCGTCCTTCATCACAATGCAGATGTTTAAACAAGCCGTCTTAAACTGAGCCTTGTTGCATCAGATCAGAGCGGCCGCAGCGTCGGACAGGCCTCATAAATTCAATCTGGATCCGTGAGCGGTATCTTCCCCGAGCAGCAGGCAGCTCATCTGTGATCTACAGCCCCACAGAAGATACGCTTCTCCAGCAGACGCGGAGATAAAAAGTGCCGCTCTGATTCGGCCTACAACTTTTTTTTTTTTTACCCCCTTGATACGCTCTCACCGAGAAACCAGCTCCAGGATCCTGGGAGAGAAACTAAAGGAGGAGGAAAAAAAAACCCGGAGCTCCCACAATCCTCAGCTGTGTCTGTCGACGCCTGGGCTGTAGCCGGCAGGAAGTCCCTCGTCGCTGGCACTGGAGTAGCTAGAAATCATCAGACCTTATCGGCCTCATGCTAGAGTGAGACGGAGAGGGAGAGAAAGAGACATGATGGTGGAAAAAAAAATATAGAGGAGAGAGGGGAAAAAAGATTAATGTGGGAAGGGAGAAAAGATGAAGGATCTGCAGGAGCGGTTGGGGAGAAGGAAAAGAGACGTTCAGCGGCGGAAGCCAGGCTTCTCGGAACATCCCTGACATGCAGATCAAGGAAATTGGCTTGGTTGGTTAGAAAAAATGCCGACAGCCTGGCGGGTGTGTCCGTATCGGTTCTGTTTGTGCAGAAAATCCTGAAACTCAACATTTTTTTTTTTATTATTTATAATTCTTTTCTGCTCGGTTAAGGACAGATTTTCGGCTTATTTTGTAAACATGTATTAATAAATCAATTAGGTAATTGAATTAATAAATTGATTTGGAAAAATTTGAAAGTATTTAATAATAGTTCACAGGTAATAAGTAATACAGTACTGTACTAATATATTCAAGTAATATCATTAAATGAAACTTTAAACTGTAGTAATGATGATTTTTACAAAACAATAGTTTAGTAATAAATCTTAGCACTCGATAATAGTTTGTTTTGTTTATTTATACTTGTATATTATTTATTCGTTTAGATTCAATTTTGCTCAATTTATTTCTTAATTTGGTTCCATTTTTATATTATTAAGTTATTTTTATTATTATTTGTTATACTATTCTTTTAAAATTGTAGAGTAAGACTATTTTATTTGAAAGACTTGTTTGTTTGTGTTTGGATTTGCGTGGCTTGATTTTTTATGTTTTGATTCTTAATTTTTTAGTTTTTCAACTTTTATTATTTTCATGTTATTGTTTAAAAGTAGCAATAGCATTTTGCAGTATTCTTTTTTTTAGATTTTTTTTTTATTTTTACTTCCACTTTCCGGCTGTTTTAGTGGAAACGTGTAGAATACTCATACTATGCTTCTATAGTATAGTTACTCTAGACCAGTAGCTATTAACCTGGGTGTGATCGAACCCCCACGGTTCAGTGAGTCATTCTCGGGTTCGGCGGGGGTCAAGACACACCCAACTCATATGATTGGTGATGACACGCCCCGCTTGATGACACGCTATCTGTGCTGCAGTAGTCGAATTGTAACGGGAACGTCATGTGATTTCTTTAGTAATATTTTACATCCCTTCATACTATGTCGAGCAAAAAAAAGAGTTTGGAATAATATGTACAACATGGATTCACATATATAACAGAACGTGATGGCAGTCAGCATCCTAACTTTATGATATGCAATGCCAAGTTCAGCGATTCTTAGTTCCTGGACTTTGTTGGGATGGAGCTCCATGTTAAGAATGGAGCAACATGTTGAAAAGAATTAGTTTAATTAGGAAAGATTTGGTGAATGTGCATATGAAACTTGTAGGGTTCATACGTCCAGCAAGGTTAAGAACCACTGCTCTAAACTATTCTTCTATAGTACAATTGTAACAATGTTCAATTCATTTTTTTCCCATTCATAATAGTTTTTTTCATTCTGCTCATGTTTTTGTTTATTATTTTCACGTTATTGTTTAAGAATTGTATGGCATATTTATTTTGTTGTTGCTAGGTTACTCAATTTCTTCTATCCATTCTGGTTGATTTTTCTGATTTTAATTTCAGATCTTTAGTAGAAATAATACAATAATAGAATAAGATACAATACAATTTTTATGCATTCAGACTTTTATATGAAACTATTTCTCATAAATTAGTTTTCTCATAAATTCTGGAGAAACACCAACAGTGTGAAGAACGATGTGGATTGGTTCCATTAATAAATGCATCATTATCGGTGCGGTCCGGGTCAGCCATTCCAGCGCCAATAAGTGTGATTAAATTGTTATTTATAAACCTACACAATGTCCAATGTGTGTCGGAGAGATAGGTGTGAGACTGTGACGGCAGGGTGGGGTCTGTTTATCAGGTCTGTGGTGGGCAATAGCATCATAATGCTCCGTTTGACCGCTCTATGGCCTCCAGAAAAATAAATAACTCCGCACTGCCAAGGGTGTGAGATTGAGTTTTTGCTTAACGGGGCACCCTGCTCCACGGCCCCCTGGGAAAAGAGAGGGGCGTGGCCTGTGGGCGCCCAGCGAGCTCATTACTGTGTCACGGGTGAGGAGAAATATTGGCCTCGTAAATGACTGAATGCGAAAGAGCGGGATGAAGAGGCATCGGACATGGAGCGATAGAAGCCAGTGAAAGGAGGAGGAGGGGAGGGGGGAAATAAACGACTTGGCCTGGAGAGATAGCGGTCAATCAATCATCTTTAAACAAAAGCAGTGCCGCCCCAGAGAGCATTTAAGAACTGCTTATTTAATTAAAAGTCCTTTCCTTCCTGTATTTATGGCCATCCACCTTCAAATATTAACCTTTTGGGCTGGGACGGGCCCTTATGAGTCAAACGGGGTTTGCAGAGGGATTAAATCAGCCAGATTTCACTGTCGACATGGATGTTTTGTCGTTTTGGCTTCAATCCAAAGTTAAAATCACGGTCTTGTAATTTTATTATATGTATTTTGTATGGTGTTTAATCTAGTGTGTGTGTATGATCTCAGCACATATTAGCATTGTTTTAAAATTAGTCCTACAATTTTTTTTTAAGTTGTCATTCTAGGTGTTTTTTTGTGGGACAAGTAAATGCTTATTTAATTTTACAGTACCTTTTGTAAAAACTGATTACCGTAGTTTGCACTGTTAATGATTTATCAATTTTTTTTTTTAAATATAATTCTGAACAAAATGGGTTGTTGACATGTAAAAAAAAAAAAGAAGCAAGTTACGATCATAAGTTGGATTCCACCAATCAGAATTGTTTGTTTCCGTCATAAGATAACAGTGACCCACCAATGAGAAATATGTGGAGTAACACCAGCAAACAAATAATTACACATACAAAAACAATAAAAGTCCTAAAATTAATAGTAAGAACTTTACACGCAAGAAGAAAGGTAAAAAATACACATTACACCCACCAAAATATGCATTGAGCAGCACAAAAATATTCCTTTTCCTTGTTTGTGGACTTAACATTCTCTCATCTTGGTTTGTGGTTGACTTGAATCGCAGCACCGCACGTGTATTGATTAGCAGGCAGAATGATCTAGTCTCAGGGCAAACAAGCAGCTTCATCTGGCTTTAGAGAGCAATGGCTGCTTCTGGAAACCTCTTGAAGCTGCAGGTTTCATTGACTTTGCTCTCTGTCACACACCATATGCTTGCACCTTCTGTACCCTCTCAGTGCGCCCTCCGTGCCATCTGCACCGCTCGTCCCCTGTGTGTGTGTGTGTGTGTGTGTGTGTGTCCGCGCTCGCAAGTTTATTTACTGCTCAATTTTGGTCGCTGGCCTATATGAACTAATTTTATTTACTGGCTGACAGATGTGCACATACAGCTACATTAATGGCTGGTATTCACGTGTTATTGCCACAGACGTGTTAAATACACCTTACAATTTTCCATTTCTGTGTCTTGGGGAGCGGGAAACAACACACAATCACATGAGACAGCCAGACAAATCCACATCTGTTATTTAAGTTGTTGGGTTTCCTGAGGCCAGACCTCGAACTCGGCTCCTCCTTGTTGTGAGGTGACAGTGCTTTGGTAAATTTTTACAGTTTCTGCATTGTTGTCTTCCATTAACTATTAGTCTAGAATATTACATTAATTTATACAAATGTTTAGGATGATCGTGCTGCAGAAAGGTCAAACTGGGCCTCAAACTCGGCTCCTCCTTGCTTTGATGTGACAATGCTACAGTAAATCTTTGTTTTATAAGATGTTGATTTTCATGACATTAGGCTTGAATAAGATGTAAACGATCAAGCCATCTCGTCTGTTCTTATGTACTCCTACTGTTTTCAAATTGCTGATTTTGCAAAAGTTAATAGTCCTAACCCCACAAAAACATAGGAAAATTATGCAATTTTGCAAACACCAAGACCGGTCCTCAAACTAGGGTCCTCATAGCTTTAAGGTAAGTGTTTCTTTAAATCTTAGTGTTTACAAATTGTTGGTTTTTCTGATGTTATTAGACTAGAATAAGACAAAAACCTGTCAAGTTCTGCACTCATGCAACTTAGCCTTAGAAAGGCCAGATTGGGTCTCAATCAGAAAAGTCAAACCGGGCCTCAAACTCAGGTCTTCCTTACAATGCAGTTGTCGTGCTATAGAAAATATTTCCGTTTGTAAGTTGTTTGGTATTAGACTAGATAGAACAAGCACAAAATCTGGAACGATCATGCATCTTTGCCCAGACAGGGCCTGAATCCCGGGCCTTCCTTTCTGTGAGGTGACAGTTCCACAGTAAATCCTTTTCTTTACAAGTTGTTTGTGTTTAAACTAGATTAAGTCATAAACCCACATAATTAACTTCCCATTCAAAAATAAACCCACTTCCTTAATTTTTAAGTGACAGTGCTATAGTAATACTTCTGTTTACAAGTTGTTTGTTATTAGACTATATTAAGATGTAAAACTACACTACACAAAATCTGGAACAATCATGCGACTTTGCCTAGATCGGGCCTCAAACCCGGGCCCTCTTTTCTGTGATTCACAGTAAATCCTTTTTTTCACAAGTACTTTGTTTTTATAATTTGATTAAGACATAAACCTAACATAGACGGTTGGCGATCATGGTACTTTTCTGCAGAAAGGCCAGACCGGGTCTCAAACTCGGTTCCTTTCTGTACAGTGACACTTCAACAGTAAATCCTTTAGTTTACATTTTTTTTCCCCCTTATCCGATTGTCCTTATTTATTTTTTCACCAGGTCAAATTGTTGAATTGTCTAGCTGAATCGGAGTCATTTCGGTCAGTTGCTGATGTGAGCGTTCGACTCGCCAGAGAAGGAAACGCGCGATAAACAAACCCTTAAAAAAAACGACAGCGAAAGTGATGCATCTCACACATTTCCAGAGGCCTAAAAATGAACATCTGCCTGGCGGTAAGAGCGTGGTAATTGGACGGGCCGCTTCGTCGTGTTCCCACCTAGCGTCGGCCCGTTAGCTCGCCGCGTTCTTTATGAATCATATTTACCGCGGCAGCATTCGCAGCTTTCCGCTCGGCGTGGGGGAAAATCACACACTTGAATATTCCAAAGGCTACTACTGGATGTAAAGCTAGACACGTTAGGTGTGTGTAAGACACGTGCGGCGAAGTGGGAACGTTCTCCTGCAACTTCGCGAACGTCTCGCGTTTCGTCACCCTCTCAGACACCGAGTCTCCTCACGTCGCCATATTGATGTTACGATATTGCCGCTCCGTCGACTGTTAAATTTAACAGAGACGACGTGTCGTTATGGATTTGTCTCGTTGTCTGGAGCCTCCTCGCATCACATCAGCTTCAGGAGTGGATTCTGGAGACGGGTTCGTGCTTGTGGCGAAAAGCAAAAATGTACAGAATTTGGCGAATTAAAGAAAGAGAAACAAGAGCGGTAAATCCACCGTCTTGGTGTCACGTGTCTCATTTGTGTTTGTGACTTCAGAGGTTTTAGGTTTAAGTCCCGGAAAAAGTTGTCTTTTTTTAAACGCTAACAATTGTTCATTTGAAGTTGATGACGTTGTTTTGCTGACGTTTCTGTTAGCGTTATAGTAATTTTACATTTTTGTCACTGGCTCCACAGATACTGTGATTTCATTATTATTTTAATTTTGTCTCTTTATTTTAACTAAATAGTTTGGATAATGTGGCCAGTATATTATTGAGAGATCCACATTTCTCTCTCTCTCTCTCTCTCTCTCTCTCTCTCTCTCTCTCTCTCTCCAATTCATTCATGCATTCTCTCTCTCTCTCTGTATCTCTCTCTTTCATTCTATGTCTTTCTTGGTCTGTCGCTATCAATCTAAATATTTCCCTTTCTTATTCATTGTCTATTTCTCTGTCTTTCCTATCTCTCTCTCTTTCTCTCACTCATTCTGTCTCTCTCACTCTTTTCTCTCAATCTCGGTTTTCTTCCTCTCTGTCACCCCAGTCTTTATTTCCTTCTCTGTCCCTTCATCTCTCTTCCCATTTCCTCAATTTCTTGCATTCTCTTCCTTAGATTCTTACTATTTCTCTGACTCTTTATCTGAGTATTTGTTTCTCTTTCTTCGTCTAATTCTGAATCATGTTTTACTCCAACTCTCTCTCTCTGTGTTATCCATCTCTTTGCTTTCTCTTTCTTTCTCCACGTCTGTCTTTATCCCTCTTTGCATATTTCTCTATTTTTCTCATCATAATCGCTCTCTTCTTTTTAGCTCTCACTCGTTTTTTTTCACCACTCTTTATCTCTTCCTCCTTTCCATGTGAGCGATGTCGCCATCAGCGCATTGACTTATCGTGATCTGTTATTTTACACATTTTCGATCTACAAACACAGACTGAATAGATTGTCTGTGAAGTGGCGCGTGATAATTTCAAAGAAGGCGACTCAGCATTTCCTCGTTCTTGTTTTCGCCGCCTCTGATTAAATCTCTGCGCGTTTGGTCAGCACGACACGCACAATCCACAGCGACACGTTTACCGGCGGTCAACAAACGCTTGTCTGTGACACAGATAATGAACTTCCATCTCGAGATTTGTTCCTTGAAGTTTGTGAATGGCGTTCAGAGGCGGAAATGCTTTGTTTAGCTGTGTTTTGAAGATGCTAAAAAGATTTGACTGTGTGCCATCTGTGTGTTCAGGTAAAAGTGTGTGTCCGCTTGAGTGTGTGTGAGCATGCAAGACTCGGGGTATCACTAGAGAGCGTGAAGACAATAATGCAAAGCGACACTTCAGAAATGAGAGGGTGGTTGCCTGGCGACTGTCGCTGGGGTGGCGGTTCCCGCGGGAACAGGGTGAGATGCAGTCTAAATGATGTTTGATTAGAACTTAGATCAGTTAGGCGGATACAGACATGCCTGGCGACAGGACTGGGGGGGGGGCGGTGGTCCCAGTTTACTCGAGGTGTGTGTGCACACGACTGAACATCCATGTACATCTTCTCAAGGTTCACTTCTCTTGTCTGCAGGATGCGGGTTGTTGTGGTTTAGAGAGAGATGAAGGTTGTTGATTGAGACACTGGAACTTTTTGAGTGTTTGTGTTAAAAGAGAAGCCACTTTTTACCAAATGAAACCGTTTCAAACTTTTTTTTTTGATTGAGGCTGGACAGGATGTCAAGTGTCGTTTCGGATTTGACCTTTGACCTTTCTACAGACCATTTTATTCTGTGTAGTGTGTATCATAGGCTGTGTGTGTGTGTGTGTGTGTGTGTGTGTGTGTGTGTGTGTGTGTGTCGGTCAATTTGGAGTAAGAGGAAGATTTGGAATTTGATTTGCAGCAAAACACAACATTAGGATTAGATATTTTCTTTTATAGATAACTCTTTTATAATACTACTTATAATACTACTACTAGTTTTTTTTTTCTTTTATTGTAATTCTTAAAAGTTTATAATGTTTATTTCCATTTTCCCACACTATTTTACATACTTTTTTTTCTTTTTAAGATAAGCGAGTAAACGTGTGCGTGTTTCATGTATTCATATTTAATCTGTTCTCTATATGGTTGTTTTGTGACATTGATAGTTGACATTCTCTATTTTTTTGGTTGTGATTGCTGCCAAGTGTCCAATATATTATTCTGACATTTTTTGTAGTTGTGGGATTCAAAGGTGCAATCAAAGAATTGTTCATATATCCCAAATATAAAAAATGTAATACAACATATTAAACCATTATTTGATATAGCAGGGGTGGCCAACCAGTCAGAAACTAAGAGCCACTTTTTTCTGTGTAAGCCACGATGAGCTGCAAAGAGACACATCATACACAAAGGCGCACATAAACATCATCCAATTCCTTAATCTTGTATGCACGCACACACACAGACTTCTGCTCAGCCAGATTTAATCATAAAAACACACCAACATGATAATATTAGTTATTTTTCAACAGTTAACATTGCGTGCATATTTGACTCATGTCATGTGAAAGCTCCTGAAGAGCCGCATGAAACTAGTTTAAGAGCCGCATGAGGCTCAAGAGCCACGGGTTGGCCACCCCTGTGATATAGAAAAATGAAAATAAATTCAATTATCCTCAATTATTTTTATTAGAGACAAAAACAGTAATATTATAACAATGTAAGTATGTGAGTATATCCGAAATTTGAAAAATCTACAGAAAATGACAATATTCACTAACAACATCCGGTCAATAATGACGGCGACTCATAAGGGAGAAAAGTGTCGCCAACAGGTCGCGGAGGAAAATTCTCATCCCGCTAAAACTCCATATTTACTCCAAGATTCATTTGTGATAAAATACATGAAAAGACATTATCTTCATTGATTTGCTGGAAAAAAAAAAAAACAGAACATGCCTCGGCGTCTCTCGTATTAATAACATACGCGGAGCCGCGCGCGCTGCACACACTTGCCCGCACCTAGACGCGCACACTCACTCGCTCACACGCGCGGCGGCAGAATTGAATGCGATAGGGAAGTGAAAAATGATTAACCTGGGGTCAGCTCTCAGCCTCAATCTCGGCAGCGCTCAAAGAGCAGCGCAGACTGATTTAAACTCGTCATGTTCCACCGCACACATTTGCATATATTTATTAAATTCAGCTTGCACCCCGGAATAAAATAAAGCGGAGAGAGGGGGAGGCAGAGACGAGGAGCTACACGCTTAGGTCTGTCTTTTCATTCATTGTGGCTCTTCTGAGTCTCAGGCAGCAGATGATGTTGGACTTCTCAGAGTGTTCCTAATGGGCAAAAGAGTGACACGGGGTTGGCAAATCTGATGGAGGGGTGAAGTGGTTGTTCGGGCCTATGGCCTTGGAGAAATGATTTGAGAGTTTGTGCGCACGTAGAAAAAGTTTCGTTTTTTTTAAGTGGTTAAAATGCACTTATTGGGGATGGGAATGTGTACAGTTTACTGGCCATTTTAATGCTTCCACTTTGATTTTAATGTCTGGAGATCGTGGAACGGGATACAAACTCGAGTTAGCAGGAATGCTATTGCGCTAGCTGGTTTGATTAGCATAACAATAGTCATTCATCAATATTGAATGAATGATTTATTTAATAAATTATTACGTTTCTGAATATACAATTATGTTACATTGGGGATTATTTCGATGTAATTTCTTTAATCTAATGGATTGTTGTGAATGGATTATTTTAAGGTGAATTGTAGATGATTGTGATTGAGTTACGTACTTTAAATGATTATTCATCCACACTTTGTGAGGTGGTCAAATACTGCAATGGACTATAAGACACTTAAATACTAAACTATGTTTAAAAATTGACGGAAAATATCTTTTATAAAAGAATTGTTACATAAAGGAAAATACAAAATCCTTGCTTCATTATCTTGAAATACATGTGTGGTTTCTAGGAAAAAAGTACAGTATAAGAAACATAAACATAAGTATTTATTAAAAGGTGCGCCTTATAATCCAGTGCGTTTATAGTCTGCCAATTACGGTAAGCAAAAAGATGGAAGTTAAATGGCAAAAATGACACTGCGCTCATTGCTGATCTCATTCAGAGAGGTGAACGCTGCAGACTCGGGGTCAGATTTACACAGTAGCGTTTTATTGGTCCGGACCGTATGATCCACATAAGTCTGTTTGGGTCTGGCCAACAGCGCGCGACATCTTAATGTTTACACTGTTTTCATTTTCATTTAAAGGAGGGATTTCGCGCGTCGTCTGTCCTTCAGGATTAAGACGGGGGCTTTAGGTGAACATTTTCAGTTCAAACAATATCAGCTGTCACGTTGGCTTTTTCCTTTCAGCTGTAAACACGCGCGCGGTCTGGGCTTGGCGCGTGAAATGCCTTCGAGACCGCGCGTGCTGTATATGATAATAAACGCGTGCATGTGCCGTTGCATATGTTGTGACTGGAGCTGTTAATTCCGCCGTGATTGTGTTTGCAAGCGCCTGTGTGATTCTGCTCCAGTGGAGGTGGTCGTGGCACCTAAGAGGCACGTGACCCAGGCCAGACTCCGGAATAATCCGTTTCTCCGCATCCTCCGCCTTAAAAATACAAGCGTCTGGAGACGGAGCACAAACAAAAACAACAAACGGCGAATCGGAGAGAGAGAGAGAGAAAGAATGAGAGAGCAAGATCACACGAGCGCTGCCAACGCCGTACTCCACTGCTCTGCTGGGCGAGATGCCAAATCCCGGTCTCTGTGGAAACCGTCGCCGTCAGCGATAGGTGGCAGGATGGATGCCAGCGTGGCAGAGATGGTGGCAGCAGCCTCTGTGTGGTGTGTGTATGTGTTTTTTTATTTGGGCTTTAAGGCTCCATACTTATGCCAGGGCGTGTGAATGGTGCCAGGCTTGGCGCTGGTGCAGCTGTGACCAGTGTGGGCTTACCAGGCCTGGGCATCCCCACTCAGCCTTGGCCTGCTTTCTCATGCACAGACACTCCAGCCGTACTGTACGACAGCGCCCCCTGTTACCACCCTGAACTCTCCGTGTCACCCTGACGTCATTTAGTTCATCTGTTCGCTGGGAATGACACACTTCCTGCTCTCTCTTTTTCTCTTTCGCTTATTTCTCTATTATTTCTCTGTCGGTGACGACATATGGGTATATTCAATGTTGTTATGACATCATGATGCCATGTAGTGTTCATAAATGACAAGCTGAATTTATTTGGATGGGTACAGGGGGCGCTGTAGCACAATCCTACCACACAATGACCATGGAAATTGTTAGAAATTGAGAATAATAACATTGGAATGTACACACTGTAAATATAGAAGGATATAAATATGTGTGTATACATATTTATATAGAACAAGAGAAAAATGGAAACAAACACACAAACCTGTTTTTTTTCTTCTCACGTACATAACAGACACATTAAAGAAGTCCTATACATTCGCCTGAACGCTGACCTTCTGATTTGAATCGGACTGAATAATTTTGATCTCCACGTGTCTTTTATTTTACAACCAGACCCTCCATGAAACACTTGGAGAAAGATCAGGATTTGATTTACTGTTCTATTTACCGTGCCTCGCTCCATCTTTTATGTCATCGGGAAGCTCATAAAATCACCCTTGCGCGACGTTATCTCCAGCGCTTTTCACGCGGAGGTCAAAGTGGCTCGTGGCACTTACGTGGAGAGGCGACATGAGGCGCGAGAAAGAGCCTTTGCAATTTTCCTTTCACGCTCCTGCCAGCTTCTCTCTCTCTTTCTCTCTGGCTCTGTATCATGTTCTATTATACTTCATCCTCTCGTTTCCTCCTCTCTCGTTCAGCCTCTCTTTCTCAACCTCCACCCTTTTCACCTGATCTCTGGTACCCAGCCATATGTGTCAGCTGTGCCAGCACCCCTCCTCCTCCTCCTCCTCCTCTCAGGCCCCGGGCCCCAGACCCCCCGCGTGTGCCACCCCCTCCTCTCCTCCCCCCGACGAGGCGCCGGCTTTGTAGGCTAATTAGCAGTGAAATTGGTGAATTGCAGGCTCGGGCACACATGCACAGACACTTCAGCTGCAGCAAGCGCCACTTTAGGCTCTGAAAGGACCCTGAAATGCAGAACACAAAGGGAACGAGGAGGGGAGGGTGAAGAAGAGCCGAAGAGACTCTCTGCCCTCGCAGTCGGGCCCTTTACTTGCACTTGCATGTGTCCAAAGCTGCTTTGAGTTTTATCTCGCACACCATATGTGTCCGCACACTGGGTTTGGCGTTTTCAGTCGGTTTTCAGTCGGTCTTCAGTCGGTGTTTGTTCTTAGAGATTCGGCTCTGACTTAATGAAATTGGGTTTGGTCACTCAAACCCGTCGGTGCTGCAGGTTGTGTGTGCTGAGAACATCTCAGACTCTTGCTTTGGCCTTAAATACATTTAAGGTTTTTTTTTCTTTTCGCTGTGACGTGGCTGCCTTTTATAGGAATTTGTTTTTTTTATTTTAAGAAGTAAGAGCATAATTACAGTAAATCTCCTATATCCTAACAATATAAACATAAATGCAAACATGTATGTATTAATGAATAGGTGTTATATACTGTATATGTGTGTGTCCCAACATTGACTTATATACTGTATCTCCTTTGGCTTTTTGAACACCACACTCATTTCATCCCGCAACAGTGTGAACAATCCGGCGGCGTACACAGGAAGTGTGTAGAGTCGTGGGGTGTAATGTCAGTCTGATGGATGGATGTCGCCCTTGTGTAATGATGACGGAGAGAAGACACCCATTCCATCATCCCACTCTCCCACCCAATCTCATCTGATCTGATATTAACAGGCAGTATTAAAATCATGCAATGCCTTAACGGACTCATTTAAAATTAATAACTGGTAATTATAGAGGAAGCGGGTTCAGAGACGCTCCTGAGGGGGAAGGGGCTTCAGATCGCGCTGAGGAATGGAAGAAGTCCTCGTCCATCAGTCTGTAACTACACACTAGTCCAGCAAACGCCTTTTTATGTAACCCATATCAATATAGAAATCATGTAAACCGATATAATAGTTTAATATTATACAGCATTATATCACTCAGAAATGACATTTCATAGATTTTTCTGCAGCTCCAGCCGAAATCCTGTTTAATTCTGTGCATCTGTAAACACAGCTACGCCGCATTTTCACGAACATGCTGTTTTTTTTCCACCATCTATCATGAAGTTAATATTCGGGCTCAAATTCAAGGCTGATATTTTTCTTCTTCGTTGTTCAGGCCTGAACTGGAAGGTCGGAACACGTCGCATGGAGGGATACGTATCAAATGTCAAAGGTCAGCCATGCATAGAGAAAATGTGCTTACCGCGCGCAGCACACGTCTCGCCCGCGCGAGTAATATGGCAGAATGCCATTCCGAACATGCCCGAGGGTTTCTGTCGTCCACATTCCCACAATTCCTCCGGGACTCTGTGTACATAAATGCTTTGTCATTATCGCAGAGGTTAATAAACCCTGGCTGGAGAATAACCCTCTGTGATCAATACACACACACACACACACACTTCCTGTGTTCCATTGCCTGTGATTAGCGAGGAGTGTGTTTTCCCGGTTTCTGGCTTTGTGACATGTTTCTCTGGATAGACACGGAACACCTGATGTTCCCTCAGTAATTCTCTTATCTGAGCTCAGAGTAGCGACTCGTCCTCCGCCTGTGGAAACTAACGCAGCTCGGCTGGTTTGAATTTTTCTGCTCCTCCTGTTTTTTTCCCACCTCTGAAAATGTGGTTTTCACGTTCCTTCTCGTTCACCCTTGATGGAGAAGAGGAGGACGAAGTGGAGTGATGGTCAATGACAAAACTTATGATTGCACTCACTCTTCTTATTATTATTGTTCTTCCTTTTTTTCTATTCTATTAGTATATTTTCGTTCCTCTTTTGTTTTTTTTTCTTCACCTCTTTTCTTCTACTTCCTGTTTTTTCTCCTCAATCTTCTCCCGTTTCTCTTCTTCTCTTTATATTCTTATTATTTTTCATTATTAAGTTTCTTTTCTACTTTTCTTATTCGGCTTAATAGTCTTCCACTTATTGCACTTCTTCTGATTATTGTTCTTCATTCTCCATAATTCTCTTATCTCTCTTCATTCTCTTACTTTTCTTTCTTTTCTTTTTATCTGCCTTATTCTCTTCATCTACTTACTGTTCTTCAATCTCCTCTTGTTCATCTTCTCATTATTGTTCTTCATCCTCCTTTTTATTTGCTTGATGTTGTTCTTCATCTTTATCTTCATTCACTTCTTCATTTGCATTCTATTTTTCTTCTGTACACTGTTCTTCCAATTTCTTAGTTTCTCTCTATTGTTCTTTTTCTTGTTTTTCGTATCTTCTACTTGTTGTTGTTGCCTAACCCTAACCCTTTCTTTGGTTCTTATTTCATGCTCTTCATCATCCACCACTTATGTCTTCCTTTTCAATCACCTCCTGTTTTCTTGTCTTCTCTTCTCTTTAATAATCTTATTCTTCTTCATTTTCTTATTGTTCTTCTCTTGTGTTATGTTACTCCTTCACATTTCCTTCCTCAACAATCTTATCCTTTCTTTTCTTCACATACTCTTCTATTTGGTGAACTACCTGTTGTCTTTCTCCCTTCACATTTCCATTATGTTCTTCCTCCTCCTCTTTCTATTCTGCCTATGGTTCTTTTTCTTTCACATTATCTTCTTCATCTTTCTGTTCCTCTTTCTTATCTTTGTCTTGTTTTTCTTCTGCTAATTTCCTTTCTCCACTAATTTTTTGTTTTTTTTCTATTCATTTTTCGCCGCCTTTTCCATCTCTGCCTGTTTGAGATGTTGAGAATGTTCGTTGTCTTCTCCATTCTCCATCTCTATCCTTCGCCGTGTTCATCCTTCACATTTTCTTTTCACATGTTTTTTTTTCCTTCACATTACTCTTCAACAACTTTCTCTTCCTCCTCATTTCCCCTTACTTTGCTCCCAGCAGACCATGAGAAATGTTCAACCATAGTTTTACACTTGTATTTGTCTCCTTTCAGATTTATGAACTTTTAAACTTGCGTTCCACAATCTCCACAATGTTACAGCAGCTTGTTAGCGGATTTCTCTGCAGACCCCAGAGTCGTTTAATAAGGTTTTGAGGAAACCGTCGCCAGCAAACATCTACCCTGCACAACATCAACAGTCCATCGTAGAGGTTCTTCACGCAAAAACACGGCGCTCGCAGGAACAGTCACACAGTGCTGAAGAATTATTAGCAAACGTGTACGCGCGTGGAGTGAATGCTAAGAAAGGTCAAAGAACAGATAAGCCGTGGACTCAAACACACAATCAGTCAGTTATAATGAGCAGTAACAAGGCCAAGAGCAGAGCAGCACTTTCTTAAACAGCCAAACAAACTCTCACACACCATCGTCATTACACACAGGCCCAGTCTCGCACTTCTGTCTTATCAAGGGCCGCGGAGAAAGTCGAAAGTGTGTGTGTGATGACACCTTCTCCCAGATCCCCCACTTCTCTAATTAGCTTTCCACTTCTTTTCTTCTCTCTTGAATCTCCTCTCTTTTGCTTCACTTTATTCCATCTGAATGCTGTGATGGTTTCTCTTGATGGTCTTTGCCCAACCATCCCTAAAAACGACTCACAATTTCTGTCGATTCACTTGAGCGACATCATCATGTGACCGTTTGGCTTTCTTCTGTTTTATTTTTTTAAGAACCAGCTGAGGTTCCTAAACACGTTCCTTCAACCCAAGAGAAGGTCGTGGAATCTGAATCCAGATGATTCCCTTGTTCCAGGAAGCGCCTGACTAGACGTGTCGTTTTCACAGTTTTTAGCATGTGCTTTTATTCTGGATTGATGTTCATTTCTGACGTTTGAATAGAGAAGAAATGCCTGGGCTTCTGTCATCTGTTGTTTGATGATTGATGCTGTAAGCGATGGAGCCAGATGCTTCAGTCTGATTTATCAGCAAACACATGGTTGACTAGCTCATTTCTGGTTGGAGCTACAGCACAGTTTTGCTTCCATTGTTTGGTGGACTTCCAATATACCTACACATCAGGTCGATGTATTGAAATAAACAAAAATGGCCAGGTTCTTCTAATGATGCAGTCAAAAAACATTCCTTATTATTACAACCCATCTCTTATTCTTAAAACGGTCTGTAGTATTGAGACCAGCAAAGAAAAAAAGCGGTGTTGGTATAAACTGGAAAGTGATGCTACTTGTTAGCCAATCAGAAGCAGTGTAGGACAGAATTTCACGTGCATGCTCAGAGTTCAGATTGTTTGTTTTTTCGTTATAATTGTTGAGCTAAAATCATTTGCGTCTTGACATAAGTCGAAACAGAACGTTTGCAGACCATAAACGTCTCTGGGATTCAATGACAACTAATTAAATCTTAAATCAGCGCATCACAACATCTCATCTCAACGCAAGCTTCAATGATGACACTAGTTATAAGGAGTTTCTGTTTTAATAGATGTTTTTATATTACTGCTACTTATTACTTTTATTAATAAAGTGTAGTACTTTTAATTACAGTATTAATACACTGATGGCCACTCGCTGATCTTGCACTGGACTTGCTCTTTGCACACAAAGGTTTACATTTCTCTGCACTACTGTACTTGTTCTGATCTTTCGTGCTCATTTGCACCATATTTCTATTTCTGTTTTTGTATTATATATTTATTCTGCCACCCTTCTGTATATTACCCTGTAGTTTCTGTCATAGCCTCCCATATGTATATTCTGTTTATACCTGACATTCCTCACCATTATGCACTTTATAATACATTATCGCTACTTTTGCACTTCTGGTTGGACCTAACTGCATTTCGTTGACTTGTACTTGCCAATGACAATAAGGTTGAATCAATCAATCAATATTCTAATTTTTAAATTACGAGGCGGTTATTTTTTCCTGATAATTAATTTTTATTTTAAAGTAGCACAGTAGTGTTGGGAAGTATAGTTCTTCTTCTGAGAAGTAACTAGTAGCCATAACTAACTACGCTTAGTTTTAAGTGACTTAGTTGACACAGTCATAGTTTACTCAGGATCATAGTTAATTTTGCTCACAACAAGTTCCAAGTGTGTCTCCTGAGGAACGACAGCTATTCTTTATTATTAGCCGTTTCGAGCTCTTCAGATTTCTTTTGTTCCTTCTGGCACAAACTGTGGTCTTTATTGTCTAGATGCTCTATTGGATTCAAGTCGTTTTTGTTTCCTTCAACCCTAATGAGATTCCTTTGGGTAAAAGCTTTTGCTAAATGACTCAAGTAAAAATTGCCAACACCAGACGTACTAAAACATCCCCACAGCATTACACTCCCACCACCATGTTTCACTGTAAAAACAGCAGTCTTGGGGTTGAATAGTTTTCTAACTCTGGTCAACATCTCAATAAGTTGTTTCATTTGACCAAAGGCTTTGTTTCCAGAGTACACAGCTTTCTGCAAGAGTCTTTTTCAGCAACCATGCAGTTTATTCCTGACTTTATTGAGACATGTGTCCCAAAGTTTAGTGTCTTGGCATTTGTAACATGGTCTCACTATATTTATAGTACATTGTTTATATAATATAACATATTACATATGTTTATAGAAAAAATCCAATTTTCAAAAGTTTCCTGCTTCTTCCAGTCTTGATCTTTTTAAAATTCATGATAATACTTCGCACTGCAGTTCTTGACACTGGAACTCTATGATTAATGGTTTCTCAAAAATGACTTATTGCAAAAAAATAATACTATTGTACAGTGATGGGATGAAACTGTTACATGATACTTGATACATTAACAGTAAAGTCGCATATGTCTGTGTGTGTTGTTGTTGTTGTTGTTGTTGTTGTAATTGGTGCTAATTAATAGAAAAATGCTATTTGTCTATTGAAGCACAACACACACAGCCACACACAAGTGGCGTGTGTGTACAGTGGACGTGTTTAGCAGAACATTGGTGCTTTGTGGCTAACTCGTAGTGGTCATTGTGTGAGTGTGTGATTTTGAATGGGTCTGTGGGGAGGCAGACAGATTGAGCATTAGCAGCCATCGCTGTCATCTCCAACAGCTGTCCTCTTCCCATCCAGCTATTCACAGAGACATGTTTGCATTGTGTCGCACGACCTTTCCCAGAGGACCCACACTGGGTGAGAGAGAGAGGAGTGGAAACGCCCCCTTGTGTCATTCACCCCCCCCCCACTCCACCCCACCCCACCCCACAATCTCTCCCTCCATCCGTTCTCCCCCGGCTGCCTCCGTTTTACCTTGTTGTTACGTGTGGATGTCTTATCGTGCCGCTCAGAGATATGTCTCGTGCACGTCCGCGCGCGCACACACACGCGCCCGTGCGCAAACAAACACACACACTTATCATAACTCTCAGAGATATGTCCACTTTATCTCACTTTTACAGATGTCTGTGGGAAGCCTTCTTGCATATTAAATAGACTCTTTTTTTTGCCTTTTTAAAAAAATATATAATATAGGCAAATGAGGAATTTTATTACGCGATAAGCACGCACGCAGACTAGCACACACGCTGGGGTCAGAATTCACCCCAAAACAGAATTAATTGATCATTTTTTTTCTTCTCTTATTTTATCCTAAAAGTTTATTTAAAAGACCGGTATTATCAGTTTTGGCTGAAATCTGTTTCTGTTTTTGTCGTTATTGCTCAATCGCGTGATTCTCAGATTCTTGTTCTTATAATATTTTAACGATAGTTCTACTATAATATAACATTCAGATATTCAAGTTTGTGAAAACTAATCTAACATTTTTCTTTGTTGAAATATGGACGTGCATCTTCAATTGTGCTTAATCCCATTTTACCTGGAGCAAATACCATTAATTGATACTTTATGCTAAATAAAATACATTCACCAGGGTATTTGTCCTCTTCAAACGGGTTCTCTGTGCTTTAAAGGTAATTTAAAGGATATATTGTGGTGAATCTGCCTGGACATTGTGGCATTGAGTTGTTTGTCTCCTCGTTCATTGTTGGATGGGAATGGAGGAAGGACGTAAATATTTTCTGTTAATCAACAGCGTGCCTTCGAAGCTTTTTATGGAGCTGTTTGCGTCTACGCGGAATTCGATTATGTTATTTAATAGAAAAGAGATTCATAGAAGGTTATATTATTGTCGGCTGAAAGACCTATGCAAAGTGTTCAAGCTGCCTGAAAACATCGATTTCAGTTTGTGGAGATATATGTATGCTTAGTTGTTTGTGACAGACAAGTCAAGAGAGAGGCAGACAGACTGAAAGAAAGATGAACAATGTGTAATGGAGTGAGAAAGAGAAAGATAGAGAGACAGAGAGGGTGCTCCAGAGAAAGGGATAGAGAGACACATAAAGACTCACAAGAGTGAGAGAGTAAAAATAGAGACTGAGATGGAAGAGAGTGAGAAACAGAGAGACATACAGAAATACAAGGGAGAAACAAACACACAAACGTGAGTGAGACAGAGTTCGCACGAGGAAAAAAAGGGAGACAGAGAGAAACAGAAAGAAAGAGACAGAGTGAAAGAGAGGAATAGAGAGAGAGAGACAACTCAGGAGAGAGAGAGACAGACCAAGTTAACGAGAGAGAGACTAAAAGGAAACAGTCAAGAGGCGGACAGAGTGAGCGAGAGAAAAAGACAGAGATAGAGAAGAAAAAGAGTCACAGACTGGGAGGGAGGGGAAAAAGAGAGAGACTATATGAAATGGAGATTCATACAGAACAACACAGTGAAAGTGAGTGAGATAGACACAGTTAGCAAAGGAGAAAAAATATACAGAGATGGAAACAGACGGAGTAGAACAAGAGAGACACAGTGAACGGGAGGGAAAGAAAGAAAGACAGTATCAGAGAGACAGATGTAAGGAGAGACTGAACAAGAGAGAAAGAGTGACCATACAACTATGTGGCTAGTATGAGAAAGAAAGAACACAAAAAGAGTAGGTGAAAGTGAGACAGAAAAAGGATATAAACACAGAGAGAGCAGGGGTGAACTAAAAAGACTTAACCCTTTGACATGCAGGTGGGCTCGTAGTCAGTTTCCTCCCACCTGTCATCGTTCCACTGTGGGTCATCCGACTGTGGGACCAAGAAGCTTGAATTCTAAGATAAGACCTTCTGGGAATATCATTACCATGAGTAGCGATCAACTTGTGTGTGGGTGTGGGTGTGTGTGTGTATGATCAGCATCTCCATACCCCCTCTTGTGTAGAGAGACTGATAGAAGCTGATGTGGGGCCGAGCAGGACTAGGATTAGGAGGTTTGTTCTGGGTCAGAAGGGGATGTTGGGAGGAAACTGTGAGGATAGAGATGTTTAGAAAGGAGGTCCGGGTGGACCTCCTTTCTAAGATAACTTAATGGAGATAAGTTTGGGGATAAATTTGAGGATAAGTTTGAAGGTAAGTTTGGGGATAAGTTTGAGGATACGTTTGGAGATAAGTTTGAGGGTAAGTTTGGGGATATGTTTTGGGATAAATTTGAGGGTAAGTTTGAGGGTAAGTTTGGAGATAAGTTTGTGGATAAGTTTGAGGATAAGTTTATGGGTAAGTTTGGGGATAAATGAAGATGAATTGAAGTTTGTAAACCGTGTAAACTCACAATTCTGGTAACCAGAGCAAAAATCACCACCAACAATCACCACAACCTGCTTCAGTCGGGAGCTAAGGGGAAATGCTTCCCCGAGCTGTTCTTAAGCTCCCCTGCTTGGAAATCCAGGTGACGAAGTTTGGAAATAAGTTTGTGATAAGTTTGGGGATATGTTTGAGGATAAGTTTGAGAGTAAGTTTGGGGTTATGTTTGAGGATAAGTTTGAGGGTAATTTTGGGGATATGTTTGAGGATAAGTTTGAGGATATGTTTGAGGGTAAGTTTGGGGATATGTTTGAGGATACGTTTGAGAATAAGTTTGCGGATAAGTATAAAGAAAAATATTTAAAATGGAGATGAATTGAAGTTTGAGGGTAAGTTTGGGGATAAATGAAGATGAATTGAAGTTTGTAAACCGTGTAAACTCACAATTCTGGTAACCAGAGCAAAAATCACCACCAACGATCACCACAACCTGCTTCAGTCGGGAGCTAAGGGGAAATGCTTCCCCGAGCTGTTCTTAAGCTCCCCTGCATGGAAATCCAGGTGACTAAGTTTGGAGATAACTTTGAGGATATGTTTGAGGGTAAGTTTGGAGATACATTTGGAGATAAGTTTGAGAATAAGTTTGGGGATAAGTATAAACAAAAATATTTAAAATGGAGATGAATTGAAGTTTGGGGATAAGTTTGGGGATAAATGAAGATGAATTGAAGTTTTTAAATCGTGTAAACTCACAATCCTGGTAACCAGAGCAAAAATCACCACCAACGATCACCTCGTTAGGAGCTTGGTAGTGAGAAAGAGACATGACCGGCTTGCACACACCCACACCACAACTTCAAAACAAAAATACATCCTGAGATGTAACAATAAGTTTGAGGGTAAGTTTGGGGATAAGTATAACATAAAACATATTAAAATGAAGATGAATTGAAGTTTGAGGGTAAGTTTGGGGATAAATGAAGATGAATTGAAGTTTTTAAATCGTGTAAACTCACAATTCTGGTAACCAGAGCAAAAATCACCACCAACGATCACCACAACCTGCTTCAGTCGGGAGCTAAGGGGAAATGCTTCCCCGAGCTGTTCTTAAGCTCCCCTGCTTGGAAATCCAGGTGACGAAGTTTGTGATAAGTTTGGGGATATGTTTGAGGATAAGTTTGAGGATAAGTTTGAGGATATGTTTGAGGGTAAGTTTGGGGATATGTTTGAGGATAAGTTTGGAGACAAGTATGAGGATAAGTCTGAGGATAAGTTTGGAGACAAGTATGAGGATAAGTTTGAGGGTAAGTTTGGGGATAAGTTTGGAGATAAGTTTGGGGATAAGTTTGAAAATTAGTTGGAGGATAAGTTTGAGGGTAAGTTTGAGGATAAGTTTCTGTCTGCCACCCTTCTACCCTTTCCTGAACCGTTTAGAGGAGTTTGTCTCATCGTGGAGATGGAGATTAAACCTGCTTAAATGAGAAAATGCTGTTTAGATACTTTTACACAGTACAAGCATTTTGTTAAATAGTGTTTGCTAAATAATGTTAAACATGGTATTTACTGGAATATTAGTGCAGAGTTGTTTTTGCATTTCTGGCTAAATTACGGGATTTTTTTCTTTATGCAACAATCCTAACTTGTGACTTGTATCACTTCAAAGTAGTCTTTTCTAGCAATCTGAACTGCACCTCCCAGAATCCTTTGCTGCTCATCAGTGAGGCTTTAGGCTCCCATGAGCCTTTACACACCAGACTAAAGCTGTCTGACCTTAAACATAACTTTTAGAACAGTCATGTTTTTCTCTGTGTAGCAGACAGAGCGTTTGTGTTTGACTCCGGTGTTCTTCGTTTTGAACTGTTTTTTTCTGCTCTGAAGCTTTTGCGTTCTTATGACCTCGATTTCAGGCGCTACCCTTTCGCTGTTAGCGCAGATCTACCGGATGCAATATGATCTCTGTTCAAATATTAATGATTGTATTTAGCTTAATCTTACTGCTTCTAGTGTTATTTTATGCAGAGTTTCTAATGTTTCTTTACTTTGGTTATTGAGCCAATAACATCTTATATTCACGTCTGCCTCCGGAACCATTATTTAAAGAAAGAAACAGGACACAACACACACGCGCATGGCAACAATTTTCTGTTGATTTTTGATTGCTACTCTCTTGAAATGTGGAAAAATGAGTGCTTGTATTTATGTGCATATTGGCACTTTAAAAAATTGGCGATTATAAGCGCCCCACAAGTTTTAAATACACTACTGTAGTAGAATTTCTGTGGGTTATTTGTGGATTAGATTATAATAGGAGTTTATAGATTATCTAATTATAATCTAATTGAATATGAGTTTCATCTTTCATTGTAAATCAGAAATCACAAAAGGTCTTATTATTAAAATTCTTTTTTTCAAACATCTGAACTATAAAACTGCTTATTTATCCTTTTTTTTTTTTTTTACATTTTGTGGAATAAATAATGCAAAATTATAAACATGTATTTATTCATATTTGTAATTTTCCTAAATTTGGAGAAAAAGTTTCGCTTCAACACCTAAATCTAAAACTTTCTAAAAAACCAAAAAAAAAAAACAACCTGTTTTTGTGTTTGTTTGGAAGATAGAGATTATAAGCGCAATGTATTGAATATAATTCCAACCTGCCAGTATATGGTGTGTGAGTGGGGGGGGGGGGGCGGAAAAAGCGCATTGCATGACACCATTATTTTAATTAATTTATTTTGCATTTATTTTTTTTTATT
>MU204205.1:6279146-6325424 GCA_017309775.1 Paedocypris sp. Pulau Singkep
GGGGGGGGGGGGCGGAAAAAGCGCATTGCATGACACCATTATTTTAATTAATTTATTTTGCATTTATTTTTTTTTATTATCAAAAATGCAAACCATAAACGCGAAATCTCATTACACGCACATTAGCGTTGACGTTGTTTTCTTTGAGCGACCCCCATCCAATTCCATCACCGGCTTCTCCAGCAATGATAATTCTTCCTCTCCGGCTGCGGTGTTTCTTCACCGGCCTCCTCCTCTCCACACACGCCCTCCCCGCGCCGCTCTCCTCCGCTTCTCTCTTATCTCCTCTCTGCCGTCCCCAGTAATTATTATTATGTGCTGCACAGATAATTTGAAAGCTGTGAGGGGAGAGAGAGAGAGTGGGGGGGGACGATGGATGAAAGAAACAGTGACTGTGGCTTCTTGGACTGTGGCTTCTTATCTGACCTTGGGCAGAGCCACCCATTGTTAGGCAAATCTCACGAGTGAGAAGAGGAAGGAGGGAGAAACGAAGGGAGGGAGTGTTTTATAGGCCGATAGCGGGAAGAGAGGAACGGCTGGATAGAGATGAAGGAGGCGGAACGGGCCATTCAGAGGCTGGAGAAGATGGAAGTGGGAGGGATGGGGAGAATGGACGAACGAGAGATTGTCAATAACGGTCCGCACTCGGAGAGGAGAGAAATTCCTCTTGGCATCCGTCGCTCCTGCGCCCGTTAAACCTGTTGTGTTCGGGAAAGCGCTCAGGTGTTCCGCTTCTGTGAAGACAAACAATCGCGGCGAGGTGAAAGCACGTCCACGCGCAGATATAGATGATTGCCCGGGCCGTATAATGTGAAACCTGCTGCGGCGGAGGGCAGGTGTAATTCCATCTCAGACGGAGCGCAGAGTGAGTGGGCTTCCTCTATAGGGGTCTTTCTGCTCGCTAACTGAAGAAGACTGTGCGTTAATACAGTATATAAGGGAACCGCGTAGAATGTGGATTTAAGACGTACAGGTTGTACAGAGGTTCTGTATATTTTTACTCAACTCTGGCTTTGTTGTTTTGACCATTATCAAAAGTTCCTTTGTTCAAAGTCTATAAAAATGCAAA
This sequence comes from Paedocypris sp. Pulau Singkep, assembly GCA_017309775.1. NCBI lineage: Eukaryota > Metazoa > Chordata > Actinopteri > Cypriniformes > Paedocypris > Paedocypris sp. Pulau Singkep. The sequence goes on from MU204205.1 coordinate 6,280,216, forward strand.
TAAGTGTATAGAATGCACTGCACTAAAGTGTTAAAAGGTCTATAAAATATATTTAGTCTTGATAGATAGATATATATATATATATAATCTTCATGTATTTTTGCTCTCAACAGCATTTTATACAAAAATAATCTTTAAATTCTGTGAACTCCAATAATAAAGATAATCTAAAGACAGAATAAGTATAAACATACAGCCAAGTATGTGTGTATAAGGTTGATTTTTATGTACATTTAACAATACATTTTTGTGCTGTAAACTCTTTATGTAAAGACATTCTTATATCCATATATTCATCAATATTCACAAGTGTAAAATAATCTCCCATTTAAACTGGAAATAAAAAGTTGACTTATTTACTTCCACGTTATTCCAAACAACTGACCCTGTCACTCAATATTGAAGTTAAAACATGAACATAAAAACCATATGATTGTTTGTGAAAAGAAAAAATGATATTAATAATAGTATTATTATATTAGTAATATGATTGTAGCATATAAAATAATGCAAAAGTTACTATTGTTATACTATATATAACAAACTATATTTGTTATATAAACGTGAGCAGAGAGTTTGAGGAGTTGTGTTTTGCGTGAAATAACTTCAGCAAGTGTATGTGTGTTCATGTGATGACATAACTGACTCAACAACTATCTCTCTCTCTCTCTCTCTCTCTCTCTCTCTCTCTCTCTCTCTCTCTCTCTCTCTCTCTCTCTCTCTCTCTCTCTCTCTCTCTCTCTCTCTCTCTCTCTCTCTCTCTCTCTCTCTCTCTCTCTCTCTCTCTCTCTCTCTCTCCTTCTCCTCCAGCTCCAGTAATAAATCCCCATCAGCATTGTCCGGGCGCTGCTCGGCGCTGACGTGTGGCCTTTCCCCTTAATTACGTTCCATTCTGCAGGAACAACACTGCGTCCTTCTGCCAGATTTAAAACTGCCCATTCCAGTAATTAATGGCCCCCTGTGTCCTTCACAAGGTGCAATAAGTACAGTGTGTGTGTGTGTGTGTGTGTGTGTGTGTGTGTGTGTGTGTGTGGGTCAGTGCTGGAGTAACAAGTGTAAGCAGCTACACAAACAGTGAACGATGGTCTAACGCGTGACTCTCTTTCTCCTTTTGCACTTTCTTGACCAGTGTTGTTGCTCTGTTGAAATCTTTAATGTCTCGGAAAAGTGACGCCCGAAGGCTGGAAGAAAGCGTCTGACAGCGGCTCATTCAGGAGCGGCAGGGCTTGTGTTCTTGATGAAGCTCTGGGTGAAGAGCTATTGAGCATGTTCTGTATTTTAAAACGGCCAGACAAAGGAGAAGGTGAATGTGCCGACAGTGGAAACTGACATGTATGGATTCAGGATCGGCCTTTCTTCTTTCAGCCTCTTTTTCAGGACAATTGTAGTCTACTGCACACACACACACACACACACACACACACACACACACACACACACACACTGTTTTCTACTGTGAGTCTGAGACACACCCTGGAGTGGCCAACCAATCACAGAGCGGGACACACACACACTCTCACTCACACCTATTAGCTATTTTCCAGATTCTCTTGCATGTTTTCGGACTATGGCAGGAAACCAGGATACCTGAAGGAAACCCACGCCATCAGGTGCATTGATACTTGAGTCCACACTACTCACTACGCCAAGGTGCCTATATTTAATATGTAGATATATAATGAAAGGTTTGTTGGACCGTGTAATTTTATAATTCTTATATAACCTAGAAATAACCTCTGTTCATATTTCTATACTATTTATTGTAGTACACAACGTGACAACATGATTTCTATGTAATAAATATAAATGATGTAAAAAGACAAATATGTAATAAATATAAATTATATTTAGCAGTTTAATTATAATTAAACCAAGATTATGGTTAGACCATAAATCCCGAGGCCGATTTGATCTTTTATAGAATTTTTCTCTGAACGAGATTCTGTGAGGACCCCTAAAATGAAAAATATGTAAAATGAATAAAAATAAACAAACAAATAAAAAAAAGTTGAAATAAATAAAAAATAAAAAAATAAACAACGTTCTCTGAAATTGTAATATGGGTAATTCTCAGAGTAGATTCATTAACTTGCATCAAAAATTGGGAAACAATATATGAAAAATTCCAGGAATTTTTTATTTATGGATCAAAATAATTTTCTAAATAACCACTTTTTAAATAAAAATAGTAGTGATAATTGTGTAATTGTGACGTTGTCAGCCATTTGTCCCCGCTTTACTCCTAATCTTCTCTAGTAATGATCTCAGTATTGTTCTCTAGGGTTTGTCTTCACTTTTCTTTTAGTTCGGTTGGCGAGTCTTAGACGAAATGACACCCATCCTGCAATAATGAGCGCCGGCGTCTCATTGATGGCGTATAGAGGAGCGTTAGAGGAGAGGAGCTGATCTGATGAGGAGGTTTGTTCTGTCTTTTCTTCAAACCCAAAGGTTGTGAACCTCTGGCCACAGACTCCAGACCAGGTGCCAAAACCTTTTGTCTCTTCCTTCTGACGTGGGGATGATGTGCTTTCCCACACTTCCAGCTCTATCACACTGATCTTCTCTGCTCAATTGCCGTTGCTTATCCTGATCAGCGTGATGCGAACAAATAGTCCGGCGCTAACAGCTTTTTGTTCCAGTCCTGCAAGAAAAGCGTTTCTCCTTTGTGAGCCAAATGTTTATGGATTTGAAGGATTTACACTGATTTGCACAATTTAATTGAGAAATGAAATGTTGGATTACAGTCTCTTAGAACCAATATGTGTGTGTGTGTGTGTGTGTGTGTGTTATATGTACACACATCTGTATGTACATATACATGTGTGTGTAGTGTATGTTTGTTTATTCACTAAACTAAACTGTAAATGTATTATTTTTTATTTTATATCATATATATATATATATTGATTGACATCTTTCAATTATTTATAACTGTAAATATAGTAAAAACTCATATATCCCCATGTAAATAGTCGTTAACAAATGACTGAATTGGTGTAAAAAAGTTGTTACCGCTTTTTTTTTTTAAATGTTTACAAAATTGTATTGACATAATAGCAATTTGACTTTGCCCGGCGAAAAAACAAAGCAAGGGCGAGTTTAGACTCATCTGATTGGCTGACCCAAGATCACATGGCGTACACATGATGATCATATGATTCGGCCCAGCAGCAACATCGACAACTTTAACTGCCCTAATATTCATAAACTCCAGACTCGCACGTATACATCTCGTGATCAAGTAGAGTCCGTCCCACTGCTTACATCTCACGCAGAACCCACAAATACAACCAGACACGGAACACACCTACGTACCGTAACCTACATTATCCTTAATTCTTCTAATTGTGCAGGATAGGGGTTTATTGCGTCTGCTGGCGTGTTCCTGCGACTGCAGTAAATGACGCGCCCAAACAGCTCTCGGTAGTAATTACCTAAATGGGCTCATTCAAAAGCTCTTCATTGTAGAATCAGTTAATTAATTAGCTGTTTCACTGACAGGATAATGGTGAACGCATGCTAAATAGATTAGTCTGGAACTTGATTTATTGTTGAAAGCCACCCCCCTTTTTTTCTGTTTATCTCTCTTGCTCAATCTCTCACTGATCTCCTCATCTCGAACGCCCACACAGACCCGTCGGCTCTGGGAATTATCCCAATACACTGCATTTGAAATATATCCATAGCGGCACGGTGGCGTAGTGCGTAGCAATGGTGCCTTGAGCGAGAAGAATTCGAGTGAATGTTTGGAAGTCCGCATTCGAGAAATTTTCACCCTCTGTTTGGGTGGGTTTCTCCTGGGAATTTCTCCCATAATCCAGAAACGTGTGCGAGTGTGAATGTGTGTGTTCTGCTCTGTGATTGGTTGGAGTTTTTCACCTTCAGGCCTAGAGTTGCTGGGATTGGCTCAAGCTCCCTGTGACCCAGAAATGGATATGCGGTTCAGAAAATGAATGGGATTTAATCCAGAACTGTGTTTGATCTAAACACTGTAAACTATGTTCAACTCTGATTGATTGATTGATTGATTTGATTGATTGATTGATTGATTGATTGGTGTTAGCACTTGTGCTCTGGTTTGTTAAGGTCCTGGAAGACACCTTTCTGAGACCTTCCAGGACCTGTCATTCTAGCTGTATTACTTTCTAATAGTTTTCACTGTAATTTTCAATCTTTGGATAACAGTTTGTCTTTCGGGATCATTTAATACGGCTTGGCACAGTTCTGTGGAAGTACAAGAGCAGTTTTTTTTTTTTAAATACTTGCACAGATTTGATTCACTCTGGCAAACATAGAAAATGAGTCTGTCGGAGTGAGCATTATTTTAATTATTTTAATCTTTTTAAATGTGGTTATTTTAATGCATCGTCAACCTCTGGTTAATGAAGAGCGGCACTAAAATAAATTAATATTATAATGCTCTTATGTTAACGTACAAATTAAAAGTTTTATTCAGAAGTCATTGTTTGACGGTTCTTATGAAGTCTCTCGCTGTCCTTGGTTTATTTGTGGCCTGACTGGATCCTGCATTTTAGTATCAAATTGTAATGCATTGAACTAGACAATGCTATTTCTGGAGAAGTGATGTGGGAGAGCTGGTCAAGCTAGTCTAAAACAGTAGCGTAACACTAAGCCAAAGAGAACAAATAGTTTCATATTTATAATATAAATATGTCATTATAGTAATGACGAAGCTGTTTTCAGTGGAAAAAGATGAAAGTCTTTAGAACTCTAAAGTTGAAATGTCTACAAAGAACAATTTAAAGTTTCGACGAAGAGTGATAAGGAGACGAGAAGCTGTTAATAAGAAGATGGACAATGAAAACTGAGTGATTAATCTCATTCAAACCCACAAGGAAAAAAATGCAATAGATTAAAAGTTGACAAAAACATAAAAGGATGAAACTTTAAAGTTTGTAAGAAAAATCAAGAATGCACATTTAGGAAGTGAAACGGCATCTCTACAATGAACCGTCAACCAATTAAAGCGAGTGGGAAGGACAGTGTCCAAAGAAGGTGGAAAAATAAGCCTAGAAGATGAAACAATGGCACGTTTAGAAAGATGAAATCTGTTTTTGACAAATTGATATTGGGGAGTCGTGCACGGATCTCCAACTAATCAGAAAATGTAAAAATAATTTGCATGTGTTATCTCATAACCTCTTCATACGTTCACGTCATTTCGACTTCTTCCCTGTACCAAAAAAGTACCAAGCGTTCCACATCGATGTGAATAGTCGTAATGTTTCAGTCCCCCATCACTCGGACGTAATCATTTCAGCCGTGAAAACCGCTTTCCTCGGACATGATGTCATGGAGTGCAAAGGCCTCGGGAGCTGTTGAAGACGGCGAAAGAGGGAGAACGGCGGCTAGCTTGAGAAAAAGAGAGTCTGAGGGAGAAAAAGAGAGTTGGGAAAATCTCTTGATTAATCAACAAAGAGAGAGGGAGCTCCTGCCGAAGCCAATCAAAGTGAGAGCGGCTCAGGGTTTAGCGTGGCGTGCCAAATCCTCTTGTTGCTCCTGCGGGGTCCGGAGAGCAGGGAGGGGTTCCTCCTTTTGTCTGCACAAAGCCAAGCTAACGTGCTTTCACAGCAACAAGGGATGGGAGGGCTGTTTTTGGGGGGCCTTGAAAACAGCCAACAAGAGGTGTGAATGAGATGCCTTTCTCCTCCGCGGGCTTTTACACTAATTCCCGTTCGTCGGTCCTCTCTCTCCTTTCTTCGCCACGTCTGCGCCGCCACAAAACAACAAACAGAGAGAAGGAGTGAAAACAAGGGATCCTGAGGGCTTAGTGAGCTTGTAATCCTTTAGCACTTCTGACCCGGTGTCAACGTGTAAGTCCCTGACCTCCCTATTCAGGGCCTAGGATGTATGTCTATGGTCTATCGCTCGCCCTCCCCAAAACCGGCCTCTTCAACCTCGTCCTCCTTTAAGACCGGGCGGCCAGGAATCCGGGCTTTGAAACACCTTGGGAGTGCTGAAAGGGCTTGTAAGAAGCCTAAGTGGGAGAGGTTTGATCGTGTTTCTTTTCTCCCACCATTTAATTCATGTTTGGAGGCCTTCTCGTTAACACGATCTTCTCTCGCTGTTTTGCACCCTGCCCTCCCTTCAGTCTCCCTCCATTGCCGGCGACTTCAAAGACCTCCATCGTTCCAAGAAGAAGTCACTCCTTTCACATCGTCCCACTCCGTCCCAAATTTGGGGGGCTTTTATTGGTCCCCATCCAACGCTCTTTCTCCTTTTTTCGTCCTCCTAAGTAACCGAGGAATCATCTCACTTTCCCTGTTCGCTTTGCATTAGAAAAACGATTAATTGAGCGAATGGGGGGTGGGTATACATTGGATGGAGGTGATTAGTTGAATAGAGAGCTCGGACCCCCATGCTAGCTACGGTTTAGCCACTGGTCCAACCTACTTATGTTGATTCCAGATGTAGAGCAAGGGAAACGTCTTGCTGTTTGGATGGTCTTGGGGATTTATAAGACTTTACATTACTTTGCATTTATTTGGCCGGCGCTTTGATCCAACGCCACTGACTGAATGAGCGGACTGAGGTTCATATGTATAAATGGGGTGTATATACAGTCGACTCCTGTTCATTGTGACACATCGGGACCATTTTGCCCCAAAAAAGCGGCACAAATTTGTGTATGAGACATGATTTGGACTTCAGGATTTGTCCCAAAAAAAGCGGCAGCCCTCTATAAGCAAGTTCGACTGTTGATGGCAAAACGGTGGGTTTGTGTGCAGCCTCTAGCAAAAAAAAATTCTCAAGTTCGAGTCTGTCTGTGGCGAGTTTGCAAGTTCTTACTATGCTTTTGTGGTGTTTTTGGGTTTCTTCTGGGTCTCAGATCTATTTATATGGTTTTGTCAGTAAAGCGCTGGTGTTTGAAGCACCAGGTCATGGGTTGTAATGTAATGAGTCGCTTTGGATAAAAGTGTCTGCTAAATGTCTGTAAAGTAAAGTTAAATATATAAGTATATAGGTATAGGGTGGTGTATGTACAGTATATGGCGACAGGGTGGCGTACTAGGTAGCAAGAAAGTCCCATTCCATCCAGTATGGTCTGTGTCGACTTTCTGTGTCAAGTTTCCATCACCTCGTACTTTTGTGGGTTTCCTCTGGGTCTCCGATCAGGGTCCAGTCTCAGAGTCTTGGTCTCTCTGGGTCTTTCTCACAATTTGTGTATGTGTGTTTGTGTCTATTCATCTCCATGTAACCCCAAAACTGAAAATCAATTCAAAATTTGAATTGATGGATATTAGAAAGAGTCGATTTTATAGAGGCTAAATGACATAATCACTTGAATATCCTTTCAGGTAATTTTCTGGCAACATTTTATTCTTCCGAAGTTCCTCTGCTGTGTTTCTCAGCAATGAATGACAGCAGACGCCCTGGACCGACACGTAGGTGAGTAAATAATATGTGATTTTCTCTCAATATTTCCTTTAATATGGAGATGTGAGGCGGCGTAATGTCACGTGTGGTCAAAGGGCCCGTGAGGATCACTGTTGCACACGCCGCATTCAGATCATCTTCCTTTCATGAGATTGTTGTAATAAATGCTAAAATAGTAAAGGCCGGTTTGATAGCGTTTGGCGTGGTGATGGAAGCAGGTGTTTTCTTGGAAGCACAATACTAAAACTGACAGACACAGAATGAGTGTCAGAGGTTTATGGGGAACAGCGGTTGTCTCGGCCCCCCTGGTCCCCATCCACAGAGAAAGGGCTGTGTAAGCTAGAGATATGCAGAACAGTGTGTGTGTGTGTGTGCGTGTGTGTGTGTGTGTGCGCGCGCATGTCTCCCTCAGCTGAGTCCTCAGGCAGAGATGTACCTGATAAGAGGCTTCAGCATTATCACAGCCGAGCAGGCGATTAAACACACACACACACACACACACACATGCTTAAACCGCTCACCTTGTCTTGTTCATGCACACACACACACACACACACACACACACACACACAATCGCTAGTACGCATGCTAGATATACATATACAAAACTCATTTAAGTATCTGTCACATTAACACAGGCAATTAAATTTGTATACCGAGAGATTAAAATAGTCTTATCACACTCATGCACGATTTTAATTTGTAAGGTTTTCTTTTCATTCTTTTTTTTTTTTTTTTTTTGCTAAAAATGCAGTTGTTGTTTCACTTTGAAGCCTCATTCCACAGATGTTTTAAAGATGTTTAAACAAATCATAAATATGAATTATCTGTTGTTGTTTTTTTTACATTATTTGCCGTATCATATATACATATATACATACACGTGTGTGTGTGTGTGTGTGTGTGTGCGTGTGTGTGTGTGTGTGTGTGTGTGTGTGTGTGCGTGCGTGCGTGTGTGTGTGTGTGTGTGTGTTGGTATATAAACAGACAAACAGCAGAGTGAGAGAATGCAGAGAAAACAAGATAGAGAGAAAAAGACATTACATACAGGGACAACAGAATGAGTGAGAGAGAGAGAGAGCGCAAGAAAGAAAAGAGAGAGACAGATGGAGAGAAAGACAGAGACAAACAAAGCAGAAAATGAGAGAGTGCATGAAGGATACAGAAAGAGAGATACGAACAGATTGAGAGAGAAGACAGAGGTAGAGAGAGAGAGAGCAAAAAAGAGAGAGAAGGCTGAGAGAGATTAAATAAAAGAAATGTTAGAAAGACTTTTTTTAATAGGTGGCTGTAAATCGCACTCTGAAATCCATATGGACGTTCAACTCTTGGAACAAACTTCCGGCCACGTTTCCGCAGATTCAGCCGCGTCCGACCCCAGAGTGACGCTTCACCCGCGTGCGGACGGAGAGCCGCGACACGCCCTGATGTGGCCGCTGTGATCTGGAGCGCGTGCGTAATGCGGCCGTGATTAGCGCTGACGGCTCCCTAATGTTGATTCAGACGGAGCGCCATTAGCATGTGCTGTTGATTTGATTCCTCCGCTGTTGGTTTTTCGGCGCCGAGCTGCTGTCAGCCGACTCTGGCAGTCTGTTAGACGTCCGCATCAAGATCCATTCCACCCAGGGACTGCTGTTTGTACACTTCCAAAGATATCGATCCCCGGCAGGAGGGAAAACATTAGCACTAGCGTGGGCTAGCACCAGGGCGCTCTAGGTAAATAGCTTTGTCAGGTCTGAGGAATCCATTGGCGTGAAGGAAATGAATTGCTGCTGTATTTGCCGAGCGTTGGCTGGAGGTGATCTCCTGCCAGGCCGCTTCGGGGCGGCTGATGGACGGGGTGTCACGCTGGGCTCCGCCGCCGCATAGACTGGCCTGCTCCTCTACTGCTTCAGAGTTATTGAGGTTTCAACGCTCATATTCTCATTTGTTTAGCAGCGTGTGGCGTTTTACAGTCTGAGTTACTGTACGGAACATCTCAACGAAGGTCAAGGAATGACACGACCCATGTTTGTTGTGGCTTCCATTCCTGGAAAAATACACCATTATTCAAAATTGTAGCGTTTATTATTAATATTCAATATTTCTGTGCATTTCACAATAATATAAGTATTCAAATACAGTAATGCTCTTGCGGAGTGATAGAGATTTTAATGCACTTGTGTTTTAAGACTTTTGTTAAATTGAATGGATGGCTAGATAGACGGATATATTAGACAGAGATCGACAGACAGACAGAGAAAGGGAGAGATTAGAGAGAGGGATGGTCGGACAGACAGAGGGAGAGAGAGAAATGGACAGACAGAAAGTGGAAGATAAAAAGACAGAGAGAGGTATGTAGGTAGGTAGGTGGATGGATGGATGGATGGATGGTTGGATGGATGGATGGATGGTCGGATGGATGGATGGATGGATGGATGGATGGATGGATGGATGGATGGATGGATGGATGGATGGATAGATAGATAGATAGATAGATAGATAGATAGATAGATAGATAGATAGATTGATTGATTGATTGATTTTAGCATAATTTCTGTCATCACAATTATAATTCATCATTTGAAAACTTCATTATCACAGGACTTGTTTTCTTCTTTAGTCGTTTCAGTTCACATGGCCTCGTTTCAACACAAGCACTAGTTCCTGTAATATTCACGTCTGCTGGTTCTGTTTACGGATCTTTTGAAATATTCAAAAGTGTCTCCAGTCGTGGGAAGATGTTTTTTTTTTGTTCTATCAAGCCTGAAAAAAATGGATCAATAGATTAATTCAAGTTGTCAGATTAGCTCCCTCTTTATGTCATGAGTTTGCCATTTAAAGGAAGTGCCAGTGGGGGGTTGGCATTAACCAGGAATCTAAAGGGCACATCATTAATCACCGCCCCGTGTAGGTGGGCACACAGACCACATGAAGCCACATGTAACATGGAAGACCCCGACATCAAAAGCACGTGTGTTCCTCTGCTTTCCGCCATTCATGACGGAATAATTACATTTTTCAGCCAATATTTCAGTTCAATCCTGAACGTCTGGATGTCATGACCGGCTGAAATAACAACAAACTCCCGTTTGTTCATATAAAATATACCGTTTTTAGTGTGGTGAAAGGTTTAATCGCACGAGTGACACTTTTATGACAGATTCTTAAAGAACAATCTGCTTTATATGGAAAAAAGCGCATATTTTGTTGAATCGGACAGAAAAGAGAAGCTGGTCACAATAGGCAGGAATTGATATTTTTCATATTCTCCGATTCAAGGCCAGACGCTAGTTTGCGAACATGTCAGAGGTGAGTTTAAGTTTTCACTGCAGAACGGGGGACGGCCGAGGGTGGTTTTCACAGCACACACTAAATGTACAATATTTCGAACAATGAAGAATAGATCTTTAAACGTCCTTGGCTTCAGCCGTTGGGAATATGCAGGTGGCTGCTAGTTTTTATGACTGTGGATTAAACTGAAGGCTTGAAAATGGCTGAACTTGATGTTCCGGTTTCCTCACCTTCAAACATTTAAAAGCAAAAGCCCCCCACCCAAACACACACACACACACACACACAAAACCTTGCAGGCGGCATATGAATATTTAACAGTAGCTTCTCTCCGAACGTAGAGGCTGCCAGTCATTGTCAAATAGGACTTAATCTTTTCAATTTCTGGGTGCAAATATTCACACTGGCTGCTGTTTGTCTGCCCCATTAATGAGCCTCTCCCCCATAATCCTCGGCTGCTAATTCAAGTGGCTGCTGGGGCGGCGAGGCGAGGGAGAGCGGCGCACACGCACACATACACGGCTCAGATTATTCCTCACACGCCGCTTCTCTCTCTGACTCACTCCCTGGCCTTCTTTTACAGGTGTGTGTGTGTGTGTGTGTGTGTGTGTGTGTGCGCCTGTAATTTTGGTCTGGATGGTTCATTGTATTGTTTATAATATAGGGTGCCCATATGTCTCCCATGCTTACATATAGTCTATGAAAGTGCGTATAACAGGCTTTACATTAAAATATGTAATTTTTGTAATGGCAATAATATTGTGTATAAATGCCTGTATGTCTGTAAGTGTATGGTTTATGTTCGTGTTTGTCTGGTTTATATAAATACACACATGTATAATGACGTGAGTAAATTATTCTCAGAAAACCATTAGATGCTGTGCAGACCGCTCCGTAATTTAAATGAAAACAAAAAAATAAATTGTGGGGTTTATTATAAGCAGCCTTATAATAAACAGAATCAGAAAAATACTTTATTGCCTGGTTGCTTGAAGAGCACTTTATGGAACTTGGAATGTGTCTTGGTGTAGTAGGTGGTGCTCCGCGACATACATGCAATTACACAGACAGAACCATGACATAAAGTGACAGTGCACATCAGGGGTTATGAAGATATATACAGACATAAATATAAACTAAATATTTATATAAATATATTTTTTAATCACAACAGTCAATTTAAATTAAATTGCCATGATGTCATGAGGTAGCTAATGCATGTAAGGAGTGGTGTACATTTGGATGGATGGGTAGGTAGGCGAGTAGGTAGATGGATGGATGGATGGATGGATGGATGGGAGAGATTGGTAGGTAAGTATAGGTGGATGGATTTTGACCTTAAGCCCTTTAACCTTATTTTGACCTTTAACCTTATATTATTATTCTTCCTTTCCAATGTATTTTAGTACATACCATAGTATTTTTTTTACGAGGATCATCTTGAGTGTTAATTGGTAGTGATCAGATTTCAGCACACCATCAGTCGCTTTTCTCTTCACCTCTAGCCATCACTGTCCATCTCCTCCGTCTGTCCATCATGCTAAACAGTCCAGGGCATTTAACTAAGCGCACCCTCGGTGAGTGTGTTAGGGGTGGGCTCGGGCCTGACCCCCCCACCCCACTCTGATTAATGGAGTATATGAGGGCAGCGGCTTCGGACCCCCTCCTCTCCACTCATTACCTCATTAAGATGGACCAAGTGCTGCAGGTAATCTCTCTCATCATGCCTGGGTGACACGGTCCGTGCCCTCCGCACACTAACAAACACCGCCGCGCTAATGCCTGTGTGAATAATGCACAGACCGATGCAACTCTGAAATGTAAATGGCTGAATTGAATCGCAAACTTTTAACCCCTTGCACAATTTCATTGGCCGCCGACTCCTTGCCAAACCGGGATGCGTAGTGGCGTAAAAAACGAGTATATGGTTTTTGTTACTTTTTGGCTCTTTTGTACTTGTACTGAGTATCAACAATATATAATAACTTGTACTCTCTGCTTGATTACATTTGCGATTGAATATCTGTACTTTTTACTCCACTACATTTGAATGGACTCACCGTTACATTGTGATTGTGTGCAGCAAGTGGGCATCTTTTTCTACAGCGGTTAATTTCTTGAGTGGATGAGGCGATATTGCCATCTGCAGGATGCTGAAGGTACTGGATGTTGTTTTAGCTAAATCAAATGAATTAGCGATTTTATGCACATTTGAGTTTAACAGTTTTTTAACAACTGTATTTTGTTCTGCTATTTTGAAACGTTGAGGTGTTAAATTTTATTAGGAAATAGAATGAAATAAAAAGTTTCTTATTTTTCACATCCCTTGGTGTTTTTTAGCCTCATTTCAACACTTTATATATAATTTTCACTATATATAATACTTCAGTTATTTTAAAATTGGAGAATTTATGACTTTTGCTAAACTCTTCTCAGAATGGCTGACATGTAGTGGAGTAATTTTTACAGTAAAGTATCGGTACTTTTACTCTACTATGGTTACGTACTCTTTACACCTCTAAAAGATACCCAGCCTCAGTTTAAGATGGTGAGAATATAATATTATTGTCATAATAATTTATTTGCACACTTTATGAAGCCTACATTGTCAAGTCGTTAAAAAGTCATTACTGACATTCATAATTCTTCCGTTGGACTTGATTGGCTTTAATGTGAGAGGTGTCATGATACATTGAGCTGAACTGTCTCGTATCTTCAGCTCGGTTTTGAGGAAATGTCTCATTATTTATTTGTTTAATGAGACTGTATCACACGGCATTTCCTCTGACTCTTGCTTTGCTTGGTCCGAAATAGTTTTAATCAAAATAGGTTCAACTAACAAATACTGTACTTGTTCAGAAAGTTTCATGACCAGCCGGTTTGACTTTCAGAAGTATCTTGGCGTTTCAGTGCGGCTGCTAAACGTGTGACTATATGTGTGTTTACACTGGGGGTCTCAGACTGGCGTTGTGGGGACCGCTAATGCAGAGAGGTTTGATTAGAGCAGATAAGTGAGATGGACATGGCTGTCGATGAAAGGTCGTTTGAGGAGGTCCGCTTCACATATTCGCCCCCCTTCTCTCACACTGGCATGTTTTTCAGTGAATTAAAAGCGCATGTGCATGCCTGTAAGTACCGGCCCCCCATCACCCCCCACCCCGTGGTGTCCGGCTGTGTGACAGCTCCCCTGACAGGCAGCAGTAATGCCCTCTCTGATCTCTGTGAAATTGCCGGGCTGCTTTCAGCAGCTGAGGACTCGCTGGAGACAAACCGCCTTTTAATTCCCAGCGCCAGAGGTGAGAGAGAGGGAGACCCCTGGGACAGCTACCAATCAACCATCCATCACACTGACCGACCCCCACACCCGCATCCCGGCTCACAGCCCCCTCCAGGCCTAGCCCAGCCTGCCACATCAGCCCTGGGGAGTCATGGAGCCCTTCGCTGGATGGATGTGGAAGGGGTGTGCAAATCGGAATGCTTGAGATGCCTATTCACCTCTCCTCCCTTCTACCTTTCAAGACTAATGGCACTTTGGGCAGAGAGTGTGTCTTCCTGCCTCTGCATATGTGTGTGTGTGTTGGATTTATGGGGTGTAAAGCATGCGGAGATGCTTTGGCCCCTCCAGGCGAGTTCTGACAGCGGGAATGGAGGTCTGTGAGGGGAAGTGGAGGTGTGCCACTCACGAAAACGTCTCCGGGGAAACGTGTTCGCAGCGAAGCTCATTTCAAAGTGTGTATGTTTGAGTCTCCTGTGTTCTTTGGTCTGTTTACGCTGCCTTTCTCTCAGCGTTTGTGTGCTTTGAACGGTTTAACTTATGTTCATTTCCGTCTCTGCTGATGGTTTGCAGACAAACCGGTCCGTGAGATAAAGCCTGGCGAGATAAGGTCCTCTAAACACTTCTAACGATTAGTTTTATCCATAAATTACCGGAAGAACAATGAGCTGTTTTATCTGCCGTGCATGTATTCATTTCTTATTTATGCAAAATCAACCCGAGATTGCACTTGAATAGACACCGAAAGCCTTTGAGACCTAGAATAAAGACATTTACCTTTAAATCAGGCACAGACAATGCTCTCTGCTTTTCATCTCAATTTTAATCTCTCGGTTTGTGTTGTACAAGGATTGTTGGAAGAGAGCGAATAAATGCATACGGAACAAAACAGCTCAGGAGTGATTTAGGATTATAAAAAAATGTTTAATTATAATTGTTTTTATGTAGTTAGGGTTATGTGTGTATAAGTATGCTTGTAGCACACGCCCACACACACACACACACAAATAAATCCCCAGACAGACCGGTATATACAGTACGCATATTGTGTGTGTGTGTGTGTGTGGGTGTGTGTGTGTGTGTGTGTGTAGGTGTGTGTAGGTGTGTGTGTGTGTGTGTGTGTGTGTGTGTGTGTGTGTGTGTGTGTGTGTGTGTGAATACTCAAATTTCGTGTATTTTGTTGGTGTTCAATACAGTGACACTCCTCCTTCTGGTTTCAGCACCATGGACAGTTCCACAACAGGTGGCTCTGTGTTTCATTTTTACAGCTTTTAGCTGAGCTCTAACCCATTGCTTGGGATTTATTTTAATCTTAAAATAATTTTGAGTTTAAGTATGGATTAACTTAAACGATTTGCTAATCTAATAATAAAGATGCCTTGATTTAGGATTTAAAATTTGGGTGGTAGACTAACTATTTTAATTCATCGGTTTATTAATGTATTTTTATCACAAGTTTCCACTTGTGTTCAGAATCTCAGGATGCGGGAATTTGTACACCAAATTGAATTGGCTCATTTTCTATTTAACCAAAAAAAAAGACAGGACAAGGTTAGGCCAACCTGTTAATGGTTCTTCTGTCTGGACAATTGTAAACAGATGGCATCTTTAATTTTAGTATTTAGCCATTTAAAAATATGCAAATGTGTGGAAGTAAAGCTCAGGCGTGCATCTCACTCATATTTGCTTATTCGCTCAGGCAAACTTCGAGCGGAATCGAAGGCTTTCTTAAATGAGAAGTCAAGAAAACAACACTTAGTGAGTAAATAAATAGCACGCATCGCGGAGGGATTAGAAATGTAAGCGAAGCCAAAGTCGCTGCCGTTATTGCTTGCCAAGAACAGCGGGGGTCTCGAAGTTCGCCCTCGGCGCAGGCAACCCACTGGCATTCACTGACTCCAAATATACAAAACGCTATTATGTTCTTCCCGTTTAAATCCCTCTTATTGTAAAAGGATTATCAATTGGATGGAAAGAGATAGATAGATAGATAGATAGATAGATAGATAGATAGATAGATAGATAGATAGATAGATAGATAGATAGATAGATAGATAGATAGATAGATAGATAGATAGATAGATAGATAGATAGATAGATAGATAGATAGATAGATGGATAGATGGATAGAAGAAATACAATAAAAAAGATAGATTTGCTAATCAAATTACCTATTTGCTATATCAAAATGAACCTATTGTTCATTTACCATTGCAAACCAGTAATGTCCACAAATGTCGCCATGAAGGGAAAAAACTGTTTAAATTGTACACAAAAAAAAACGATCGTAGAGGTACGCCAGAATAAATTTACAGAATCATGTGCAATATTTATAAATTTTTGAAATATATTTTATAAATTAATATTATTCAAACAATTTATACATTAGCACATATTTCAACAATTACGAAAACAGTTTTAGGGATGATTCAACCCAGTCGTCGTTGGAATTAATTATAACGTATGTAAAGTTTACTTTTCCAGTGCTAACAAAATGATTACCTGGGTAAATATTTAAAATCCTTTCGATTTGTGGCTACTTTGTCGAACCGCTGTGCGATCCGGTGCTCGCTATTGATGCGAGCCAGTATCTTAATCCAGTGCATTTCCCTGTAAATAGCTTTCTGCATGAGAAAGGAACAGTGTCTCCCACCGTGCGCTCGGGTCGGTCCCTTCCAGTTTTAGACGCATATGTGTAATTTCTATTCGGATTTCTATAGAGTTAGTATCTTGAATAACGAATAAATTCGAATCGGCAGAAAAAATAGCAAAGCTAATAGGAAAAAAACATGTACATCGTATATTTAATCCAAATCTGTCGGAGATCCAGGTGTCGGGCCGTATTGTCCAAAATACAGCTGTGCACTCATGTGCTTTTAAATCAAATCCGGGCTGCAGATTCGTCATCGAAATGTAACGACGATGAAACAATTACCTTTCCCATCATCAACATTTCTAATCGTTTTACCAAACCCATGGTGGAACTTTGAAAGCAATACGGGAGTACCAATATTTAAATCCGTTACCATGACAACTCGCCTGTGATTGGCCACGGGCGCGCGAGCGGCAGGCGAGAAACGTCACTGAAATCTGAATACGGATGCACGAGGCTCGCGCGAACTGCAACACAGTGATGCGAAAAGTGTCGGTCGGATGAGTGGACGCGAGCAGGTGGACCGGTGTCACTAACTGTAGAGCGCGGGAAATAACGGTTTTAGGGCTTTGGGATCCAGTGGATTTCTGGATGCTGACATCACATGTATAATGCATAACCATCACGTCAGGAGTGTTTCCCTCTAGGCGTGGTGGAAACTCGCTCTCAAGACGGAACATTTTGGCTTGTTGTTGCCCCCCTGTACCAGAAGCCAAGACGTTGCTCCGCACCGATTCGTGTGGCCCCAATCCGAGGCGCGGTGCCGGTCCGGGAAGGTCGGCTCTCGGTCCCCTCCAGGGCGGAATGATGGTGCACTGTGCGGGGTGCGAAAGGCCCATCCTGGATCGCTTCCTCCTGAATGTTCTCGACCGCGCGTGGCACGCCAAGTGCGTCCAGTGCTGCGAATGCAACTGCAACCTAACGGAGAAGTGTTTCTCGCGGGACGGAAAGCTTTATTGCAAAATGGACTTTTTCAGGTAAGATCTGAAGCTGCTGGCACTCTGGTTGTCGCACCTCGTCAAACTTCCAAACTAATCCTTATTTCCCGGCAGTGTCATGTAGGATTTGCCTCACCTTGTTTTCCCTCTAACGTGATGAGTCTCAGTTTGTGGATTAACTTGAGCTAAATGTGTAATGTTGTGTTAAACCTTTGAGCCTTCTTAGTTCATTAATAGCTTTTGATTGATGGCTTGGCTTTGTTTTATTATTTTCCGACTTTTTCAAATCTCAATTGTGCTCACGAGGAATTAAGCGTGCTTCCACAAAAACGGAGTCACACTTTGAGGGTTTGTGGATAATAATTTTGCTGTCACGAATTGGTGTGTCATAAGATGCCTTTAATAGGATTTCTTTGTGGTATTAAAATACGTTTGAAAATGATAAAGTGGTGGATGCATTTTAGTTTTAAAATGTCAGATACAAATTTAAAGAAATTTAAATGTTAATTACGTTTAGTTCAAACAACAATTTAAAATACCTTTTGGGTTATAACATCTGTAATATATAATAATATATTAAATAGGATATAATGTATTATATAATGTAGATAAATATGTAATATGTTCGTCTATATACTGTATTTGTTATTATACATACATTCACATTAGTAGACATAATTAGAAGTCAATATTCCTTGCCAAAAACATTTTTAATTTAATTTTAGAACATTTATATATAATCTCAATATTATATTATTTTTATTATTTTCTTTTTTCTACTGACTAGCAAAGAAAATTGAAACGAAATCGATTTACAACTGTTTTGTTTGGCACCTGTAATGTGAAACTAAAGTATTTAAAGTCCATCAATAGACTGACTATACATATGACTTTTTGTTTCTTGTAGTTTACATATCCCCGAGCCATTTAACGTCATCCAGTGTTTAAGCCTCACATGTGCCTTTGTTATCCCGAACGGCCTTGACCATAACGTTCCATGGGAGCCATCCAGCTCTGCGTCTGAATGTAGAGCCATTAGTGGGCGAAACAGTAATCACCCGTAATGCGTCCATTTGTTGTGTAAGTAGTGTTATGGCCTTTCACTGCGAGGGATGCATGTGAAAAGCGCGAGGGCGACTCGATACCATAACAAATGGGGGTAGACTTAGTACATTAGTGTTAAAATAAACCCGAGGGGAGAAGCAGGGAAGAGCCGTCATGCCTCACAACCGCGGCCGGCCTGCAGACCTGGTCTTACCCGTCTCATTGTCATTGAAATATTCGAAAAAATCCCATTGAAAAGACGAGAGACAACCTGTGAAGTCAGACAGCAGTGAAAAAATTAGCTGGGTGAATTTTTTCGTTACAACCTTAATTTAGTAGCTAGAAAACGCCGTTTTTTAGTTTTAACGAAAAAACAATGTATGTGTGACAAACCAGTTTGAATTTTTATTATTTTGTATTCTGGATAGTAGAGCATTTGTTTGTAATGTTATCATTTTGTTCTTTCATTTAATTTCACATTGGTTATATTATAATATGTTTGTGTGTTTCTTTCTGTCTTATTTTTAGTTATAATTCCAGTGTTTTAAAACGATTATAAAGTCGCTTTTTGTCCAGTATATAAACTGTTCTAAAATTAGAAAATAACACCTCTTTCAATTTAAATTATTAATTTTTAGCCTCAACCGATTATAAACTTCATGATCGACCTAAAACGTATATTTAAATAAACTATATTTATAAACGTATTTGCCTGTAATTCGAATAATGAAATATTTATAAATGTACATATGTCTTACATAATTTATAGTAATAAAATACGTCGATGTGCAAATTAAAAATGTTTGTAACTTCCAAGAAATCCAAAGATCGTTTGTGTTTCTTTGAAAATAATTTCCCCGTCTCTCTGTTCTCTGCAGGCGTTTCGGTACGAAATGTGCGGGTTGTTTGCAAGGCATTTCTCCAAGCGATCTCGTGCGAAGAGCGCGCGGCAAGGTGTTCCACCTGAACTGCTTCACGTGCATGATCTGCAACAAACAGCTGTCCACGGGCGAGGAGCTCTACGTCATCGACGAAAACAAATTTGTGTGTAAAGAGGACTACCTGAGCGCGAGCGCTATCAAAGAGGTCAATTTAAACTCAGGTGAGAGGTCACGGATTGTTATTGACATGTCCTAGCTTTGTATTTTGAAGATGAATACCGTATATACACAGGTGTATGGCGTGTGTATATTATATATTATATATATATATATATATATATATATATATATATATATATATATATATATATAGAGAGAGAGAGAGAGAGAGAGAGAGAGATAGAGAGAGAATTATTTGTTATATAAAACATATTTTTGTTTTATATACAAATACAAAAATATTTGTATTTGTACATTTTTTTGTCTTATATACGAATACAAATGTTATTATTTATGTAATATTTGGAGGAAGTTACAGCATATTTTATTTTTATTAATATTTATGCTGACTGAACGAGGTTTTTAACCTTGTTTTTATTTTAAGCATGTTAATTTTTTTTAAATAAATTGTTTTATAATCCCAGAACAATTCTAGTGACAAATTTTAACATTAAGATTGTTGTTTGTACTGGTTCACTGTTGCGTGAAGGAAGCCATCTTGTTGTCATGTGACATCTGGACAGTTCACCTGCACATAAATGTCACTGATTTAAAAATGAATAAATGATGTGTAAAGCAATTAGTGTAAAAATTTAACTTCTTTATTATCACTACTTTATTACAAAATACTGAGTCTGTGTATGCATAAAGAAACTCACAGAGAGACGCGCATTATTATTATTAATATTATTATTATATTACGATTATTGTTGTTACAAATAATAACAATCATAATAAAGAATCTCTCCATTCCTGAAAAACACGTTTACCTGATCTCAACAATATTAGTTACTTTCTAAACTACGTTCCGAATCACGCAACGTTTGGCATTGTTTGCACCGCTTTGTTTAGCTCAGGCGTTTTTACGCACTTTTTAGATGTAAATGAACATTACCAGAGACGTGTAACCCATTCAGATGTAAAACTCACTGAAAGGCCCCCGACTCGGAGGTGTGTTGGTTCAGAGCCCACCGCGAGCACACAACGTGTTTGTTTCTCAACACTGATGACATCATTATCGCCTCCACCAGTGGGTCAGCGCGAGCGCAATTAATCTGACGGGGAGCGAGTGATTCGTCCAGTCTATTTAAACACTCGCCACAACAACGAACATCGAGCGAGGCTTTTATATACTGACCGAACACACACACACACACACTGCTGACACGTGCATAGAAAACACGGGTATATAAAAATAACGGTCTCGTTTAACGATATCGGGAGGTTCATCCTGATTTCTTCAATCCATTTTTCACTGCATTTTCCTTTTGTGTTTGGTGTTGTCCACCTATGGAGAAACGTCCATAACTCATCCAGCTCGGTCCATGCGTTCTTGTCAGATAAACGTCTGCAGCCGCTCTTCAGACAATGACGGGCCGTTATCACGCGCAGCAGCCTGTCCCCGGAGACAACCGCACTTAATTCCTCCGATAGTTTGCGCCGCTTGTTTCCCCCTTTTCCCGCGTTTGAACAGTTTTGTTAGTCCCGGGGCCCCCGGAGCTAGGCCACTGTTTTTTGATTATCTTTTGATTTGTGTTTTTATCCTGTTTGTGTGACTCGAATGTTTATCTGTTGTCCACAAATTGGCTGGACTGGATGATAATTCTGAGGATAACAGCCTGTCGTGGCCGTTTGCAGTGTGTGCAGTAATTTACTGTAAATGTCAAATTACAGGAAATAGAATCCTGTACCAAATTTGGGGTTTACGTGTTTTCTTCCCCACCTTGTGTTATTGATTCATAACCGCTGGGTGCAATTTCCAAAAAAAAAAATCCAGATGTGGTGGGCAGAATTCAAGGCATCGTATTTGTTTCACCAGTTCTTTATCATATTTCAGTGTCATCATGTACGGACCGAAGTTTATCGCCGGATCTCCCGGACCAAATACAGGACGACACGAAAGAGACAGACAATTCCACGTCTTCAGATAAGGACACTAACAACAACGAGAACGAGGAGCAGAACTCGTGCACGAAGCGCCGGGGCCCGCGCACCACCATCAAGGCCAAGCAGCTTGAGACCCTCAAGGCGGCGTTCGTGGCCACGCCGAAACCCACGCGCCACATCCGCGAGCAGCTGGCGCAGGAGACGGGCCTCAACATGCGGGTCATACAGGTGAGAATAAACACACGGCGACTGGGTGGATGTTCGACTTAAAAAGTTGTGCTAATAATTTCATGTTTTCCATATCTGTGGGTTTTACATGTCAACCCGTATTAAACGAGGACAAGAAGCAGTGTGGTTTTGGGTGAAGATAAAAACCTAATTGATATAAGGGATTAAATAGATTTCAGTTTTTAAGAATTATCATAATTCGTTAGATTTTCTAGATGATATTTGCGCACACACATTACACACAGATTATGTTTACACGTGCATTATTCTGATATAGTTGTATCAGTATTAGTCATGATTAACCCTTGTGCAAAGGCAGAAATTATAGTTGAAATACTCAGTCACCCTATACACGAAACACTCATAAACCGACCAGATGTATTCCCAGCACACACATCGCTTTACAGACTTATTGTCTGATTGTAAGTACACACACATTCAGTTTCTCGTCGTCGTCATCATCATCATCAAGAAATCACATCTCTCTCCCAACACGACCCAGCGTCACTGCTTTATCTCTTCGCCGACAAGGAGACACTCTTTGCCATGCATCTCCATTCATTTGTTACGTGTTAAATGTGGATTGCGCTGAGAGCAGGAGCCCTGCGCGCGTGCGTGTGTAATCCCTAAGCAACGCTCACTCAGGAGGAGGCAAAACATTTCCATAAAAATGTACCAAACAGTTAGACGATTGTTCTCAATAAGCAGGTGTTGCCTTGGCCGAGCATGGAGAGGAATGCTTAAGAGGTTTTAGATAGGGAACGTGTTTTGTCTCTCTCTCTTTCTCTCACGCGTGCACGCGCGCGCGCTCTCGCGCTCTTTCATGATACGACACTCTGCCTGAGACCAAATGTCGTCACCACGGATTATTCAAAAGTCAGATTGAGATATGGCACATTCTGCGATTCAGCGCCTTCCCCCAGGAAGTCTCGCGATATTCTGCTCTTTAAAAACCCACTCATGCGTGTGGAAACGAGCTCTAGATTAAAGCAAAACTTTATTAATCCAAGAGGCAAATTGCTTTGCTTTGGTTACAGTTTCCCCAAGATAGAAAATAAATCAATAATAGAATAAGAAAATGATATTTATAATTATAAATACTGTATATCTTCTCCCATATACCGTAATATAACACACACACACACACACACACACACACACACATATATACATATACATACATTATATATATATATAGTACTGTATATATACAGTCTATATATAATTAATTTAAAATAATAACAATTAATACATTATTAATACATTACTTAATCAAGAAAGTGAAAGTATACGTAAATTAATCACACAGTGATTTATATATTCCATATATAAGCAGTATAGAACCAATATATAAGTTTACTGCACATTGAATGACTAATACATTAATATACAGTTATTGCACAAATGCTATTTGTAACCTCAGTATTAAGAAGCTATTTTCCATAGTGACGAGTCGGATTTTGCATCGTTGTAATTGTGATGATCCGACTGTGTTGTGATCAGCCGATACATGACAGCGCCGCTGCGTGAATCACTGTGTGTGTGTGTGTGCGCGCGCAAACCCACGTCTTCAAGCCATCGGTACTGCTTAGTTTTCTCAGGAATATAAATCTTGACAAACACAACATCATTTCTAAATCAATTAGGTGTATTTATTAATTTTTCATTGTCATGTCTCATCTGACGCAGATCTGCACATGTTCTTCTTTTTCATTACGAATTTTTTCTTAGCCTTCCATCAGAGTTTCCTAGCCATTGTCGCGTATGTTGCTTGCTCACAGATCACAACCACAGTCATTGTTAAAATAAAAGTTAAATTCAAAATCAAATTAAAAGTTCATCTTTCATCAAACCACCAACATTCTACATGACGGTTCCTGACGTGCTCACTTCCTTTTTAAAAGAAAATGTGTTTTTAATTCCCAGGTTATGAAGGCAATGGGCAAAAGTAGCCATATAGCATGAAAGCTAATTAGCCAACGCCTTGAGTAGCTTGTGTTTTCTCATCTTTTTACATCATCATTACATTTTTGTAAACAAATGTCTCGCAACACAATAGCGAGAACATTAAAACTTTTAACCTTCAGTGAGCGTCAAACAAACCTTGTTTTTTGTTTTGCATGCAGAAGTGCTTGTGATTAGCTTTAGGCTAATTAGCATAAATAAATATAGCGCTAATGGGGTTTTTTTTTTATCAAATTGGGATGGCAAATATGTGACTGTGTGATGCAGATCTTGACGAATAGAATCTTTGCTTTGTGTAGGTGTGGTTTCAAAACCGGCGGTCTAAAGAACGCAGAATGAAGCAGCTCAGCGCTCTGGGTGCGCGGAGACACGCTTTCTTCAGGGGTCCCCGCAGAATGAGACCCCTCGGTGGGAGACTGGAGGACCCTGACATCCTCGGCCCTGGAGGATACAGTTACTATGGAGGTACGTGACAATGCTTCCTCTTTTCTTCCACACAAACACGGACAATGCGTTCTTCTGTCCCTGCACACCTACACTTTAATTTCAGGGCTTTTCTCTCACCTTGAACGCACAAAGGCTCTGACACACAGCGCTTCGCTCCATATTAAGACTCTTCATCACCCCTCATCATTCTTCTGAGCTGCAGCGTGGAAAAAAACCCTGAATCCGTCTTGTTTCTGAAAAAAAAAAAATTGGAAAAAAATAGCGCATGGAATTGAGTGGAGCTCAAGGAAAAATTGTCCGTTGGGCACAAGACGTGCCGAGAAGCTTGACGTGTTTGTGAGATTTTTCATTTTGGACAATTATGCACAAAACAACCAAAATGAGGATCACGTAATCATTTTTTTTTATCGTAGTGAAGAACCAGAATTCCTAGTGGCATATTTTTCTGGACTATAAGACGCACTGGAGTATAAGGCGCATCATTATTAAACCTCTAAATTTAAAGCATGCATTTTGTCTTATAACATGATGTAAAAAAAAAAAATGGGAATTTAAGTGCGCCTTCTAATCCAAAAAATATGGTACATGAGGAAACTAGAAGTCTGGCTTTGAGAATTTGACAATCCATCACTGAGAGAAACTGGCATTCATTTTTTATAAAAAAAAAGTGTTTTGATGATTGATCACCACATTAAATATTGTACAGGAACGAAATAATGGAACTGGGGAGACTGTTAATGACTTCCTGTAGTTCTAATTATAAAGGACACTTCCTGCAGGTGTGAGGGAGACGGATAATTTAGTACAAAAATCACACAAAATTCCACGTTTGTGTATTGGTGTTGGTTTTAGCGGTGGTCTCAATCATTCGTCGTGTCAGTGGTTTGAAGTACTTGAGTAAATGCACTTTGTTACTTGTACTGAGTTCCAAAGATATGAGCAACTTTTACTCGACTACATTTGTAATTGAGCATTTGTACTCTTTACTCCACTACATTTGAATAAACACTTAACGTTACTCTTTGCAATGTGATTTTGCGCAAGTCAGCATCTTTTTCTACTGTGGTTAATTTCTTGGGCGGACGAGGCGATATCGCCATCTGCAGGATGCTGAAGGTACTGGACGCTGCTTATCAGCTTCATCACGTAAACACGAATTAGCGGTTGAACTTTTTTGCACATTTGAGTTTGACTGAGACTGACTTTTTGTTCTTTTTTATCTAGTTTGTTCTGCCATTTTGAAACATCGAGGTGTTAAATTTCATTTCTATATCAGGAAATAAAATTTCACAAGTAAAAAGTTTCTTGTTTTTCACATTTCTTGGTGATTTTTGAGCCTAAATTTAGTATGAGTGAAATACTTGGATTTTTTTTTAATTGTATACTTTTACTCAAGTCTTGGAATTTATGGCTTCTAACTAGTAATGGAGTAATTTTTACAGTAAGGTAAATGTACTTTTACTCAAGTATGGTTTTCAGCATATAAGGAATATATATTACCTCTGCCGCCCTTCCAACTCCTTATCCTGGGAGAATTGAAAATTGTACACCAAACCTCATTTTCCCGAAAGAGTCGCCAAAAAATGATCAATCTTTCCCAAATGCCTCTTGCTCATTGTGTTCCACTCTTGTCTTCTCCGCAGAATACCAAGGTGACTACTACGGCCCAGTGGTCAACTACGATTTCTTTCCTCACGGACCCCCTTCCTCACAGGCTCAGTCTCCTGCGGACTCTCCGTATCTACTGGGCTCGGGTCCCGGAGCTATGGAGGGCGGCCCGGTCCCTGCTCACCACCCCTCAGACGAGAGGTTCACGGACATGATCTCCCACGCAGACACTCCCAGTCCGG
Organism: Paedocypris sp. Pulau Singkep; assembly: GCA_017309775.1. NCBI lineage: Eukaryota > Metazoa > Chordata > Actinopteri > Cypriniformes > Paedocypris > Paedocypris sp. Pulau Singkep. The sequence continues at coordinate 6,306,273 of MU204205.1, forward strand.
AGCCGGGCATGACTGGACCGCTCCATCCCAGTCAGCAAGGGGACGGGGGCTTCACTGGGGGTCCTAGTCCGCCCTTCCCCTTGGCTAACAGCACCAGTTACAGCGGCCCTATGTCCCATCCTGGTCAGGAGATCGGGGAGAACACCGTCTGGTAGGGTTGGGAAGGTCTAGACTGTGGACTTAAGGGATTCTAGCCCGTGACCTGGTGTGAAGGATCACCTCAGTGCTGCAGGACGCTGAGGCAGTGGCTCAGATCCTTCAGCCAATTCGGATCAAGGACTTTGTGAAACCAGAGACCACTACAGAACAGACCCCCCACTCTTGTAGTTCTGGATGTGAGTTGTCGGGTCATGTGTCCGGTCGCACGGGGTCGATTCAGTAGATCTGGGTTTATTTTTTTCACGCAGGGTTCCACAACAGCTCAACAGGTTCTCCAGGGGTTTTCTACGGCTGACAAACTGCTTCCAAGTGCATTTGAAGATCTGCGTCTCACCCAGGGTCTGTTTCCGTTCAGAAGGTCCATGCGTTGGTATTGGGTGCTTTCGGCGTTGGTTTAGACGTTTTTCAAGCTCCTCTTGCCTCCTTTGTTGATCTCATCATCTTCCATCTACCATTTCCTGTCCGTTTGTAAGGTTTGGTTCATTCATGACCGACGAATTGGTTCATTAAACATTTTGATGAACACCGAAACACTCCCGTGTTCTGAGAATGCTTGTGTAATTCCCTGATGAGCGTGTAAATCTGGATGTGTTTGATCATCAACGTTTCAGTGGAGAACGACGTGATTTGACATGGTTCTTTTGACCTTACCAAGCCTTTACCTGATGACCTTTGGCCCAACTTTGGCCTGAAAGAGCCATTTTAGACCAGATCCAAAAATAGCAGAAAATAGTGGTGACAAAGTGGGTGAAGACTTCACCTCACAACAGGAAAGAACCATTTATTGCTCAAGTTTTAATCTCATTTGGAATTTTTCTCTACTTTGGGAGAGTTCTTCTGTGGGTTTCCCCCCTCAGTTCAAAAACATGCTGGAGATTTGGGACTCGTGAAACTGTCCATATGTGTGAGTGAGAGTTTGAACGCGTCTGTGTGTCCCGCTCTGTGATTGGCTGGGCTCCAATTCAATCATGATTGGCTGCAAAAATGGAAATTTGATAGCAGAGAGATGTTTTAAATAACACTCCGCCAGACTGTGAGTTGCCATCACACACCAATTGTTAAATATATCAAATAAAATGGCGTGGAACCTCGAGGATGTGAACTGGTCTGAAAATCCCACCATTTAAATCTATTTTATGACACATATTGGCGGATAAAGAAATTCACATGAAGACATCTGCCGCACCTCGAGCACCGCTCCTCCCCCGTCGCCTCCATCCACAGGCCTTTGCCCACACCACGATCCTCCTTCAACTCCATTTAACCTTCGATTTAGAACCTTCTTTTGGAGGAGAAAAAAAATGTTTAATAGAAATGATTTTCAAAAGAACATTGAAGCCATAATGATGAATCTCCTTTAACAGCTGAGGTCTCGCTTGTGAATGGGGTGAAAACAAAAGGACAGGACGGGCAACATCTGTGACTTACGGCTGCACCCTCGGCCTCGCCACACTGACAGCCGGCGCCATCTGATGGGCTGCTCCAGAACAACAGTCTGAGTGTGAGCTCTGCTTCTGGTTCTGGTTCTGTAGATAGTCTCAACTTGGCAAGCAAAATGTCACAACAAGCACTTTTATAATTCTAAGGAATTATGGTAAGGTTGTGTTTTTAATTTACCGTATTTCCGAAGCCGTTTCAGTTTGTCCTGTTGAATACTAAAGAATGTAATAAAAATCGCTTGTTTTTATGAGTTTTTAGTATTTTTCTAAATCTGCTGTTAGAATTTTTCCAATTTTTTAAATGCATTAGGCTGTAGTTTTATTGATTTTATTATTTCTATTATTTTATTTTTTAATGCAAATCAGGTTTTGTTTTTTCATCAATAATGAATAGACACAATAGGTTACACATATCGTAATTTTGAGTAAACGTGTTATAATGGTAAATAAATTGCATTTTCATTTTACTGATTTACAGAATTCTGGCTTTATACTTACTATTCTGAGAAAAAAATAATCAGAAGTCGCAAAACCTTTCTTTTTGTTGCGGAAATGGGCTTGATTGTTGATTTTCACTTTTTTTTTTTTTTTTTTTTTTCATTTTAGAGGATGTTTACATTTTTACAAAAAAATTTTGCAGAATATTTTTACACTTATTGTAGGTTTTAGTGTATTTAAAACTTGAATTTAACTGTTGCTTTACAGTAACAAAGCAGTCAAGACAAGTGGCTAACAATTCATCTAATCAACTAGTTACCAACGCACATGTCCATGCAAAAAACAATAATTATAACAAAACATGAAAAATTCCATAAAATCACTTTTACATTCTAAAAATAGCAGGGTTTTTATATATGAAAATTATATAAACATATCTAATATAAAAAGCATACATTTGCAGTTCAATCCTGACATAATTTCAAGGTTATGATTTTAAATTCATGCATTTAAAGACTAGTAAGACCCCTATTTTTTTTTTGTCTCGAGGGCTCAGGTGGGCCCGTGGAGGACCACGCAGGCCCCAATTTTCCCCCTGACTGGTTTTAACATAAGGGGTAATGTGAGAGGAGCAGACACGGGCTCTTCCACCCCAGAGGGGGACTCGGAGCTGGGCTAGATGGTGTGTACAGCCCCTCCTGTGGAGGAGAACGTGGTCCTCAGTGCCACCACACCATTACTCGCAGCCGTCTCCCTTTATTATTTACTTCTCCTCCTTCTCTCTGTTTGCTCCCTGGAGCCCGCCAGCTCTACGTCTCTTTCTCTGGGGTGGAAGAGAAGTCTTTATCTCAGGAAGAAAAGAGGAGCACATTATATAGCGCAGCAGCCAGAAACTTGGTCCGAGATGTGTACACACACACACACACACACACACACACACACACACACACACACACAAGCTTCCCCTGCATACTTGTGTATCTCGAAAAAAATCTCTTTTATTGCTCAAATATATTTGGCATCTGCGCACATACACACACACACGGCAAAAGTCCATTATCGCACAGGCCTTTTGTAATGGATTTCCTTGTTTTGCTTCAGTGAGAGAGAAGAGGAGGTGGTGGAGGGGAGAGGAACCTTCTGTTGTTGTTATAAATCACCTGCTCGTTCTCTCACACCTCTTGCTTGCTCCCTCGTTCTCTTTCTTTCTTTCTCAGTCTCTTCATTTCACTCTAAATCTCTCTATTTTCACACACTCTTTTGCTTTCTCTCGTTTCACTCATCTCTCTCAATGTATTTCTTTTTTTTTAACTCACGATTACGCTCGCTCTCTTTATTCTATCCTTTTACACACTGTCCCCCTTTCTCATTTTCACTATTTCTTTTACTTCAAGCTGGTGCAGACTTTTTTTTTTCACACCAGAATTCTTCTACAGCTTTTTTCCCCCATATCGACTGTTGTTTAGGTACAGCTTGTGCCGAAAGTACCAATGCGAACAAAATGTAGACATTCTATAAAACTACTCAATACAAACATTAGTGTAATTCAAGAGAGCTGATTTCCGTTTTTGACAGTGGAATTCTTCGTGTTTTCTGGATTAAAATCACTTTTCAGGCTGTAAATCGTTTTAATGTATATTTATGTAAAACCATACACTATATTAATATTGTATAAATATTAATGTATGTGTTTTCATTAAACAAGGTATTTTAAATCCACATAGAACATATTCATGCGGTTTATTGTCGTTCTATTTAAAGCACGTGTGATGAGTGACATACGCGAACATTCTAGTCGCATTCAGGTTTTTAATGACATTCGTTGCCATAAATCACATCTCCTTAAATATCGCTACCTGTATTTAACGATGGTTCTCCATAAAAAAAATGTATTTCCCCCCAGTTTCAGGTCATTTCTCCAGATGTTTGGGGCTTTTGCACAAAGAGTTTCTACGTCTGTGTTTTCTGCAGTAGCCTAAATCCTCTGAAGCGCAGCGGAACCGCCGCACACACTCCCTCTCTTCCTCCTCCTCCTCCTCCTCCTCTCACCTGCTCCTGCTCAAACCTCCAGCGTGGCCACCTCGCCTATCACCTCCGCAATCTGCCTCCCGCTCCCTCCAGCGCCGGGCCTGGGGCTGGGAAATCCTATTAGCCTTTACCATGGGAGAGAGCAGGAGACACATCATTAATTACACACACAAACCCGCTCCTGACAGTGCCGAGCTTAATCAGCCAGGACCTTAAAACACACACGCGCTCGCTCGCGCAGACGCGCACGCGCACTCCTGCAGCGGTTTCGGAGCGTAGCACCAATCAAAAGTGTGAAAAACATAGAAGACCTCATAATTGATTCGAGTCCTAGAATCAAGCAAAGTAGAAGAAAAATACAAAAAAAAAAAATTAGGATTACAGTACGGGTTACGTCAGTGTCCGCACTTCAGTATTTCTTAGAACCTTACGCGTTTTCGAAATTAAACGTGTACTTTTACTTACGCTTATGGCATTTTTGGTTTAAGCTTTATCAACACGGATCTTAATCAATTTTATCAATTCATTTCAAATCAAACCACGGTTATTTTTTTTTTCCGATGATTGATTGGTTTCATATACCTTAGGTGTGTGGGGCGTGTCCTCAAGGTGCTGCAAGAATCTTCAGGCGTCACATGACAAGAAGTGACGCATGACTAATGAGGATAAGCGTCCTGCATGTTGACCGTTAATAGTCCAGACATTTATGGATGAAATTAATATTGAACTTGATGTTTGTGTGAGTTTTGTAGGAGTACATTTGTTGTGTAAAAAATGTGTCTTATGTTTTAGGAATTAGTTGCACCCAAATTCGAATATTCTTTTTTAATTTATAAAAAAAAGGAATATCGGAACTGGATTTGACCCGAGATGGGGAAAAAATCTAAGTTTAATAATATTTCCCCATCCAGTCCCGATATTTCTGCTAAATTAAAACAAGAAGATTTTAATATGTAATAATTTTGTAATAACTAATAAGATAATTCGAAAAAAAATTCATATTTATGTTAACATAGTTGCACTGTAACTACTAAAAATTAAATAAACAACATGAGTGGAGACCGTGTTGAAAATGTTCAAGTATGCTTGAAACACATCTGCAACGTTTATTATCTAAAATTATTTTATTGAACTATTATTTTCTTCTGAGGTAAATAAACTACGCGAGAAAATTCTTAAATAACTGTGTATGTGCGTGAGTTGTGTAAAATACTGAGAGTTATAATATGAAACGCATTTATTAACTACAAGAAAATTCACAGTTAAAAAAACAGGAATAACACTGAAGCATAATCGTTCAAAAGACAATTAGATCCCATTTTATCAAACTTGGCCAATCCACATCCTATAAACCCAAAATATTGAAACATTCTGTTTGTACTGAGTGACGTAACTATCCTGGCTGAGGATGCTCAAATCTTTAAATATGTACCTAAATGAAAACTTTGAGCGAAAACCAATTGTTTTGTAACTCGCGCGCGCCATCATGTGGTCAGACAAGAGAGCAGCGCAGAACAATTTTTAAACTTGAAAAAAATGAAAGTCAACGAAAGAATGAGACTGAAGACATCGAAAGAAGTAAACGTAAAAATGTGTTCTATACCACAGCGTTAACTAACCTATAGTATAAGAGTAACCAGTAATATAGCGCGTTGCGTAAAATGCTAACAGGCTAGCAACGAGCAGCTGAAAGGGTAATAATATAACAAATTGCTTACGCAGCCCGGCAACATGATATTTCTAAATAGGTTTGCTATAATAGTGTCAGACGTGTCTCGTCAATAACGCTTCAATAACGTAAACAGTGACAAACCGTAATTGCATAATTAAGTTTAAACCTGCGTTCAATTCACAGCATTAAAATACTAGCCTTAACAGTACAAAGGTATGAATTTAAGAACATTTCTGACGACTGAAAAAAGCAGAAATGGTAGCAAAACATATCTGAACCTGGTTGGCTGTGTTTAAACAAAATCCAACATAAAATCACACCTTTTATATATCAGCAAAACTCCAAATCCAACGACATAATGTGTTAATAGTGTTTCCAGTTGTTAAGCTTGATTGTTAGATCAATACTGACAAAAGCCAAACTATAAAACTTTGATTCTGTAAATACAGCCTGTTGTAACTCCTGAGGATTCAACTAACCTTAAACTCAGTCAATACGTTGTGTTTAGTGTATAGATCAGATAAGAGTGTGTTCAGTTTTTACTGCGACGCTTTGATTTGGGTTTCGGTGTGGACTGGACTTTGGTTTTTCTCCGCAAAACTCTTCGGTCAATCACCGGTGGCTCGTCCTCTTCCTCGTGTTCGGCAGCTTCATCTTCCACCGTCTCGTCCTCTTCTGTTTTTGTCAGCATTTCCTCTGCATCGTCGTTCTCCGGATCCTCGTCTATGAGCACATTTTTAGACATGCCTTTGAGAGTAGAAGGTACAGGCTTGATCTTACCTTCTGTTGGATCTACAATAACAGGAACCTGAGCTTCATCTGAGCTTTGCACCTCCTCCTGCTCCTCCTCTTCTTCCTCTTCCTCCTCAGTGGTGTTTCCTTCTTTTTGTTTAAATGTCTCATCGATTTCTGTTGGTAATTCCGTACTTGAGTCCACAGTTAGCATCATCTCATTTTCATCCTCCTCTCTCATTGGCTGAAGTTCTTGTGGCACGTCTGAGGACGTTTCATCTTCCTGGTTCACTGTAATGACTCCATCTCCATCCTCTACTGTCGGTGAAGCGGCTGTATCTTCTGTAGCATCTGTTTCATCTACACTATCTATGTCTTGCACAGAAGACACATGCTCAGCAAGATCACGGGTCTCGTCAGGGTGTGGCTGATCAGCGTTTTTTGCTTCTTGATCTACAGCCATTTCCTCTTCCTGGGTTTCCTGATCCACATCCTCAGGTTCAGCATCTTCTTCGCTCTCTGGAAAGGCTTCTTCCAGTTCCTGCTTTTCTTCAACTGGAAGTTCTAGCTTGTCCTCAGGAATACATTCTTCTTGGTCAAGCTTCTCCTGGACTATCTCTAGCTCCTCAGGCACTTCAGGACTGTCGATAATGTCATCCTTCAACAACATAAATCAGCAATAGAACATTTGCATGATTAATTTTAGCCAAAGAAGACGTCAAAAAAGTCTGTCGTGAAATAAAACATCACACCTGTGCTGCTTCTTCAGAATCCATTTCCTCTTCTTCAGAGGCACCATTTTGGATTACAAGTTCAGGTTCTGGAGGACGTTCCTGATCGGTCTGGACGTCCTCTGCTGTATCAGTTCCTGATCCTTCTTCTTCATGACTATCACTCATTTCTCCATTCACCTCCAACACCTTCACAGACGAAGTATGGATGATACAAAACATCTACATAAAATACAGATTAAGAACCATTTCTCTTCATACTTTAACTTCTTGGGTCTCACCAGACTATCACATTCAGCTTCCTCATTGGCTTCAGCCTTCTCTACGTGAACTTCAGGTGCAGGCTCCAGTCGTTCTCCTTCACTCTCCCCATCCTCATGTAGAACATCTCCAGATTCCATTTCTTCTTCAGGTTCTGCCAGTCTAAAGCCAAAAATCTAAGCTTAGATTTTTGAATGGAGATGTCTGAATGGAGACTTACTGATGTCAATGACGCAAAATGTGATGTTTAATGTACAGTCAAATGGATGCAAGTTTACAGGGAATGTTATGCTTTTCCTGGGATCCGAACCCACCACCCTGTTGTTGCCAACACACTACATTCATATAGAACACTTTACTCTCAGAAGATCCACAAGCACACAAGTATTTTCACTCTCTAGGATAAAATTATCCTCTAGAAAGTAACCTGTTGATCTTTTCAGGTCGCTCCTGGATGAGACTGTCCTCGGCTTCAGCTCGGGGTCTTTTCTTGTGTCTGTGCTCACTGCTCCGTGTGCGTGTAGATATAGGCAAGTCTGCAAAAGTCCGAAAGAGCATTCTTACACCTTCAAAACGGCGTCACTAAACAGAACATTTAATTTGAGAAGCCAAACCTCCTTCTACTGCCAGATGTTTGTTGACAACAACCACGTCCTCCTGTAAAACAACAAACACACATTCAGTTTATGCCAGTTCAACAAATGTTCATCTGTAAAAGGAAAGGACATTATTTTGTAAGGGCTGATATGATTTCAAAGATCTTGAATAGTGTTTGGTTGATCACAGTGATGGACATTTTTTGTAAATAAACTTCTACTAGTGATTTGGATTTAGGGACACAGACATTCTGTCTCATATCAACTCAGTAAACTTTGCAAATTTTATTTTATTTTACACTCTAGGGGTGAACGCAACTCCAATTAGTCACATTATCTGTACATATAACAACTGTAAAAATACAACAGAGGTATACATTTGCATGATTATTTTTCCTCTCAATTTTCTTTCTTATTACTTGTAAGCAAGGGTAACTTGAAAAAAAATAAAACTATTTCCCCCAGGGATTAATAAAGTTAACTTAACATGCATTAAGTCTTAAACAGGAAAGAATTCACTTAACATGAATTAAGATTAAAAAGAAAAGTAGAGGAAACAATATCATCGAATGATAAAATCTGTAGTAAAATATATCTTTTTTACTGCATCTTTTTTATATTATGGTATACATAAAGTATGTTTTTGTTTATAAAAATATCCGTTTAAGAATCAGTATCAGATCAGACTTGATATTAAATAGCTCAGATCGTACCAGGAACTGCCAACATGTGATCAGAACATGTGATTTTTCTGTCATTTTTTATTAGAAAAAGAAAAAAAAAGAAAAGAAAGTCGACGTACTTGGTCCTCCAAACTGTCTTTGCTCATCTCCAAATTGTCTTTGCTCATCTCTAAGTCTATTGCAGCGGCATCTCCGTTTTCTTCATTCGCAACATCGTCATTCGTTTCAATCAAGCGGTGGTTACCTGCGTGAAACAAGCAACATGTCAGCCATTATCCGTAGAAACATCCTCACACTCATAGAAAATCATCTTACAGTTGACTAGTGAAGCGAGTTTGTTGGCAACTTTCACTTTCTGGTAAGGACCACCGATGCCCTCCACCTCCCACAGCAGGTCCACGTCAGCAGGGTACGTGTCCAGATACCGTCTGCATACTGGAGCACAAGCCAGTGAGGAACATGCTCACCCAACACGCGCTCCTTTAAATGTGTGAACACGCTTTACCCTTCTGCATGGGAAGTGTTAGGGGGTATTTTAAGCCAAGCTCATCGTCTTTGAAAGAGTCAACAAAGTCCTCCAAAATCTGCAGGCCGTGACCAATTCCACGCTGACTCTTCCGCACAAATATTGAGTTCAGGACAGGAAGTAGGTAGCACTGGCTCAGGAAGCTGTTACACAGGCTACCTGTTGGGGGGGAGCAGGTATCAGATGCAGGTTGGAGTAATAGCAAAACATCTTTTAGAATTTGCCTTCAAAGTCCTTGATGTTATCAAATACCTAATTTTAAAACGATTTTACAGACTTTTTTTGTCTTTAATGTTGTCTCATTCATCATCAACAATTTGTGATTTAGGAAATAGAATTTTATTCTTTCCCTGCATCGTTTTTTTTTTCTTCTTCTTCAATTGTAGCCAAAAAAAAAAAAAAACATAAAATGAAGTGATTAAGTCACTCTGACTTTCAGCTGTAAAGAGCAGAAACATGACTCCAGCCATAATGCATCTTCATGAGACCTGGTTTGTGAACACCACAGACTGAATTTTGTCATGTTCATTAATGTAGAGACGCTTCCTAATGAAATATGAGACTCTACATCTACAAGATGATTCTTGACTAGGTTTTATTTTCAGGTTGGATGTTGTTTATGTTGAAACACTAGATTTGCCGGTTGCAGACCCAGGGATTTATTGTCTGAACGTTGTGGAAAACCCACCTTTAGATTTGACGGAGTAGAAGCCCACCGCCTCTCCATTCTTCCAGAGGATTTTAGCAAAATCATCTTCTCCATGGCACATGAACGGCACTTCGTTAGGACTCATTTCCGCAGTGCGATAAACGATCCGGTTTAGAACGTAAAGGACTATCCTCTCACCTACAGATCTAACCTGGGGAAATAAAAGCCGGCACAAAAAGCGACATGAAGCAATTGTGGGTTCTTTGGTGGGAAAACAGGCCTGAAACTGTCCGAGGACAAATGGGCCTGAAACCGCCAATTGTGCAGAGGAAATCTCGCAGGATATTACAACACACGGAGAGGGTTAAATAAACCGGTACAGTGGCATGTGCAGAATGCATCGTACATTCCTCAGAAACATGAAAGGACAAAGGAAGGAACCAGACTCATTTTACTGTTGGCTTATTTCATTTCAAAAGCTTCTTTTGGTCGACAGAACAAAATTAATGCTAAAATGATTGTATTTGTTCTAAAATAATCCCAAACTAATTTTCAAAACTATGTTTGATTGGTCCAAAACCTTGACTGGAGAAGGTGAACGTACCTTTAAAAGACCTTCTCGCGCAGGATCGGAAGTTTTGAGAACGTCTTCTACTGGACACCACTGGTCACTCAAGAACAACGCCACAGCTGAAACCAAAAGCAGGTTCATTACAAGGAACAAAGAAGCCTGACAGGTCATCTAGAGAACGTTTACCTGTGAACAGATCCTCTGGTGCAAACAGAGCGAGGACTTTGTGTTTCAGGTTGGTTCCATAGAGAGGAACAAACCCTACGTTGGCAAGACTGATGCGGATCTAATGGTAGAATATCACTATTACAATACTGTTACAACAAAATCAAGCTCTAGCGCTGATGTGTATTTTAACATAAAAATTATGCAAATTAAATATCCACATGAAAATAATTAAACGTAATGTATAACACACACACACCATCCATATATAAGATGACAATCAGGTAAATGTAAATCAGAATGCATTGATTGTATGTCATTGAGGATGCTGATCTCCAACATAAATCGGAGGATAAATCCAGTTATTTCCTAGCATAAGGTATGTGAGTGGATGACAGTCCCATAAAACACAAGAAACACACATTGTATAAATAATGACAATAGAAATAATGAGATGTGTTAATGTGGAAAAGAAATACTGCCGCACATTGTTTCCATTTAGTAGGTCGAAAAAACAAACTAATCAATGTGTGTGTTACCTTTCTTGTGCTGGGGAGTGTGAGGTATTGTGTGTTTTCTGGGTTGCTGTAAAGTAGTTTGCTCATGTAACTCTGGGCGGAACTTTCCAGGTCTTCGTGTCGTCCGGACACCAGAACATCCACAGGGAACTCCATCCCTACAAGGGTCAGAGGTCATGGACAAGTCAACCTCTCATTGGATCGGTCATTCATCACGGCTAATCTCTTGTTCAAATGAGCCAAGTGAACTAATACAAGATAAATGTTAGAATTAACAGATAAAATTGTAAATAAATACATGATTTATCCAAACAAAGCAGAAATAAATCCATAAATACACAATCTCTGTTCCGGTGGAGCAGACAGAATCCAGACAGTTGGCTGCGGTCCAGTTCCAGCTCGCCGCGATGAATGCTCAACCATCAACTACTATGTGTCATGCTGACAATCAAAGCAAACACCACACACACACACACAGGACATCGGAAACTCAAACATGCACACACACTCACAAATACGCAAAGATTCACTCAGACGCACAGATTTAGTTAGACTCTAACACACGAAAAAAAAATCCCACAGAGACTTTATCCACAAAACCTGGAATTTATTAGCAGGTAAAATAGTTTCAGACTTGCATAATCGGAAAAACACACATATGGTCAACAAAATGCTAAATATGAAAACATTTGAGTCAAATTTCATCCAATACAAACAGAGAGAAAAAAAAAACCGTTCCATTTAATAAGTATGTAATGCGTAATGATAACCACAACCGATGATCAGAAACTCTCCGTTACACACGATCGACTGGAGTGTCAGAAAAATCCAACAAATCAACACAACCAGCACAATGTCTGATATTCAGACACACGCCATATGCAGAATAGTTTCACTGGACGTTTGTGCTTCCATCCAACCATGAGACCATTAAAAGGAACACAGTTTGGATTATTTTTTTAAATCACAATTTTTATTGAGCAATAGATCAAGTGTACATATGTAGAGGAACAATTACATGCCTTTTGTTTGCACAGAAAACAAGTGAAAATATTTATTATTATTACTACAAGCACCCCCACCCCAACTCCTCCCTCCTCATTTGCCCCAAAATAAAACTAGTACAGAAATAGTACTTTGTAAACAAACAAAATTAGATACATACAATGGAATAACTAAAAACTACAACAAAAAGTAAATAAATAATAGCAATGATGATAGAAAAAAATTAAATAATACTGGTAGTGATAAACAAGTAAACAGTTTGGATTCTTAAACACACACATACTGCTTGTTACACATCAAATTCATGAAGTTTATGCATAAAAAAGCCTCAGGAAGCATTTTTACGCTTTATTGGGTGTTGATTGCCCTCTTGTGGAGTGTTTTAGAGCGCTCGAGGCCAATGAGGAATGTCTAGAGTCGTGGCCTGCGACTATAAAGTTCATAAAACATCTAAAGTATAATTCCTCTTCTCACCACATGATGTTTGCTTAACGAAGGTCCTGTTGCCATAATGGTCTCCTCTGATTGGCTGATTGGTTGCAGAGAAGGTAATTGGTTGATGGGGGCGTAATTTGCGTATTTTAAGATGGATTTTGAATTGTTTTGTGATTTGTCTGTGTTATCCACCCTGAACGTGTGAATTTAAATTGTGTCCTATAATATTTTATTTTATATATAATATATAATATATTAGTTAATACAGTAGTTCTAATGACCGACACTAGAGAGAGTGGAACGAGCATATTTGCATATTCATATTTTGACTGAATTTGTAAAAAGACAAATTCTCCGCTTAAGGATTTCAACGGTACTAAACACGCTACGATATCCACCAAGCAGAGCAAGTCTGGCTCAGCGACAGCGATTCTTCACGTGAGCCTGTGGAGAGTCTGGTTTCCTGAAAAGTGTTATGAAAGACAAAAGCAGACGTTGTGGTTCACTTTGAAAGACTTTTGTACTGAGGTCGCCTTCTGTGGTGTCAGAATTACGCGCCTCTCAATTTAGAAGTCATCAATTTCCCAGGTTCACTTTGCATAATTAACCTGGAAGCTACTGTACTTATTTCTGTTGGTGCAAAAACAGCCGTCAAACTCATGGAAATGTACGGTATCCTACAGAGATTGGTATATGCTAGTAAAGAAAAACAGAATTGTGTCTGCTGGTGTTTGAGTGACACATTTAGTCATTTTGTGGTAATAATAGTGTTTATTTAACAGTGGTGTAAAGTACATGAGTAAATGGACTGTGTACAAGTACAAAGTAGCCACAATACTTAAAAGTCACAGAGTATTAAAAATACCGTATAAGCAACTTTTACTCTCTACTTGACTACTTTTGTGATCGAGTATCTGTACTCTTTACTCCACTACATTTGAATGGACACTTACTCAAGAGTTACTCGTTTGCGACAAGTTGGCATTTTGGGCAGACGAGGTGATGTCGCCATCGGCAGGATGCTGAAGGTACTGAACGCCATTTATGAGCTAAAGCACGTGAATGTGAATTAGCGTTTGCACTTCTTTTGCCAAGTTAAGTTTGACTGTGACTGACTTTTTTTTAAATGTTTTAGTTTTTTTAAATCTACGCATATTGTTCTACCATTTTGAAACATTGAGGGGTTTGATTTCATTTCTATATTGGGAAATAAAAACCTCCTTATATAAAGAGTTTATAGTTTGTCACATTCATTGGTGTTTTAGCCTAATTTCAATACGAGTAAAAAACTTAAGTTCTTTTAAAATTGGATACTTTATGATTTTTACTCAAATCTTGGAATAGGTGACTTGAACTTTTAATAGAGTCATTTTTGAGAGGTATCTGTACTTTTACTCAAGTATGGTTTTCAAGTACTCTTATTGTTAATTAATGCTTTTGGGGTACTAATGGCCTCCAGGCATCTCCATTGATCACAAAGTGAAAACGTTTTTGAAAAAGTGTTGGACGCTCCTGGTTTAAGGCAAAAAAAAACATAACTAGCATATGTTGCGTAACAGCTGTCCACAGGAAGAGCCGTCCGGGGGAAACAAATGTCCGGGGGCCGACACAAGCCCCACTCACACTACAGAATGTGTAGAATGTGCTCGGTCACTAAGTCTGCGCTGTGAAATCCAGACGGACACAGGGGGCTTTGTCCGCCGGACCCGCGCTTGCACCAACGTGCGTGCCGATGACTGTGATCTGGAGCGTTAAACTCCGCTTCTGAAACCATGGGAACTCAAAACAGGCGGGGAGAAAATGGCCAGAGCATTAAAAAGCACAATTCTGCAGCAAAATAAGAATCAGATGGTTCAGAAGGGGCAACAGGTTGGCAGGCATTTGCTTTAAAACGTTCCTTTAATAGGCACATGTGGAGCCGCGGAAACACCAGTGATGTTTCTCGACACGAAGGCATTCATTCCCATCGCTGCCAACATTCCAGGATCCCCCGCTGCGTCGCTCCAGCCGCGGTTCAGCCAGGGCTTTTAAATCTATTCTTGCCTCTGGTTGTACTACTACGCCAGCCGAGCAGATAAGAAAGCCAATTAGCACAATGAATCCCAGGGAAAATCAACAGGAGGTGTTATTACAGCATCTACTGTACGAGAAGATCCAGCATGGCTCTCATATTTCTGCCACAAGACGCTCATTTCAGCTTAAACTGGGAGTAAATACTAATGATTTCCCTGAAAAAAAAAATCACCTTGGAAAATAATTAAATTATTAAAGACTTAAGATGCTTAATATATCTGTAATAAATAACAGAAAAGTCCTTGTTTTACGATAACAAACAATCTAGTACATGAACAATCAGTAAAAATCTGATTTTTTTTTTTGTAATTTATATATTTAATGGTTTATTTTCAGATGTTTTATTTATTTTTTTCCTAGTCACTGTCATCTAAAGGTCTTGCCCACTAGTCAAAAATCACAGTTAATTTATTAAAGAACACAAGACAACCACTAAATATAATGAAGCTGTATTGGTGAAATTCTACTGGTGAAAGACTGGTACCAGTGAGACGACTCCTGCAAGGGTTTTCAATGTTGTTTCTTGCATATTTTCCCAGCCATAACATTGCCTATAGTCTTGCTCACTGTTCAAAGTCGCTTCACAATCTGTGATAATCCATGCATCCATTTTCTACCCTTTCAACGGCCAAACTTTGCAAATTAATTGAGTGTTATTTGACCTTCGCTTGATCAAACCCAAGTGAATCTGTGAATCAATAAGAAGCTCGGAAGAAGTACAGACACACACACATATGACTGTGGTCAATCCTTCGTGGGGACGGTCGACGTAAAAACAAAAAAGGAACAGACTTTGTTGACAAAAGTTTTGCTTCACAAAGACCAAAGTGGACGATTTTCTAGAGCTGCACACTTTCACCGAGCTTCTAAAAAAAAAATAATAATAATAATAAATAAATAAATAAATAAATAAATAAAAATCGCAATTATGATTTTGGGCACAGCCCTATAAATAACATATATCAGACACAACAGTTCAGATGTTTGTCCTGAAACCATTACCGGACTGGAATAGCTCTGAGCCCCCTGTGGGTCTCCAGTACAGCCCAGTCATCTGGTCCGATCAGGGTGCAACTGGCCGTCCTGCTGAAGTCTACGTGTGAGGTCACAACAACACTCCTTACATAAGAAGTAAGCCAATTCTCTTCACCTCTTAACTCACAAAGCCAGAAACTTCAAGAGAGAAACAACAGCAAAGCAAACGGGAGGCAGTCAGATCTGATCCGATTAGGTTGTGTTCCACACTGCCCTTACGTTTGGACTTTACCTTTAATAATTTAAAACCTTTTCAAACCGAAAAGTCACAGGGAGCTGGAAAAAAAGCCATTCACATAAAAACAAGGAGGCGTGTGAAGAGAAACCCAGTGCTGACGAGGGGAGGGAAAGATGTTTGAGTTCCAGCTCTGGATTGAACTGGTTTGGTCAAAGTGACTCCAGAAGGAAGATTATATAATCTGAGTTGGAGATGAAAATTCTGCGTTTTTACATCAAAGCATCTCGGGTATTTTGATAATGACGTGAATAATCAGAAATTCTAAAAGTATAAAAAACTACTGAATCTCTGAATTAACCGAACTGAAAAAGGCCATTGTGTATTCAGACTAGACCGTAAAATCTGATTCATTAAATGAATCGATCCAAAAGAATCAGAGATTTACGACTCGGATGTTGTCTTAATGCGGAGTCGATTAGCACGTTTTAATTAAAAGATGCAAAACCTTTTAAAAATGAAGTGGAAGGGGCGTTTCCATCAAAAATACGCAAACACAGATTAATTAAATTAGCCCAACAATGAAACAAAGCTTGACAGAGTCAAACGTAATCGTTTAATCGAACACTTGATTCGAATGCGCGCGCTCAGCTTTACCTAATATTCGTGCGACACGCACGCGCGCGCGCTTCTGATTTGCATTTAACAAACCGTATTGCACGTGAAACAATCCGGCGAAGTTTTTATTTCTAATTCTGCTTCGAACCATCTCCAACAATCCGGACACATGAGCGCACATGTTGAGAGTTTCTCTTTTTCAATCGCCAAACTACCTGAATCATGGCCGAGTCAGTTCGTGTGGCTTTAAAAACACACAATAACTTGAAATGCCTCCGTGCGAGCAGAAAGAGCTGGAAATCTTACCTCAATCCTGCGCGGAACGTGGCTGTTGTTGGGCTTGTGTTTTCTTTAAGCTGGTTATTTAGCTTGTGTAAGAGAGGAACCTCCGCTTGTTGTGAACAGCGTCAGCTCGGGAACGCGCTCGCTCAGACGTGCTCGCGCACCGGCCGCGCTCGCATCTACGGGATGTGAGAGGACTCAAAGCCACAACAACTTTTAACGGTCCTGCAACAACCTTATAACTGACTTCTTAATCATTATGTTGTAATGCTGCTTTATTGTTCGTCGTGATATTACGTTTATATGGCGGGTGTTTATTAAATTACATTTTCATTCAAATCAAGTTTATCCCTACTCTTGTGGCAGATCGTGGTCCTGCTAATTGCCCCACGGGGATAAATACAGTGCTTAAAAAAAAAGTTTGAGATATTTCTGGAACTGTTTAATTCCATGTCATAATATCTTATTCTAGTAAGTAATAAATCGTATTTGTGATACAAGTTTCACAGATAACATTTTGTAAAACTATCATATAGTTGACAACTTGACATAGCAAGTCATAATTCCAATTTAGACTTCGATTTTTCTTAAATATTTTAAGCTTGTCATAATTTTTAACAGGTCATATCTTTCAGAATCTATTTTATAGATGAATTCTTCATAATGTTGACTATTTCCTGTATGTTTTATTTTATATTTGGTTTACAAAGATGTAAATATTCGTATCTGTGACGAGTCTGTCTGCTCGTCACCACCTTATCGTCGTAGTCTCTGTGTTGCGTGTCACTCACGGACTACAACCCCCATCATTCCTTGTGCACTATGTTTTCTGTTTGTGGATGTAGTCACGTGATGTATCGGTTTCACCTGTTGATCGTTTGTACCTCGTTTGCGTTAGTATTTAAGTCTCACCAGTTTCATTGTTCCTTGCCGGTCAATGTCATTACACCAGAGTGTTTATGTTCCCGAGTTCTGTTCCCAGTGTCCCCGAGTTGGTGTGTGTATGTATGTGCGTCATCAGTAAAGTCCCGTTTTATGTTCACCACGATCTCCGGCTCCTGTCTGCACCGCAGAACGTGACAGATTGACCGACCACAACCGAAGTAGGGCAAAACATCCACCGAAACCATGGACAACTTTATTGGTCAGGTTTTGAATTTGTAGAGTCGCCCGGAATCAACGTTTTCTGCACAGTTGCGGATGATCACGGGAATTTACGCCAGACAACATGGAGTGACCGAGGCAGCGCTGGGGGAACAGTGGCGCTGTCTCAAGCCCGCAGAGATTCGGGCTCTGCCTCTCTGGACGCCAGCTGCCATGATTCGTGATGCATGGATCAAAATGTTCTCGGGTCAACGGTGTGCGTGGAGGGAAAAGACTCATAATCTGCCCCGGGTGAGGACCTCCCACCGTTTTATTCACGCATGTTCGGATCCGCTGGTTCTGGTCCGCTACAGGTGGATTTCCCGTGTGAACCTTCTCCGCGCGTACGCTCCACGCGCGTAGTTCCTGAGTGCGTCGTTTCTAAATCTTCCGTTCCTGAGTGCGTCGTTCCTGAGTGCGTCGTTTCTAAATCTTCAGATTCTGAGTTAACCGTTTCTAAGTTTGCAGCCACTAACGCTACCGGGTTGGCCGCTAACGTTTCCGGGTTGGCCGCTAACGTTTCTGGGTTGGCCTCTAACGTTTCAGGGTTGGCCGCTAACGCTACCCGCTTAGCCGCTAACGCTACCAGCTTAGCCGCTAACGCTACCGTCTTAGCCGCTAACGCTACCGTCTTAGCCCCTAACGCTACCGTCTTAGCCGCTAAAGCTACCGGCTTAGCCGCTAACGCTACCGTCTTAGTCGCTAACGCTACCGGCTTAGCCGCCCCGCGATAGCCGCTCTCGCGTTAGCCGCGTCAGAGTTTTCTGCGTCCGGGTTTTTCAGGTCCATGTTCCTCGGGTGTCGCGCCTTCGCGGTAAGTTGCCTCCGGTTCCTCGTCGCGTTTCTTGGCGAGTTCGGGTACCACGTGTTCTTCTCACTGGTCTTAGAGTCATCCAATGTCGAGCTCCTTGAGCCAACAAGTTCCGGGTCACCAGAACATTCTAGTTCCGAGTCACCTGCCTCCGAGTCCCCACAAGCCTCCGAGTCCCCACAAGCCTCCGAGTCCCCACAAGCCTCCGAGTCCCCACAAGCCTCCGAGTCCCCACAAGCCTCCGAGTCCCCACAAGCCTCCGAGTCCCCACAAGCCGCCGAGTCCCCACTATGCGCAGAGTCCCCACTATGCGCAGAGTCCCCACTATGCGCAGAGTCCCCACTATGCGCAGAGTCCCCACTATGCGCAGAGTCCCCACTATGCGCAGAGTCCCCACTATGCGCAGA
>MU204205.1:6325524-6345462 GCA_017309775.1 Paedocypris sp. Pulau Singkep
CAAGGTCGCCTTACATGACACACAACATTCACACACATACCAATTGCCCGGTGAAATAGCGGCAGCCAATCTGCGCCAGCGTCCACTTCACTCGGGCATACACACCACACGCTCACACACCCACACGGCCAGATTAACCTGAAACGCATGTTTTTCTCACTGTGGGGGAAACCGGAGCACCCGGAGGAAACCCACGCAATGCGTAGTAATGCGTAATGATAACCACAACCGATGATCAGAAACTCTCCGTTACACACGATCGACTGGAGTGTCAGAAAAATCCAACAAATCAACACAACCACCACAATGTCTGATATTCAGACACACGCCATATGCAGAATAGTTTCACTGGACGTTTGTGCTTCCATCCAACCATGAGACCATTAAAAGAAACACAGTTTGGATTATTTTTTTAAATCACAATTTTTATTGAGCAATAGATCAAGTGTACATATGTAGAGGAACAATTACATGCCTTTTGTTTGCACAGAAAACAAGTGAAAATATTTATTATTATTACTACAAGCACCCCCACCCCAACTCCTCCCTCCTCATTTGCCCCAAAATAAAACTAGTACAGAAATAGTACTTTGTAAACAAACAAAATTAGATACATACAATGGAATAACTAAAAACTACAACAAAAAGTAAATAAATAATAGCAATGATGATAGAAAAAAATTAAATAATACTGGTAGTGATAAACAAGTAAACAGTTTGGATTCTTAAACACACACATACTGCTTGTTACACATCAAATTCATGAAGTTTATGCATAAAAAAGCCTCAGGAAGCATTTTTACGCTTTATTGGGTGTTGATTGCCCTCTTGTGGAGTGTTTTAGAGCGCTCGAGGCCAATGAGGAATGTCTAGAGTCGTGGCCTGCGACTATAAAGTTCATAAAACATCTAAAGTATAATTCCTCTTCTCACCACATGATGTTTGCTTAACGAAGGTCCTGTTGCCATAATGGTCTCCTCTGATTGGCTGATTGGTTGCAGAGAAGGTAATTGGTTGATGGGGCGTAATTTGCATATTTTAAGGTGGATTTTGAATTGTTTTGTGATTTGTCTGTGTCATCCACCCTGAACGTGTGAATTTAAATTGTGTCCTATAATATTTGTTTTGAAGTTAATACAGTAGTTCTAATGACTGACACTAGAGAGAGTGGAACGAGCATATTTGCATATTCATATTTTGACTGAATTTGTAAAAAGACAAATTCTCCGCTTAAGGATTTCGACGGTACTAAACACGCTACGATATCCACCAAGCAGAGCAAGTCTGGCTCAGCGACAGCGATTCTTCACGTGAGCCTGTGGAGAGTCTGGTTTCCTGAAAAGTGTTATGAAAGACAAAAGCAGACGTTGTGGTTCACTTTGAAAGACTTTTGTACTGAGGTCGCCTTCTGTGGTGTCAGAATTACGCGCCTCTTAATTTAGAAGTCATCAATTTCCCAGGTTCACTTTGCATAATTAACCTGGAAGCTACTGTACTTATTTCTGTTGGTGCAAAAACAGCCGTCAAACTCATGGAAATGTACGGTATCCTACAGAGATTGGTATATGCTAGTAAAGAAAAACAGAATTGTGTCTGCTGGTGTTTGAGTGACACATTTAGTCATTTTGAGGTAATAATAGTGTTTATTTAACAGTGGTGTAAAGTGCATGAGTAAATGAATGAATGAATGAAGACTTTATTTATCCCACTAGGGGAAATTTCTTTGTTTCAGCAGCAACAATTAAACAAGTAAAAACAGTAGAATTTGTGCAAAAATCTTAGATACAAATAAATAAACAATAGGTGCAAAAATACAAAGACAGTAAGTAAAACCAAATGTGCAAAAATACAAACTGTAAAATTACAGTGAGACAAAAATTGCAAAAACTAAGGTGCAAAAATAATACACAGTAAAGATTTACAGTGCAACAGTGTTGAATAAGTTATTAGAGTTATTGAATGTATAGGAATGTTATTGCATTGACAGATTGAATAGTCTTATTGCCGTGGGTATAAATGACCTGCGATATCGCTCCTTCTTGCACTGAGGATGGAGGAGTCTAGTGCTGAAGGAGCTGGTCAGGGACTCTACCGTGTGGTGCAGCGGGTGGGAGGGGTTATCCGTAATGGATGCTAATTTGGCCAGCATCCTTCTGTCCGCCACCTCCTCGATAGTTTCCAGTGGGCAGCCCAGGACAGAGCCAGCACGCTTAACCAGCTTGTTAAGCTTCTTCCTATCTCTGTCCGTACTGCCCCCCGCCCAGCACAAAACACCATACAGGACCACTGAGGTGTGTGGACTGTGTACAAGTACAAAGTAGCCACAATACTTAAAGTCACAGAGTATTAAAAATACCGTATAAGCAACTTTTACTCTCTACTTGACTACATTTGTGATCGAGGATCTGTACTTTTTACTCCACTACATTTGAATGGACACTTACTCAAGAGTTACTCGTTTGCGACAAGTTGGCATTTTGGGCAGACGAGGTGATGTCACCATCTGCAGGATGCTGAAGGTACTGAACGCCATTTATGAGCTAAATCACGTGAACCTGAATTAGCGTTTGCACTTCTTTTGCCAAGTTAAGTTTGACTGTGACTGACTTTTTTTTAAATGTTTGTTTTTTAAATCTACGCATTTTGTTCTACCATTTTGAAACATTGAGGGGTTTAATTTCATTTCTATATTGGGAAATAAAAACCTCCTTATATAAAGAGTTTATAGTTTGTCACATTCATTGGTGTTTTAGCCTAATTTCAATACGAGTAAAAAACTTAAGTTCTTTTAAAATTGGATACTTTATGATTTTTACTCAAGTCTTGGAATAGGTGACTTGAACTTTTAATAGAGTCATTTTTGCAAGGTATCCGTACTTTTACTCAAGTATGGTTTTCAAGTACTCTTATTGTTAATTAATGCTTTTGGGGTACTAATGGCCTCCAGGCATCTCCACTTGATCACAAAGTGAAAACGTTTTTGAAAAAGTGTTGGACGCTCCTGGTTTAAGGCAAAAAAAACATAACTAGCATATGTTGCGTAACAGCTGTCCACAGGAAGAGCCGTCCGGGGGAAACAAATGTCCGGGGGCCGACACAAGCCCCACTCACACTACAGAATGTGTAGAATGTGCTCGGTCACTAAGTCTGCGCTGTGAAATCCAGACGGACACAGGGGGCTTTGTCCGCCGGACCCGCGCTTGCACCAACGTGCGTGCCGATGACTGTGATCTGGAGCGTTAAACTCCGCTTCTGAAACCATGGGAACTCAAAACAGGCGGGGAGAAAATGGCCAGAGCATTAAAAAGCACAATTCTGCAGCAAAATAAGAATCAGATGGTTCAGAAGGGGCAACAGGTTGGCAGGCATTTGCTTTAAAACGTTCCTTTAATAGGCACATGTGGAGCCGCGGAAACACCAGTGATGTTTCTCGACACGAAGGCATTCATTCCCATGGCTGCCAACATTCCAGGATCCCCCGCTGCGTCGCTCCAGCCGCGGTTCAGCCAGGGCTTTTAAATCTATTCTTGCCTCTGGTTGTACTACTACGCCAGCCGAGCAGATAAGAAAGCCAATTAGCACAATGAATCCCAGGGAAAATCAACAGGAGGTGTTATTACAGCATCTACTGTACGAGAAGATCCAGCATGGCTCTCATCATTCTGCCACAAGACGCTCATTTCAGCTTAAACTGGGAGTAAATACTAATGATTTCCCTGAAAAAAAAAATCACCTTGGAAAATAATTAAATTATTAAACACTTAAGATGCTTAATATATCTGTAATAAATAACAGAAAAGTCCTTGTTTTACGATAACAAACAATCTAGTACATGAACAATCAGTAAAAATCTGATTTTTTTTTTTTGTAATTTATATATTTAATGGTTTATTTTCAGATGTTTTATTTATTTTTTTTCCTAGTCACTGTCATCTAAAGGTCTTGCCCACTAGTCAAAAATCACAGTTAATTTATTAAAGAACACAAGACAACCACTAAATATAATGAAGCTGTATTGGTGAAATTCTACTGGTGAAAGACTGGTACCAGTGAGACGACTCCTGCAAGGGTTTTCAATGTTGTTTCTTGCATATTTTCCCAGCCATAACATTGCCTATAGTCTTGCTCACTTTTCAAAGTCGCTTCACAATCTGTGATAATCCATGCATCCATTTTCTACCCTTTCAACGGCCAAACTTTGCAAATTAATTGAGTGTTATTTGACCTTCGCTTGATCAAACCCCAGTGAATCTGTGAATCAATAAGAAGCTCGGAAGAAGTACAGACACACACACATATGACTGTGGTCAATCCTTCGTGGGGACGGTCGACGTAAAAACAAAAAAGGAACAGACTTTGTTGACAAAAGTTTTGCTTCACAAAGACCAAAGTGGACGATTTTCTAGAGCTGCACACTTTCACCGAGCTTCTAAAAAAAAAATAATAATAATAATAAATAAATAAATAAATAAATAAAAATCGCAATTATGATTTTGGGCACAGCCCTATAAATAACATATATCAGACACAACAGTTCAGATGTTTGTCCTGAAACCATTACCGGACTGGAATAGCTCTGAGCCCCCTGTGGGTCTCCAGTACAGCCCAGTCATCTGGTCCGATCAGGGTGCAACTGGCCGTCCTGCTGAAGTCTACGTGTGAGGTCACAACAACACTCCTTACATAAGAAGTAAGCCAATTCTCTTCACCTCTTAACTCACAAAGCCAGAAACTTCAAGAGAGAAACAACAGCAAAGCAAACGGGAGGCAGTCAGATCTGATCCGATTAGGTTGTGTTCCACACTGCCCTTACGTTTGGACTTTACCTTTAATAATTTAAAACCTTTTCAAACCGAAAAGTCACAGGGAGCTGGAAAAAAAGCCATTCACATAAAAACAAGGAGGCGTGTGAAGAGAAACCCAGTGCTGACGAGGGGAGGGAAAGATGTTTGAGTTCCAGCTCTGGATTGAACTGGTTTGGTCAAAGTGACTCCAGAAGGCAGATTATATAATCTGAGTTGGAGATGAAAATTTTGCGTTTTTACATCAAAGCATCTCGAGTATTTTGATAATGACGTGAATAATCAGAAATTCTAAAAGTATAAAAAACTACTGAATCTCTGAATTAACCGAACTGAAATAATCCATTGTGTATTCAGACTAGACCGTAAAATCTGATTCATTAAATGAATCGATCCAAAAGAATCAGAGATTTACGACTCGGATGTTGTCTTAATGCGGAGTCGATTAGCACGTTTTAATTAAAAGATTCAAAACCTTTTAAAAATGAAGTGGAAGGGGCGTTTCCATCAAAAATACACAAACACAGATTAATTAAATTAGCCCAACAATGAAGCAAAGCTGGACAGAGTCAAACGTAATCGTTTAATCGAACACTTGATTCGAATGCGCGCGCTCAGCTTTACCTAATATTCGTGCGACACGCACGCGCGCGCGCTTCTGATTTGCATTTAACAAACCGTATTGCACGTGAAACAATCCGGCGAAGTTTTTATTTCTAATTCTGCTTCGAACCATCTCCAACAATCCGGACACATGAGCGCACATGTTGAGAGTTTCTCTTTTTCAATCGCCAAACTACCTGAATCATGGCCGAGTCAGTTCGTGTGGCTTTAAAAACACACAATAACTTGAAATGCCTCCGTGCGAGCAGAAAGAGCTGGAAATCTTACCTCAATCCTGCGCGGAACGTGGCTGTTGTTGGGCTTGTGTTTTCTTTAAGCTGGTTATTTAGCTTGTGTAAGAGAGGAACCTCCGCTTGTTGTGAACAGCGTCAGCTCGGGAACGCGCTCGCTCAGACGTGCTCGCGCACCGGCCGCGCTCGCATCTACGGGATGTGAGAGGACTCAAAGCCACCTCCGTGAACTTGGCCCCCCACCCAACGCCAAAAAATGTGGAAATAGTCTCATTCGTTTGTGCTTCGTTTGTGCTCGTTTGTGCTGCAAAAAGTTTCATTTGTGCTTTTATAATTTTTCAGATATGAAACAAAATGAAATAAATTAGCTTAAATATAGCTTAATATCTGGAAAACCAAAGAAGCTCAAACGAAAATCGTTGCAGCACAAACGAGCACAAACGAAGGAGACTGGAAATTTCCGTTCATTTTGGTGCTATCTGGGGGGCTGAGTAACCTTAGATGACCTATAAAATATTTTTTAATATCTGAAAAAAAAAAGCACAAACGAAACTTTTTGCAGCACAAACGAACACAAACGAAGCACAAACGAATGCGACTATTTTCGCATTTTTTGGCGTTGGGTGGGGGGCCAAGTTCACGGAGGTCTCAAACCCACAACAACTTTTAATGGTCCTGCAACAACCTTATAACTGACTTCTTAATCATTATGTTGTAATGCTGCTTTATTGTTCGTCGTGATATTACGTTTATATGGCGGGTGTTTATTAAATTACATTTTCATTCATATCAAGTTTATCCCTACTCTTGTGGCAGATCGTGGTCCTGCTAATTGCCCCACGGGGATAAATACAGTGCTTAAAAAAAAAGTTTGAGATATTTCTGGAACTGTTTAATTCTATGTCATAATATCTTATTCTAGTAAGTAATAAATCGTATTTGTGATACAAGTTTCACAGATAACATTTTGTAAAACTATCATATAGTTGACAACTTGACATAGCAAGTCATAATTCCAATTTAGACTTCGATTTTTCTTAAATATTTTAAGCTTGTCATAATTTTTAACAGGTCATATCTTTCAGAATCTATTTTATAGTTGAATTCTTCATAATGTTGACTATTTCCTGTATGTTTTATTTTATATTTGGTTTACAAAGATGTAAATATTCGTATCTGTGACGAGTCTGTCTGCTCGTCACCACCTTATCGTCGTAGTCTCTGTGTTGCGTGTCACTCACGGACTACA
Organism: Paedocypris sp. Pulau Singkep; assembly: GCA_017309775.1. Taxonomy (NCBI): domain Eukaryota; kingdom Metazoa; phylum Chordata; class Actinopteri; order Cypriniformes; genus Paedocypris; species Paedocypris sp. Pulau Singkep. The sequence continues at coordinate 6,332,430 of MU204205.1, forward strand.
ACCCCCATCATTCCTTGTGCACTATGTTTTCTGTTTGTGGATGTAGTCACGTGATGTATCGGTTTCACCTGTTGATCGTTTGTACCTCGTTTGCGTTAGTATTTAAGTCTCACCAGTTTCATTGTTCCTTGGGTCAATGTCGTTACACCAGAGTGTTTATGTTCCCGAGTTCTGTTCCCAGTGTCCCCGAGTTGGTGTGTGTATGTATGTGCGTCATCAGTAAAGTCCCGTTTTATGTTCACCACGATCTCCGGCTCCTGTCTGCACCGCAGAACGTGACAGATTGACCGACCACAACCGAAGTAGGGCAAAACATCCACCGAAACCATGGACAACTTTATTGGTCAGGTTTTGAATTTGTAGAGTCGCCCGGAATCAACGTTTTCTGCACAGTTGCGGATGATCACGGGAATTTACGCCAGACAACATGGAGTGACCGAGGCAGCGCTGGGGGAACAGTGGCGCTGTCTCAAGCCCGCAGAGATTCGGGCTCTGCCTCTCTGGACGCCAGCTGCCATGATTCGTGATGCATGGATCAAAATGTTCTCGGGTCAACGGTGTGCGTGGAGGGAAAAGACTCATAATCTGCCCCGGGTGAGGACCTCCCACCGTTTTATTCACGCATGTTCGGATCCGCTGGTTCTGGTCCGCTACAGGTGGATTTCCCGTGTGAACCTTCTCCGCGCGTACGCTCCACGCGCGTAGTTCCTGAGTGCGTCGTTTCTAAATCTTCCGTTCCTGAGTGCGTCGTTTCTAAATCTTCCGATTCTGAGTTAACCGTTTCTAAGTTTGCAGCCACTAACGCTACCGGGTTGGCCGCTAACGCTACCGGGTTGGCCGCTAACGTTTCCGGGTTGGCCGCTAACGTTTCTGGGTTGGCCTCTAACGTTTCAGGGTTGGCCGCTAACGCTACACGCTTAGCCGCTAACGCTACACGCTTAGCCGCTAACGCTACACGCTTAGCCGCTAACGCTACACGCTTAGCCGCTAACGCTACACGCTTAGCCGCTAACGCTACCGTCTTAGTCGCTAACGCTACCGGCTAAGCCGCCCCGCGATAGCCGCTCTCGCGTTAGCCGCGTCAGAGTTTTCTGCGTCCGGGTTTTTAACGCCCGAGTGTTCCGCGTCCGAGTTTTTCAGGTCCATGTTCCTCGGGTGTCGCGCCTTCGCGGTAAGTTGCCTCCGGTTCCTCGTCGCGTTTCTTGGCGAGTTCGGGTACCACGTGTTCTTCTCACTGGTCTTAGAGCCATCCAATGTCGAGCTCCTTGAGCCAACAAGTTCCGGGTCACCAGAACATTCTAGTTCCGAGTCACCTGCCTCCGAGTCCCCACTATGCTCCGAGTCCCCACTATGCTCCGAGTCCCCACTATGCGCCGAGTCCCCACTATGCGCCGAGTCCCCACTATGCGCCGAGTCCCCACTATGCGCCGAGTCCCCACGAGTCACCACGAGCCTCCGAGTCACCACGAGCCTCCGAGCCCCCACGAGCCTCCTAGCCCCCACGAGGCCTCCGAGCCCTCCGAGTCACCACGAGCCTCCGAGTCACCACGAGCCTCCGAGCCCTCGCCGCGGCCCACCCGGCCGCCCGCCAGAGTTCGCCTGCGGCCCGCCCGGCCGCCCGCCAGAATTCGCCTGCGGCCCGCCAGAGTTTGCCGGTCGGCGAAGGACATTTGGGCGTTCAAATTGTTCTGTGACGAGTCTGTCTGCTCGTCACCACCTTATCGTCGTTGTCTCTGTGTTGCGTGTCACTCACAGACTACAACATTCACCATCATTCCTTGTGCACTATGTTTCCTTGTTTGTGGATGTAGTCACGTGATGTATCGGTTTCACCTGTTGATCGTTTGTACCTCGTTTGCGTTAGTATTTAAGTCTCACCAGTCTCATTGTTCCTTGGGTCAATGTCGTTACACCAGAGTGTTTATGTTCCCGAGTTCTGTTCCCAGTGTCCCCGAGTTGGTGTGTGTATGTATGTGCGTCATCAGTAAAGTCCCGTTTTATGTTCACCACGATCTCCGGCTCCTGAACGTGACAGTATCAGTGAAAATGGCATCTGTTCTAATAAAGCACGTTTTAACTTAAATAAATCTGCAAACAGAAGAAACACACCAGACGACAACCGAAAAAAACACGTGATAAGTCAGCCTTTAATCGCTGTGCATTATACGTCTCTGGAACATATTCAGTGCAGAACGTGCGAGCGGTGTCGTATGCAGTGATATATTTGACAGTGTGAGACAAAAATAGACTAAAGCAAGTCAAGGAACACTTGAACCATGATTAGACACTGAAGCTGAAACACACAAATCACAAGTCATATTGACTGTCAACGGCCAAAAGTCACATCTACACCTAAAGATGGGGCTTGTGCCTGTCTTTTTTCTGTGACATTCGAAGAACGATCATATTTGCAGTGCTGTTTTTTTTTTTTTATATTTTATCATTTTAATTGCTGCAATTTTTAAATTGTGATTCTTTATTTGCCTCTTTCTTGTCTGTTTGTATTTAACGAAGCAATTGAGAAATAAAACTAATTTAATTTATTAATTTGAATAATTAGACTTTAATTTAAATATATCTTTGCTTACTAAATGGTAACGACGGGGAAAGTTTCTTAGCTCTAAAAGCTGTGCGTCACCGGGTATTTTATCACTAGATGGCCCTAATAACATTCTGAACACAAGCTTGAGACTCTAAAACCCATGTCGTGCTTGTAAGTATGCAGCAGGGGGCGTCATTGCGATTCCAATTTGTCTCTACGCGAGACTATAGCACACTTTGAGAATTAATTGCTTCTAAACCATAAAACGTTTGGTTTTTATCTCAAGACACCAAAACTACTAAATATTTTCCTGACAAAAGACCACACTGATTGTTTTATATTTTTATTGAGAGCTATTTTATCATAAAACAACACCATTTCAATGTGTTACAGTGTCACAGTCTGTAAAAGTTTAACCATTAAAGTTGATGAATTATATGCTGTTTTTTATAGAATCCCTTCAATGATTATTAAGAAGCACAAGACTCAAAGTGAAACTGTATTTTCTGTAGCTTTTAGCACTACAGTTTGGTGTCAAATTCAGATAGACTTCACACTATAATTGAAATTTCCTTCAAATATTTCTATGGTAACAGACATTTTTTCACTCATGGCCGTGTTTACTTATCAAGCTCCAGGCCAGAAACTCAAACCTTTCCAGCACATTTTTTCAAATCATGCAAATAGACACATACACAAACTTAATTTGTTTAATTTATTACACATGCCTCATATGTTTCTCTTACTTTCAGAATTTGTTTATTTTGACTTCTTTAAGTTATTTTAATCCATCGATTGTTACAAAAATGTGTTTAATTTCTAAACAAGAAAATAAAAATAAAAAATGTGTATACAATTAGAAGACAACAAATGCAGATCTGTGCCAATTGACATAAAACCAAATGTAAAATCTAGCGACCTAAAAGTTTGACACTTGAACTCTCAACCATAAGGTTTCAGGTTTCGGACCATTTCTATCACCTCCTTTGCCTAAATGGCAAATGTTCACAGTATCTCTCGTAAAATCTCACAGACATCAACATTTAGAACATTTAAAACAGACTCAAGAAAGTGCTCGTAAAATCCCAGTGGAATTCAAGTGCAATAGTTCCTTCAGGCAACACAATCAGTCAAAACAACAACAAAGAAACTCTAAAAGCTTCTCTTTACATTTGTTCTCAAAGATTCTTTAAAAATATTCTCTTCTAAACATTCCACGAGTACGGGATCCACTTTAGGGTCGACTTTATTGGCGAACCAGTGGCCCTGATTCAGGAGCCAACGCAGCTCCGCGGCTCCGTAGATGCACACAGACCGAACGTGGTCCCCAGTGCATTGTGGGTAAAGCTTGTCTTCTAAATACGACCACTTCACCAGACGGGTTTTACACGTCAGCTCGGAGACCTCGGGATCAGAGCGTGAAACTTCACCCGGAACTCCAGGAACACGGATCAGAGTCGCCCAGAAATGCTCGTCGGGCGAGAAGGTGTCCTCAGACCAGGCCAGGAAACCCTGGACCAGTGGACTCCAGTGCACAAAAAGCACAAACTCCCTCGACAGGGTAAAATACGCACTGCCCACAAACATCTCGATGCTGTGAGGCGGCGGTGCTTTCTTCTGCGAGGTGATGACAGGAGACTTGTGGAACTGTGATTGGTCGTTCTTCAGGACGTAGCGATGCGTCCAGCGCTGCTTCTTCCCTCCAGGCCACTTGCTCTCCACCATGTTGGCCCCGTTGAGCTTCTTCAGATCGGACACCAGCTCGGCGTTGGTCTTCAGAGGGAAGTCCTGACCACACAAGTTGATGGCGTATTTCCACTTGACCTTGGACTCCAGAAGGTCATCCAGACAGTTCAGGTCGGCTCTGAGACGTGTGATGCTCGCGTACTGCACCCTCTCCAGTTTGGAGGCTACGAACACGTTGGGAACGCAGCGAGCCAGACCTCGCATCGCCGAAATGAACTCAAGTGAGGACTTTAAATCGTAATGTATGCAGTAAACGTTCTGCGGCTTGTAGATGGCTCGCAGAAGCCTCTCCACCTGCGCTGCCTCCTTGTGAACCACTAAAGAGTAGGCCAGCGGAAAGTCTTGCTCCATCTGGGAAGCCTGGATCGCGTCGTAGCCGTTTGACGCAAGAAACCAGTCACAGTCGAAGGTGGCGTTCACCATGGCCTCATCGCTCGGATCGCTGTAGATCTTTCTCTTGCGGATTTCCAAAGACTTCCCAACTTCGGATGGCTCCATGTTATATATCGCAGAGCAATTAATCTCATATTTTTCCACTAGCCGCCGCGGCCTGTCGGACGACTGCAACGGATCTTTGTTCTCACTGGAGTTTGTCGTCGACAAGTAACAGAGAAAAAAAACCAGCGCCAAGCAGGCGAGCAAAAGATTTTTCAGCCTGCGCTTTCGACAGAACCGTGTCATTCTGAAAGCAGAAGCAAAACACGTGATAATGCTACATTTCTTCAATTCTACAATGCAACTTCTGTAAAACAAAAACTGAACATGCGCGATCGCAGCACGTTTACTTTGACTTGAATGGTCTCAGGTACAGAATGCTTTATTAAAACACCTGCCGTACAGAATGTTACGGGTAGAGATTTCATGGCATTATTATCGACATTCCGGCTTTGTTGGATAATTGGCCACAGCCCGGAACACCTTTTCTTCCACGCAAGAATTAAAATGTGATTACACACTGTGGAATTTCTGATGTGTGTGTGTGTGTGTTGTGTACACGGTGTTTGCTTGTTTTTTTATTTTTTCCACTTTGTGAAATATGCTTAATATTTTTAACTGAATACAACTTTTTTACTATTTTTACTTTTTTACTATGTCATTTACCATTAACTAGAACTCATACCATCGTCACAACATTTACTGTTTCTTTTACAGGCAACAACTTAATGTTCCTCTTTTTGTACATTGCTTTGGACAAAAGTGTCTGCCAAAACACTGTAAAGTAAAAATAAGGTAGAGTATTAGCATTACCAAATGTATATTTAGACGTGTGCTCAGCAAGTCATCTTTAGTATTCCTGGAAAGACTTTACATGGAAAGTTTACTCTTGACTTTCCAAAAGTGCAGCAGAATGAAATTAAATGTCTGTAGTCTATCTACCCCCTCCCTCTTTCTCTCTCTGTCAGTATATCTATCTATCTGTCTGTCCGTCCATCCATTCATATATACAACTAGATAGTGTTTGTGGTTGTAAAGCCGGAAAAATAGACATTTGCTGCCCCCCCCCCCACCACGGCTTCACGAGATTCATGTGATTTCCATTAAGGCTTTTTCACTTCTCTGTCATCAAAATCTGCCTCTCAACAACCTTCCAAAACCAACATCCCTAATTCAAAACACGAGTTTAATGCGAACTAAAAAAAAAAAGCGGGAAGCCGGAACGTTACCGAACTAATAAACAAAGAACATCAACCAACTGAAGCACATTAAACACGCTTGTTTATTGAACGCAAACTAGTATATTTCACGTTGTGTTGTTTGTTACCTTTGTTCGCGAGCTATTAAAACAGTGCTCAAGTAAAGATCTCTTAATCAAACATAACCTTACCTCTGACAGGTGACGTCATATGTAAAGTCTCTGAGTTCGACGAACTAAACGGACTCTCGACAAAACACAAAAACCTGCACCGAGAAAAGTCAGCGAGCGATGAGGGAGCCGCGGGTGAGATGTTCATGTCAGAATCCACCAGCTCTTCCTTTTATTCAAACGAATCTCAACTGTAGCGGCGCAGTTAAACTTCTGTGGAACGCCTTGATCAGAGGAGGGGGGGGGGTTGACATATATCTGGCCAAAAGCATCGTTTTCCTCTGCTTGCTAAGGTTGCTAGGAGTGTAAAAATGTCGTTTTTTCAATGTTTATGTTCTGATGTAATGTGAATGCAAAGCCTTTACTTTATTGCTGAAGGATGCCAGGACTGTGACTCTATAACAATGTGGACTTGAAAAACGCTGGAGGACTTGAGTGATGTTGCATACTGGTGTTGTGATTTGAACACTGTGGTAGAGGTGCAAAGACCTGAAAATCATATTTGAGTAAAGTAATTACTGTTCAAATTACTCCTTTACAAGTAATTAGGTCCAAGAAGACTTAAGTAAAAGTCGTAAAGAATCCAATTGTAAAATATTTTTTTAAAGACACCAGGAACTATGGGAAAACTAGACACTTTATTTATAAGTTTTTTTTCCTAAGACAGAAATAATTTTAACGCCTCAATGTTTCAAAATGGCAGGATACAATACATTAAAAAAAGAACAAAAAGTCAGTCACAGTCAAACTCAAATGTGCAAAAAAGTGCAACCGCCAATTCACATTTTTGTGATTTAGCTCATAAATAGCATCCAGTACCTTCAGCATCCGGAAGATGGCGATATCGCCTCGTTCGTGGAAATTAACCGTATATCTTCCGGCTCTCAACACCAGCAGACGTGTTTCACCCTGCTTGGGTCTGCTTGGAACCGTTGTCCGATGAGTGTAAAAGTGTAAAAGATTTGTTAATTTTTTGGGGTAAAAAAACGAGCTAAATCTTTTTCAGACTGATACTGATTGACGGCGATATCACTCTGTTTATCAAAGGAACAGGAAAGACGTGAGAGGCATTTTGGCTGCCCTGCCGAAAACGGATTAAAATCCCACGAGACGGTGAATGTGCGGTTACATCAGCGGTTGGCCCGGATCGAGGGACTGACCAGTAACATCTCAGCCCGCACCGAGGATGGACAGAAATGAATGGATAACATCGACAAGCAGATAGGTCATCCGCTGGCTCTGGTGATTGGACACTCTACCAGACTTGAGGAGGTGTCTAAGCTTCTCCGTATGGAAAGGAACATTTCTCAGTGACTGTCATCTGAAATAAACAATGAATGGTAAATTTCGCTATTGCCTTACATTGTCTTACTGTTACTTACGTATGTTTTTGATACTTTGATAATTTGGCACAAGTACAAAGTAACCAAAATACTTACAGTAACAAAGTACAATTTACTTCAGTACTTTACATCCCTGCACTGTGGACTGAAACACTGAAGGACTCACGGACTGGAATTCTATGTATTGGAACACTGGATGACTTCATGACTGGAACATACTGGTGTTGGGATTTGAACTCTGAGGCCTGGATCACTGTGGTAGTGTCAACTGGTAGACATAAAGACATTATTTTGAAACCAGTACGGAGGACTCGGGGACTGAAAATATTGAAGTGGAACGCTGAAGGACACACTAGGTAGAGAACACACTGGTGTTGGGACTAGAACACTGAGAACTGTGTTTGGGAACCTTGAAATTGGAAAACAGTGAACTTGAGGCCTTGAAAGCTGTAACGCTAGAACATTGAGCACTGGAAAACTGAACGCCTTGGGAACTGAAGGACGAGACACTGGTTAGACCCTCGTGGCCACCAGTGGAAGCTTAGGTCCCCAAGACTACATGAAATAACGTTTTTTAAAAAAAAAAATATTTATTAATATACCAGTATGTATACTATTTTAATGGACATCTGTTTTCTGGACTGTCGGAAACAATCTTAAGACAATAGGTGGCATACGTAACGTGAAGGGCCGAAATCCAGGCACGTCGAGCTTTATTCCTTGTTTGTCATGTCTGGTCTGTACCTTGTATTGTTTGTCATTGAATGTACCGTGACTTTGAGGGTCTTGAAAGGCACATTGTAATTAAAGATATTTTTATGTGCTTTGCAGAATACAGTACAATACAGGGCCACGACCGGAAGACTAGACAATCTGGGGACGGGGACACTGAATTCGAAAGCTAAAACACAAACCAAAACCAAGATTAAAGGAGGAAAAGGCAAGCTGGACTTTGTTCGCTGTGTGTTTGCATTTCAGACAAGTGATTTATGTAAAAATTCCATATATAGTTTAATTCTTAGGTTTCAAAGTATGTGCTTCAATATAAATACTGTAATTAAAATATACTGTACGCCATTAAAGGGAAATGAAATGTATGTAGATTTTTTATTTACTTTGTTAAAAATATGGTACTTTTATAGTTTATACACTGATACATTATTGACACTTGGTAAATCAATCTAGCATCAAATACTGTAGAATGTTCTATTTGTCCAGGGCAATAAAACTGCAGAGTAAATATATTAAAAAAGGAGAGAGTTCTCCGGATTTAATCTAATGGTTGGTGGTTTCCATGGACACCTTTGGATTTCTTTAACATGTTTTTAATTTCTTTAATTAGTTTTTCTTTAGTGCATGTTAAAAAGGATCAGAATTAATCAAATTTAAGAAGATTTCCGCTTTTGAGATTATTAAAGTCTATCTAATCTAATCTATCAAGTTAAATATTAAACTGGCTCAACCATAAAAATAGGGTCCTCTGTTGAAATAGATGCATTATGAGAAACCTCTTGTCTTAAAAGAAAAGATCAATGGAAACTTACAAATACATAGGATCAGCACAGTCAGTTTTGAAAGAAATTTCAGAGTTTACATTTTGCCATCAATGAAAAAAGATCTCAGTCATCGGGGCTTTCAGATGCGATGGAGGTATAGGCTCCGTCTCAGGTCTGATATGAGACAAGATGAGACCGTACATTTGGTATTGATGGAGTTAATTTTTACAGTTATTGATGCGGTTTTCTAGCTTTATTAGTCAAAGAAAAGATCATTTCATTTAATTTTGGAACAAAAGATTCATTGAGATACAAAAGAGGAAGAAACAAACCATATGTAGGATGAGGAGAACAACTAGTTTGATGTGCTCTATAGGATAAATGACTTATAATACTTATAAAATGTACTTGTGGTCTTTAATTCAAAGTACACAACTTTGAATTACACTACAAAAAATATAAAAGAAAAAAAATGGAATCTTTTGATTGGGTATGTCAGTTTAAAAGTTGCGGCTGCAAACAGGAAATGAAAGTGGCTGCTTTCTACCACATTCTACCTAGATTAAGAGCAAAGGCAAACTAGTCAGTTGTTTCAGCAAAGCAAAAACAGTACGTATTTACATAGCTCTATTACTCCTGTGTAAAGGAAGTATTTCGTAATTCCATGTCATTACCCAGTGTGTTCACTTTGTGTGGACTTACAGTTGTGTGTGATCTTCTGTATTTACATATTCTGTATATGTACATATTTTAATCACACTGCTAATAAGGATGACACTTTGTGTTTAAATGTGAAAATGCATTTTTAATTGAAATTAAATATTAAATACTGACTATGTTATAGTGTATGTAAATTTGTATTTGAAAAATGTGTACCATATGTGTTTGTTTGCAAACGAATAAATATTTCAAAACATTTAAAATGTATAATAGATGTTGAAAAAATGTTTTTAAAGAAAAGAAAGCGTGCGTCCCCTAGTGGTAAAAAAGGGGAAATGATTTAAAACAAAAACCTTTAAAAACGTGTGTGTGTGTGTGTGTGCTCTGCTCGCGGGGTTTTATTTAAATATGTTTAAAACACAGACTTATCAACATGTATGTAGTTACTCAAACACTCCAACAAAATAACCTCCAAAAATCTGAATAAAAATGTCAAGCCAAATAACAAAATAAAGCCTTTATTGTGAAGAACCTCTGCACAAAGCTAAACGACTGACACAACTGTTGGAATGAGTGGGGGAACAGCAGTTCGCTGGGAAAAACTAAAAGAAAGAAAGAAACTAAGTAACTTTTGGACAGGAAGTGCCGGCCCGTATCGTGAAGCATCACTTTCTCTTTTGGAAATCCCTTAGAAGAGCGTTTATCTGTTAAAAGTGTTGAAGAAAGTCAGGTTAAATGCAGAATACGACACCATCCGGCACGTCAATTCTACGGCATCATCATTTATCAATGCTGTCATTGTCAAAGCAACTCAGAAACCCACCAGAAGAGTTTTGAGAAGGTTCCTGCCTTCAGGCCTCAGGTCGGTGCATTTCCCTTCCTCGCAAAGTTTAATCTCCTCAGAAACCTGTTTCCAAGAGCACGAGGGTGTCAATGTCAGACAAGTAAAGTTGCGTGCTAAAATGAAAGATAACTGCATCTGTGAATTCACCAAATCACAATTCACTACCACAAATATTCTTAGAAGAAAAAGAGGAAGGCAAAGCAGCGATAAAACAACGGAGACAAGAGCTGGAGAAGGATGTGTAATGTGAAGAAGAAAAGCAGGAGGACGTGAAAAAAGCAGGAAAACAATAGGAGAAGATGGAAAAAAGAAGGAGAAAAACACCAATGGAGATGCAGAAGAAGCTTGAAGATGGTAAAAATGTAAAGAAAAAAAAAACAGGAAGTGAAGAAGAATAAAAGGACGAAGTAATAAATAAATAAATAAGAACAGAAAAAGGAGAAGACAAAAGAGAAGCAACAGAATAACAGTAGAAAAGAATATAAATAATAATAATAATAATAATACCAATAATAATACAAAGCAGCAGAAAAAGGAGAACACAAAAAGAGAAGAAGCAAGTGAATAACAGTAATACAGAATATAAATAATAACAACAACAATAATAATACAAAGCAGCAGAAAAAGAAGGAAGACGAGAAGAATGGGAAGAAATAACAAGAAAATAAAAATGCTGCTCATTAAAGAAGAAAGAAAAAGGAGAAAGGGCTTAAGAAAAAGCTGAAGACAAAGGAGAAAGAGAAGACGAATGGGAAGAAGACACGGGAGATCAATACCAGGTTAGGGGACCAAAAAAAGAAGAAAAAGAAGCATCAAAATCAGAAGATGAAGAAATCGTGAAAGGAAAAAAAAGAGGAAAGACATCTTTATTTGTCACTCAGACTCAGACAAAAGAACAATAACATCAGCGGAAGTGAAGAAAGAAAAAGCCAAACATTTCAAAGGAATCAGAGAGATGACCTGGGCTGTGTCGTACACGTCTACGGCTCTCTTTCCTCCCGGGTACCAGCCATGAGACCAGTGCTGAGAGCTGGACCACTGGACACTCACACACAGCAGCATCCCCATCATCAGCAGCAGTCTGCAGGTCTGCACCATCTTTACCACCACAGACACACTCCAATCTGCCAGGGAAAGATCTTCTCAGATCCAGAAATGCCTTTTTAAAATCATACAGTTTGTTTCTCTAACGAAGATGTGATGCTGAATTTATTGGGATTTTTCTTTACCTTCAGCGTAGAGTTTAAGCGTCTTTGTCCTCGCAGAAGTTCCTTCGCTAGGAAACCCTGATCTTCACCAAACTTCTAACCTGTTGTGAGACGCTTCAGAAAAACCACAGTCTCCTCGTCATCCTCTGAGTTCTTCCTCATCCTCTTCCTCACAATTTATACTCCACACCAGAAACCTCCCAGTTGTCTGTCTCTCTCTCACACAGAGTTTGGTTGGTCGTCTGGTTCCATGGGGAGAAATACGTAAGATGGGCTTAATTCCAATTATCATCTCCAAACACTGTTGACCCGAGTGGGAGCGCGTCTATATCCCATCAAACACGGACACGACACATGCGACACACCAAAAAGTGCACGACATGTCCTTATTAAGCAGATTATTCAAGCCATTTAATTGTAATTGCACTCATACTCAAAAATAGCAATGTAACTTTTTTATTGCTTCATAAATTTTATTATATTATGTATTATATAGTTTTTTTTTTTTACCTCAATTGCGTTTTTTTTTTTTTTTTTAATTGCGAGTTATGAGCCCATTACTATTTATGTGACCAAAAAGAATGTATTACATTTCTATTAACATGATCTGATTGAATGATCTAATATTGGCACTATTGGCATTTTTTAATAATGTTTTTAACGGAAAATTTAAAACAAAACACAGTTTCAACTAATTTTTGCTTTGAAAAGACAAAAAACTAAATACTGATTTGATTTGGGTCAAAAGTAATTTTTGAACATTACCGAACAACAATGATTTAACAGAACTGCAGATTTAGTTTGTCTTTATCATTAAATTGAGTGTAAAAAAATGGTTTGCACAATTTATAAATAAATCAAACATTTTTCAGTCCTTATACTGTTAAATAGGAATTACAACCCATTTATAACTTTTGTTTCTAGAAATAAAAATGTAACCCAAGCAATTACGAGATTTCTTTCTCATTTAATTCTTCTAGATAAGCATGTTTTTTTAATAAGCCAATGTTTGACTCATTTCCTCTAAACGTGACCTCTGACCCCCCAGGATGAAAGAAAGCATGTAAACACAGCGAGTCCCCGGCGGGCCATCGGAGCCGGAGCTGCACGACTGACTCATCGCCGGGTCCCGGTTCTGATTGAGTTCCTGTCAGAAAGTGTTTAAACACGTACTGAGGGTCGGGTGGGATAATCCGTCCAGGCCGGTGTCTGACATCAGGTCTGGAAGGGCAGGAAGAGCGAGAGACAAGGTGAAAGAAGGTGACGTGACTCACTCTGGATCTGCTCACAAATCCATAAAGACGCTCGGTGACGACAAGCCGGACTGGACCACAAATATATACACACACACACACACGTATATATATATATATATATATATATATATATA
>MU204205.1:6345562-6393290 GCA_017309775.1 Paedocypris sp. Pulau Singkep
GAAATAATGTATAATGAGGTGTAATATGTAAATTCATGTAAACTCAACACTAGATTAAATTGTAATAATAATTATAAATATTTTGGACTTACATAAGTGTTATACATCAATTGAAAGTTTGAAGTACCCATTATTTTAGGTTACACCCTTAATAAAAAAAGGACATTATGTTTTTTGTAAAAAAATAAATAAATAATAAAAATAAAACTTGAAGCACGTTTTGCCTTCTTTTGTCAGCTGAAAACAAATTAACTTATCACTCTAACATGAAACATGTCTTAGAATGTACATAAAGAAATTGCATAAAGCTTAGAATGTCTGTTTTTAAATATAAGTGTAAGTGAATACAGTATTGTCTTTATCTAATCCCTATGAATCTAAATAGTGGCTTGTTGAACAGAGAACTGAATTTGAAGAACAAGTTACGATTTGCAGTTGAAATGTCTAAATATGGTCAATTTTAACAAAGACATTCAAAACAGTGCAGATGGAGATGAGACAAGCAAGTGTCTGTCATTAAACACTTTGCACCTAAATGGCAGCAGGTGAAAGCAATCACTTTGAGCATCATAATGAGCCACACCTGGGTGACGGCTCTCTGGGTCTATTCATTGCATTTTCACCAAACAAAAAGTGAAAAATAATTCTGTGTGTATATATATATATATATATATATATATATGTATATATATATATATATATATATATCTTAACATTATCAAACAAATAATTAAAAAGCAGTTTAGAAATTATTACATGTTACAGAATCTGTAAAACGTAATATAAAAAAAAATACACCAGGAACAATAATAATAATAATAATAATAATGAGTATTTGTAGGGTTTTAATAATGAATATTGTTTTCACAGTTTTAACTGTCTCAAAGCGCACAAACAAAGTATGTAAACAATTATTTCTCTTTTGTCAAAACACAAGATCGTTCCATAAAATCTCAAGCACTTTTATTAGGTTTGAACAGTTTAGAAAGGCCATGTGCCATTATATAATTATATATAATTTGCATCATATATATAATTATATATACATATATATTCAAATTTGAATAACAGAACACTAGAAAAACAGATGCAAAAGAAAAAGACACACAAGGTTTTAAGACAATAATAATACAGTTTTAAAAAATCTAATACGTTTCAAAATGGTCCCAGTACAGTTTAATATACAAGTGTTTAAAAAAAAAAAAAAATGACGAAAGAGAGATACAAAAACAAAAGGAAGTAAGGCAACAGAGAGGAATGACATATAAATAACCTTATGTACAGAAGGGTGTGTGCGGAAACACGGAGCGTTTGTGTTCTAATAAAGGCTTCGAACGTAGAAACCATCTCATTGAAGAAGCTGCGGAGAAGATGTTCGGTGCTTTTGAAAGCCGGAAGCTGAGAACAACCTACAACTACATTTCTGTTTTACATCCTCCACTCCACGCGGCCCACGGATCGTCCGGATCGGCGCAAGAGCGACGGCGAACATCAGGCACGGAGCTTCCCTTCTTAACCAGAAGAACTAAAAACTCCCTGCCACATAAAGAGCTCGAGTTTTCAGGGTTATACATGAACGGGAAAATGCTTGATAAATTAAAAAAAAAAACAACAACAAGCCATAATCCATAATTCAGATTATCAAAAGCTGGATTGGCCACAAGAACGGAAAGCAGGGAATTCCACTTTCCCAGCATTCCCAGTCACATGTGGAAAAGCGTGAGACCCCGGGGGTCCGGCATTGGCACGGTGTCTTGTAAAGAATCGGTTAGTGAAGTTTAGTGAAAGTCGATTAATGGAACGCAACAGCCAAAGATGAGCCGATTTATAACCGGCGCTCAACATCATGTGTCAAAAACAATGAAGAAACGCTGATCGGGACCCCCGGTTCATGTGGAATGACGGAGGGTCTTACACAGACGACACTTCATAACGTCTGAAACAAGGCAGTGTGGAATGAAGGTTTAGACGACAATGGAACATTCTCCCGGCAGACAATCCGCTTTAAGTTTGACTTTAGGGTTCATAAAACATTCATAAACTGGTCCGAGCTTGAAGACCACCACCTCTGTGCTCATTTAAAGGATTGGAGAAGCTGAAAGCGCTTCCTGCTCCGAGCTGGACGGATCCTGGATCTGATTGGCCGGGAGCAGCAAGAACCTTCCAGTCCATCTCCATTGAAATCAAACACAGGAGAAGCTGAAAAACATCTCTTACTCTTGCTCTCTTGCATTTCAAACAACCATGAAAGATGGGCAAAGCAAGGCGGAGGAGAAGGAGCGGCCTGCTCAAGCGAGGCGTCTGATTGGTAGACGCAGATTCTTCTTCTCTGCCCATGGTTCTTCGGCTTTGTGCCAATCACACGCCACTACAGGCGGGGACAAAGTGTGACGAGCCAATCAGGAGGAAGGAAGCGCTTTTAACATTAGCAAGTGTCGATGTAACAGAAAACAGAAAAAAAAGTTCTAAACCCAAAAAAGCGGGTGAATATTTACACCGGCCGTATGAACAAGAGCGATATTACAAAAGATTTCAGAAGGCATCTCTAGCGGTGTGTGTGTGTGTGTGTGTGTCGTCTCGGCATTCGCACCGTCTCTTTCCGTCCTCGTGCTGTTCATTCCCTTTTGCTTTGCGTCGGCGGGCCGCGGTGGTCCCGCGAGAGCTGGAGAATGAAGAAGAGCGCGGATACAGTTTGTGCGGCTTTACTTGAAGTTGGCGTAGTCGGAGAAGGCATCGATGTATTCCTGGACCACCTTGTAGCAGAACTCGTACTGCTCCTGCGGAACAAACATAGAACACACTCACGCCGATTAGCGACACCACTATTTAGTTGAGCACATTCTTAATTTATAATATAATTGGTGTAAATTACAGTAAATAGTGCTGTCAGCTTGTATGTGTTCAAATATTTATTCACATGTTTACGATTTACAATTTTCACACATTAAAACTATTTTTTAACTTAATTTTTTTTATTTTATTGCACGTTTATTTTTTAAATATACACATATATAAGTACAGTGGGTTTACATATATTGTATACATTTTTTCTTCCCCCGTCCATAGAAAAAATGTTTGAGCTAATTTAAGCATACTTCTATAGATGTACACACTTATACACAATAAATATTGAATTGTGTCAAAGCTGTTGTACAAATTATTTCCCGGCATTCCATATTGCGTAACGCCCTGTAAAAAAACGTGTGAAAACAATTGAAAAATAATTTTCAGACTTAAACAGAGATGTCACAGCGCCCCCCAGTGTCTAACGTGTTCACTTCACCTGGGTTAAACACTGACATGTGCTGTGATTGTGCTTTAGCTTTGTGCTTTTCATCCTGACCAGATGAACATAACCAAACGCAATTTTGGGATGGACACAGATTAAACACACAAATGAGTTTCCTGCTAAATGCAGTGTTTGCTCACCAGTGTCTGCACCATATGAGGCCGCTGCAGCCTGAGACTCTTCACGGTCTGAAACACGTCCAGAATGCCTTCTGCCTTCACCCGCTCCAGGACTGTGCTCAGAGCACAGAACGTCCCCGTACGCCCGGCGCCAGCACTACACACACACACACACACACACACACACACACGGGTTCAAGCCTCAGAGGAGAGATGCTCCAGACCTTTCATGATTACCGCATTTTCCAACTAGATATTGGTGTGCTTCATAATCCGCTGGGATTAATTGTCCAAAAAATATGACACATTATCCGGTGTGTGTGCCTTATAGTGTGTAAGGAACAGAACGTGTGCCTTACGGTCCAAAAAAATATGGTAAATGGCGTGGTTTACAATCCGGTGTGCCTTATAGTCCAAAAAATACAATATAGGTGCGCCTTATAGTCTAAAAAATACGGTAACACCGCGTCAAACAATTGGATGCACCTCAGTCTGAAAAAGACAGTAGTGGTGCACCTTATAATAAAAAAAAACTATAAAGGAAAAGCTCGATAATTCAGTTTGCCTAATAGCCTGAAAAATACGGTAATGGTGCGCATTATATTCTGGTGCACCTCATAGTCTAAAAAAGACAGTAGTGGTGCACCTTATAATCTGAAAATATGGAAAATGATGTGGTAAATGGTATAATCCAGTGAGCCTTATAGTCTTATAGCCTTATACAACAAAACAGTAATGACACGAGTATGCTTCTACTATTATGTTCCTTATAGTCTGAAAAAGACAGTAGTGGAGCACCGTATAATATGGGGAAAACAAACAGTAAATCATATGCTTTGCCTTACAATCTGGTGAGCTTTGTAGTTAAAAAAAAATACAATAAAGATGCCCCTTATAGTCAGAAAAATAGTGGTGCGGGTTATAGTCCAAATATACAGTAATGATGCACCTTTTAGTCCGAAAAATACAGTAAATTGAAATGTAATGTTTTTCTCAAATGTTTTAGGTTTTTACGGTTTTAACTGAAAGTGCATCAGAATCTCTCCTTTCAACATATACAGTATTTGCACCAGTCTCAGCTAGACTTCTCCACGTGTGGTGTCTGACCTGCAGTGCACAGTGATGGGATGGTTTCCAGACTGCTGCTGCTGCTTCTGCACCGCGGCGATGATGTTGATCATGCCCTTCCCATCAGTAGGAATCCCAACCTCTGGCCAGCCGTGGAAATGAAACTGCCTCACAGCACGAGACTTGTTTTCCTAGTGCGGATGGGAAAGTATACGGTTTAAACGTACTGAAGAACCCAGAAGAACAGAAGCAGGATGGATTAAACTCACTCGGTTATTGGTGACGAGAAGGTCTCGAACAGTGTAGCTTTCACTTTCCTCCTCCCTTTTCAGCTCGATGGAGATGTCGCCACATGTCATCACGCTATCCGTCGGCCAGTACTGAGCGCACTTTTCCTGCGGACAAACATATGCAGAATTTTCTGTTAGAGACTAGTTTGAAGTTCCTGGTCACTAATGGCAACATGGAGAATGAAACTACCTGTCCTCTCTCTTCCAGCTCGGTCAGCATCACGATGGAGCAGCTCCTCCACTCCCAGATCATCCTCCAGAAGTCCTCCGTGGTGTGCTGCAGCGGACCCTGACAAGCCATGTACGAGTCTTTCTGTCTATATCCCTGAAAAGAAAGGAAGAATCGAAATTACCTTTAAATTACGGCATTAAATTAAAACATGGTACGGCAATGGGTGAAAAATATAATAATAAAAGGAAAAGTGCTATAAAGCTATTTATGTCTGGGATAATTTTCAACATTTTTGTTAAATATCATAAAAAACAAAGAAAAGCACATTGAACTCTGTTATAATATATAAAAGTGAACAATTATGTAATTTTCGAATAATAAAACATAATAATACAGTGAAATAATAAAACTTGCTATAAACTAATTTCAAGTCAAATGTTCACAGTGACACATAAATATATCAACATGTAAAAGTATATAAATATTAATGTCATATACAACTACGTGATATTTCAATAAAAAACAAATACTGTGCACAAATGTTCGCAATGCTAATCGATACTTAAATTTAATTACAAAAAAAGACAATAAATAAATTTAACTTATAGAAATAAAAACCTTTTTTAAAGTATACAAATACATACGTGCAAAAACAGACTAAACGCAAAAGCAATTCGCAAGGTGGATTTATCTGCCAATCAGCGGGCCAATCTAAAATAAAAAATATTGCTTTCGCAAAGTTAAAATTGTGTCGCTAACATTGTGTATAATTAATAAGAAAATATAACATATACACCGACAGCTAATAAAACATGAACTAAATCATGTGGATGAAGCCTATAAAGACACTTAATACAAAAATGTCGTTGCTTTTTTTTTATTTTTTTTTTTGCATTTTTACGATTTGGCTATAGCAATAGTGATTTACTCAATATGGACCAGCAAGGAGTCGAAAAAGCAGATGTGGCGCATTCTGAGCCGCACTGTGTGGTCTTTCAACAGAAACGGAGAATTGCTCGAGATTATTCCTGGGGTTCATGGGTAGTTGGAAGCAAACGATGTGAAGTCAAGGCGCTTCACTCACGTCTATAAAAGAAGCGTTGACGTAGTCCGTGTTCTCCTCTCCTCGCTTCACTGGGATGATAACTCTGTTAAACTCATCTGGGTGAGACAGATAACATTTACAAACTCCACGTCCTTGTCTCTGAATGCTAGTGATGGTTTTTAGTGATGGCTAGTGAACCAGGATAAAGCCCAACTCACATGGAATGATTTGCAAAACTCGGTTCTTCTTCATATTGGCCGGCAGGTTTCCCGTTCTCATCTTGTCATTCTGGATTTTAATGGAAGTGAGTTTCTAGAAGCAAAAAAAGAGGAGAAACTGATGATGCGATTCATGAAGACACTAATGGCTTGTACTTGAACAAGTGCATACAAAAGTAAAGAAACACAATTAGCAAGTTAAAACTAAGAAAGACGAAAAGTTCAGAAAGAAAGACTTGAGAAAGACACATCGTTTAACATTAACATAGCTGCTAATAAATATCTTTATATATATATATATATATATATATATATATATATATATATATATATATATATATATATAAATTAGCGTTAGCGGCCATGCTAACATTAGCGACAATGCTAACCAAAATTTGTAAAACTCAAGTTACAAATAACGAGCTACTAAATTAAGTGTTTAAGTGTGTGAATAATAAAACAGCCTCAAAGAGCTGAATCTTTATGTAGTAATTAAAAAATTCAGGATGAGTTCATAAGGGTTGTCATAAGGGTAGTACCTTTTATTTGAATTTGGTTACGGTGTTAAATCCAATATAATAATGGGAGTCACGCTAGTCTAAAATTGTATGTCATGTCACGATAAACACTCCTACAAATTTCCTAAAAATTTCCTACATCACTTTTTAACTACGTTTAAGGGCATAGGAGCATTTATTTATGCTGTTTCTTAAAGTCCAAAATACGGCACGAGAAACGAGCTGTGATTTCTACCTTAAACTCGGCCTCCAGGCCTCCGCAGCCGGCTCCGGGTAACGGAGCGTAAAGTTTAGCCAGATGAGACTCCAACGACGTCACTTCCAGCTCGGTGTCCCCGTACAGGTAGTGTTCCAGCAAAGCTTGGAAGATAAACACATACTGCATCTGCAGGTCG
The DNA here is from genome assembly GCA_017309775.1 of Paedocypris sp. Pulau Singkep. Classification (NCBI taxonomy): domain Eukaryota; kingdom Metazoa; phylum Chordata; class Actinopteri; order Cypriniformes; genus Paedocypris; species Paedocypris sp. Pulau Singkep. The sequence goes on from MU204205.1 coordinate 6,352,677, forward strand.
AGAGGAAGATTAGTCCAGTCCAAACAGCTTCTTTTGTAGACTTTAATTAAAGGTTTTGCGTTTACATCGGTCTGGACCATCTGGCAGCGCTGGGCTCTGATCCGAGTGACGAACCCAAAGACGTCCACCTTCCGCTCTGACGCCATCATGTCGAGCATGGCGTCTATTACGATGAAGGTTCCTGTTCGGCCCACTCCGGCACTGAGAGCCACAGAACCCAGATTACAACAAAGACCAGCTCAGCCTACCTCACGTATGGTGAAGCCCCTTACCTGCAGTGGACCACTATAGCTCCGGCGTACTGAGGGTTGCAGTTCTTGACCTTTTTGAGGAACTTGAGCATCCCGATGGGAGTGAACGGAACCCCAAAATCCGGCCAGCTGGTGAAGTGGAACTGTGTGACCAGCCGTTGAGGCTTCTTACCAGACACGTCACCAACCTGAACATCATGAATCAGAATAAGACACCGTTTCATAGGGACTTTTCTTCAATATTTATAATTCCAATAATTCATAATTACATTCCACAAGCAAATTAGTCAATGAGAGCCAAATTAATTTCCAAAAATCCCCTTTGTGGGGTTAATAAAGTTTTATCTAATGGTGCGCTTTATAGTCTATAAAATACAGTAATAGTGCACCGTATAGTTAAAAAGATACAGTAGTGGTGCGCTTTATAGTCTGAAAAATATGGTAATGATGTGCTTTATAGTCTGAAAAATCTGTAATAGTGTTCTTTAGGAGTGTAATGGTGCCCATATAATTCGCTGCATCTTATGGTCCAAAAATTACAGTAATGGTGCACTTTATAGTCCGAAAAATACGGCAATTATGTGCCATATTATCCGGTGAGTCAAAATGATCCGTATTATCGAATAGTCAAAAAATACAATAATGATGCACCTTATAGCCCCAAAAATACAGTAATGGGGCCTTATAACCTGGTGCATTTTATAGAGAAAAAAATTACGGTAATGATGTGTCGTATAGACCGAAAAATTCAGTATGTACCCATGTGGCATCAATTTGTCAATATTGCATTTAAGAATTATAAATCCCGCTAGTCTATTAATTAACCAAACATTAAAACTCGGGCCCAAACCTGCTGAATGCAGAATTTGCGAATGGTGTAGTCCACCAGAACCATCATGTCCTCCACGGACACCCGGATGTTTCCATAGGTCCAGCATCCCTGGTCTGGCCAGTACTGAGCACATTTACACTGCGGAAAAACGACACATTCCATGACCACCACTTTTCTTCATCACTTCAACTCTTAAGTCTATTATTTCAGGCCAGTGCAGTAAAAAAAAAAAAAAATCAGCGGATCAGTTTCAGGATGTGTGTAATAAATCTCTCTGGTGATGTACCTCCTTCCTCTCCTTCAGATTGGTTACCATGACGATAGTGGCAGTGTTCTGTTCCCAGATCATCCTCCAGAAGTCATTGACTGTTTCCTCTTTTGGTCCTGCAATCAAGCGGTTTCAGATTGCCATCAACGCCGGGCTTGTTACAGTGTTATCATATTTGCACTACACAGAACAGACAGATCACATCTTTGGATCATTTCACTTACCTTGTGCAGCTATGAACTTGTTCTTCTCCTGGTATCCCTAGAAACATATACATCAAACATAGAAGGAATTAGACTAATTTTTTAAAATGTAAAGAACTTCATACAAGTACTGTGTTTGAGTTAGAGAACTCTACCTAGTGGACTAGTAAGTGAGTTTGTGCTATTGAATTCCTAACTAGTAGATTAGTAAGAGTGTTTGTGTTAACACTAGCTAGTGGACTAGTGTGTTTGTGCTAGTGAACTCTACATAGTGGACTAGTGAGTTTGAGCTAATGAATTCCAATTAGTGGACTTGTAAGTGTGTTTGTGTAAACCTACCTAGTGGACTAGGTGGCAAGTTTGTGCTAATGAATTCTAACTAGTGGATTAGTAAGCGTGTTTGTGTTAACTCTAGCTAGTGGATTAGTGTGTTAGTGAACTCTACATAGTGGACTAGTAGGTAAGTTTGTGTATTGTACTCTACCTAGTGGACTAGTAAGTGTGTGATAGTGAACTCTGCAGTACCTAGTGGACTTGTTATGATAAAATAGTGGACTAACTAGTGGACTAGTAGTTCACGGTGACATACATTAATGTAAGAGGAGTTGACGTAGTCCGAGTCAGGAACGCCCTCCAGTGAGGCCAAATGGACCCTCGAATGATCATCTGATGAAGAAAACGAATAAAACCAATACAGTGAGTAGTAGAACAGACATCCAGGAACACCATTCCTAAAAAAGTATTAGTTTAACTTTTCAAGATTGGGATTTGAAAAAGTGCTTTACAGGGCAAGATGTTGACGTATCGGTTCTTCTCCTTGTTCTCCTCCTTCGAGGCTGCATCACACGAGGCTTGGATGGGACACACAGGCAGGGCCTGTCCAAAGCAGAAGTTCCGTCACAAAACAATGGTAAATTATACACTTTGGGGGAGAGACGCTTTATTCAGGGTCTTCGGCATAAACAGAAACCCAGTTTGTGGATGTTGCTGCACTCACGTTAAATTCTTCTCGGAAGAGTTTATTGTCATCAGCCATTCGACGGTTCATTTCTTCCTCCAGCTTGTCGACAGGAAGAGGCGGGTACTTCCGGTTTGTGCTGGGGGAGCGAGCCAATAGCGGCACGCTTTGAAGTTCTGTGAGACAGTGGATGCAAGATTATGATATGGAGAGTTGAACTGGAACAAAAAAAACAGCAACTGTATGACTTGCACTTTGTCTGTTTTGTGCGCTAAACGACCACCAGGGGGCGGTAGAGAACAGACCAAAAATGGCCATGAGCATCTTTATGAATGAAGCCTGTGTCAATCTAGATTTTAACATCCAACAAAACTCCCTAAAAATCAGAAAACACCTTTTATAATTTTACTGGGCAAATCCGCAACAGAAAAGCAAGAATTCCCAGACGCAAACCATCTTTCTCACGCGTACCAGTGTCGTCGGCCCGGCCGTTGGTCAGGCGGAAGGAATTGGAGTGGCTCCCTGCCTGCTTGTACTTCTTAAACCTGCCACAACACAGTGGAACAAAAAAAAGCCCATCATCGTCATGGTAACTAAACTAAACTTTGTGTGTGTGAAGGTTTCCTACCTGAGCATGTACAGGATGATCATGATGAAGACAATGACCAGCAGAGAAGACAGAGCCACCACCACCGCCATGATGGGCGTGTCATCTGAGGTCAAACAGGAAGCGTTGTTGAATCCAAGTGACCAATGAAAACGTTCGTTACTCAATCAAAATTATTATCTCCGGTATATCTCCCGTAGTTGAAACTTTGAAACATGTGTACACTTTATAAAGGCTTTTAAAAGTCAGAGCGTCTTTATAACTAAAACACAGTAAAAATGCATAATTGCACATTTGTATGTCATTGATAATATGAGAATATGATTGAAATCAGTTGAGAATATGGATTGAAATCAGAAAAGCAGCACAAAAACAAAAGAGCTGTTTTTTGACAAGGCACTTGCACTTTACTGCAGCGAAACAGGAAAAATAATTTATTCATATTGTTGTTTTTAATATTTTATAACGCAGAAATTGCATGGATTTCTTTCAAGCGTAAAATCCACAATAAAGTGATTCTGCAAAAATCCCATAATATTGCACGCACACACACACTGAGCCTGTACCTATTATAAGATAAATGTGTCTGCAAAACGTTGCAAAAATGTACTATTAAAAAGCAATTTTTCTAAAATGAAATGGCACGTACACGGAGATAAAATCAATATTATCTATAACAATGCACTTCATCACAATAAATGGCATGAGATTACATGTAATCAGATCTCAGGATCGATCCCTTCACCAGCTTTCCAGGAACGTTTCAAAAACCCAAACAGGTCAAATAAATTTGGTTGTGAAAGCAAATACAAACACATCTCAGCAAAAAAAAAAGAAAAGTTTGAGCATCAAAATATGAAATAAATGAACATGTACCTTGTCCATTGTTGTCTTCAGTACATAAAGAAAAACACACAAAAACAAACAGTCAATTATAAAAACAACAACAACAAAGTGTGTGTGTGTGTGTGTGTGTGTTAGCTCTATACAGTGGACTGCTAAGTGTGCATGTATGAATGAACTCTACCTAGTGAACAACATAGTGTGTGCTAGTGAGCTCTACCTAGTAAATTCCAAAAATGGACTGACTAGTGAGCTTTACCTAATGGACTATCTTGAGGCTACAGTGTGTGTGTGTGTGTGTGAGTGTGTGTGTGTGTGTGTGTGTGTGTGTGTGTGTGTGTGTGTGTGTGTGTTAGAGAACTCGACCTAATGAACTAATGAGTGTGTTTTCTTTAGTGAACTCTACCTAGTAAACTGCATAGTGTGCTTGTGCAAATGAGCTCTACCTAGTGAACTACATAGTGTTCTTGTGCTAGTGAGCTCTTTCTGGTATAATGCAGTGTGTGTGTTTGTGTGTGTTAGTGAACTAATTAATTATTAAGTGTATGTGTTAGTTGAGCTCTACCTAGTGCACTACTAAGTATTTGTGTCAGTGAGCACTACCTAGTGAACTACTAAGTGTGTGCATGTGTGTGTGTGACTGTGTTAGTGAGCTCTACCCAGTGCACTAAGTGTATGTGTGTGTGTGTGTGTAGTGAGCTTTACCTAGTGCACTACTAAGTGTGTGTGTGTTAGTGAGCTCTACCCGGGGGTTTGCTGTGGTCTGTAGTGGTGGGGTCTGTGGGTCCGAGCGGAGGGTCTGTGGCGTCTTCTGAAGAGCTCCAGACTGTGGTGGGCTCAGTGGAGGTGACTTCTGTGGTGGACGACACCGTGGTGGTGCGATTGAGAGCGATGGAGGTGATGAGGGATGGAGACGTGGCCGGTGGAGTTGGGATGGCCAGAGGCGCTTTGGTGGGGGCAGCGGAGGAGGGAGGGGGGGCAACAGGAGGAGCAGCCGTGACCTGTGGGGTGGGCTGCTCCACGGCGCCGCTGTGTGGTGTGATGGTGGGATTGAGGGCAGGGGAAGATGGTGCGGGCGCTGTGCTGGTTGAGTTGGGCGCTTGGGACGTGGAGTGTGTTCCGGGGGGAGGATCTGCTCGTCTGGTGGTCAGGACTTCACCTACAAACAAAAAAGGAGGCTTTCAGATCTTTGCGCTTTGGTTTCTCAATTCAAGAAATAAAGTCTTTGAGAAGCGGGAAAAAATGGTAGCATCTTTCTGAAGAACGCAAAATGTACACAGACAATCCTGGTTTGCATATTTAGCTAAACATACAAAAAATTGCACAGATTTGGGAGGCAGGCAAACGAGATCAGACGCTCGCAAGAAAGATTTGGAAAAAAGGTGAGAAAGATCAGACGCTTGTACGAGAGGTCCGGAAGCAGCAGAGAGATCAGATGCTCACAAGAGAGGTTTGGAAGCAGGCCAGAGAGATCAGACGTACACCACAAAGGTCCGGAAGCAGGCCAGAGAGATCAGATGCTAACAAGAGAGGTCCGGAAGCAGGCGAGAACGATCACACGGTCACAAGAGAGGGCCAGAACCAGTTGAGAGAGATCAGACGCACATGAGAAAAGTCCTGAAGTGCACGAGAGAGATCAGATGCACATGAGACGGGTTCAGAAGCGGATTGGAGAGATCAAACACTCGTAAAAGTGGTCCGGAATTCTGCAAGAGAGAAAGATCCGATGCATATGAGAAAGGTCCAGAAGTGGGTGAGGGAGATCAGCATATGAGAACATTCCGGAAGACAGTGGTCTGGTAGGAAAAAGAGATGAGACACTTGTGTGAGAGGTCCAGAATTGTGCGAGAGAAAGAGTGAGATCAGATGCACCAGAGAAAGGTGGTGGGCAAGAGAGATCAGACACTCCCAAGATGAGACTTTGAGAGGCTTGAGATTGGTTTCTTTGATGTGAGGGCGTGGCCCAGAGACAGAAGCTAAACCTTAAGCAGAACATAAGCAACAACATCAGAATTTCCTGTCCAACAGAAGTGAGTGATGTCAGAGCTCCGAGCTGGACCTGAAAGAACACAACCGGGTGAGGAAATGTTGTGTCCTCCAGCTAATTCCTGGATAATTATCAGGAGAGACAAGCCTTCTCAGAGGAACAGAATTTGAGGCTTCAGACCATCAGACGCAAACGTCTAACATCTACTCAGAGAGCAGTGGTGATCCATACGCCGATTACAATCCCACTGTAACGTGCGTAAATGTCATGGCTACAAAAAATAGACTGGGGAATTTGTCTTTTGATTGACAGACGCAGCAGCCAATCAGAATGAACACGGGTCACAGGCCAAGCTGCCTAGTCCTCTAATTCACCATCATTTCATTTAATCTAAACTGGACAGAAAAGGGAAACTAGAGAAGCACAAGCGAGATATTAGAGTAACCTTAGTTAGTACTTAATCTTTACCGGAAAGTTCTCTTGATCATTTACTCATTTACCACAACTATCCGTCTATAAAATGTTGTATTATTTTTATGTTATTTAATGAAATTGACTACGGGCCTTATAATCCGCTGCCTAATCCCTCGTGTTTAAAGAACACGTAATCTTACTTCTAATTTTTTTTTTTTAAAACTCATGTTAAAGTCATGAAAAGTTACCGGAAGGTTCGGGGAGACTCTGGGCAGAGCTGAGGGCCACGAGGGCCATGGCCTGGAGGAGCAGGAGCAGTGGACACGCACCCATACTGCCCTAAACACAACAGGAAAAGGTTTGAAAATGTAATAAAAAATGACCCTAAAACAGGAAACCGCTGTGGTGAGTCTTACCTGGAAAAACGAATCCCGCATCACTTACTCATTCGCACCTGTAGGCGAAGAACAGCAGCCATTAGAATTGGAAAAACTAAGACGTAGAGACAAAACCGCGGATGCTTCGCGTGAAGAGCGACAGCAACCTGTGGCAGACGCGCATCCTTAGAAAGAGAGTCTGAGCGGATTAGGCAGATTAAACGGTGAGATGCTTTAGCGTTGGGCGCAAAACTAAAATCGCAAAATCACCGCGAGCCAAAGAGTTGAGGCTAAGAACCGAGTCACGCTGTAATCGCAGTGGCTAAACTGTGATAATCCCAGTCTCAATCTGAAGACACAGTCCCCGAAGTAATCCAGCACGTGCATTAATGCCGCCGATTTACCGGAGACGAGCCAATCAGCTTCATCCGACAGCCAACCATCCTCACGCCATTCTCGCCACCCGCTGAGGAGCTTCTGGTGGATCATCAACCTACACAGGAACTGCAATCACTGCCACACATTCTAGTAATTCGTTTTGACTAAGGAATCTTTTTCAATGTAAAAGTTTTTCGCATTTTTATTTTTTTTTCATTGCTATGTGAACGGTCAAGGTTCAGTCAGCTGGTCCAGTGGTGAGGTCAATAGTTCAGATCTCCACGGCTTTTTGCCAACATTTTCATAGTCCCACATATACACACCCCCGCTACACACACACACATACACACCAACCCACCCACACACACCCACCACACACACACAGACAACGTTTTTAGCAATAAAAATAAACGGCATTTCTTTTTCCTAAAACTTCTTAGTAACCAATTGTATATAATAATTGGTAATAATAATGATAATAATATTAATAATAATAATAATAATAAATTAAATACATGTGCCAAAAAAGAATTTGAAATACAAGGACATCCTAATGTAAGTGAAATGTAAAGGTTGGATGTGTGTGTGACTGTATCTGTGTGTGTGTGAGAGGGAGACAGTGTGTGTGTGTGTTACTAAAAGTGTTTTATTTGTGTGTGTGAGAGAGGGAGAGTATGTGACAGTGTGTGTGTATGTGTGTGTGTGTGTGTGTGTGTCTGTGTGTGAGAGAAAACAAGTGTGTTCTGAGATTGTGTCTGTCAAACTGTGTGTGTGTGTGTGTGCATAATAAGTGTGTTCTGAGATTGTGTCTGTCAAACTGTGTGTGTGTGTATGTGTGTGTGTGTATAATAAGTGTGTTCTGAGATTGTGTGTGTGTGTGTGTGTGTGTGTGTGAGTGTGTGTGTGTGTATAATAAGTGTGTTTTGAGATTGTGTCTGTCAGACTCTGTATATGTGAGCGTGTGTGATCCGGCTCAAATCAGGAACCCAAAAATGTGACTGCGACTCTGCTCACACACACACTAGTTCTTTTCTAACCCTGATTTGAGTGATTTAGCCGTGTAATGGTGTTATCAAGCGACACGCAGACGGCGATGACATTAGCGCTACACAAGCGCTCTCTGTGCGGCCCGCCGGACCCTGAATGCACCAGCTGAGCGTCATCAATCCCCGAGTGTTTAATCAAATCAGTGGTTAACGGAGACGTTGTTCCGACGACGCGGATTCCGCAAGTGTGAAAGCCACATGGTCGGACATTCTTCAGGTGGAGGGCAAATTGTGGGGGGGAAAAAAAAAAGTGGAGTCGACAAAAAAGGGACAGATGGTCCGGTGTGTGTTACGGTGCGTCCCGATCTCCTCTTCAAGGCCGGAAAGCTGTAAACCCTGGAGAGCCCGTGGCTTCCTTCCTGTCTGTCAGATCGCCCGGAGGCCACGCCCTCACCTAACAGCACGGGCAAACTGGTCAAACCCGGGGCCAATCAAAGCCCTCGTGACTTATATTCTGTAAGAACGCCACTGCTGGTTTTCCTCAGATGGATCGAGTGCTGGAATGGCCTCACGCTCTCCAGACAATAGCAAACACACTTCCGACCCGAGCGGAAGATCTGCAACCAATATCGCCTGCAGAAATCCCTCTCGCGCTCGGCAGTGATCGCTCGTCCAGTCGCCGGAATGTCCGTGTGCTTTATTCCTACAAGACCTTCTAGAAATGGATGTGGATCACATGGCGTTTGGGCGTTTAACAGATACGATGATTTTTCTTAGGACGGTTTCCAAGAGTTTATCAAGGTACAGGCAAAAATACAAGAAAAAACGTGACACAGAGAGAGACAGAGATAAATAAAGAGAGAAAGAGAGAAACACACAAAAAGAGCGAGGGGGGGGGGAGAGAAAGAGACAGACAGACAGACAGAAACAGGAAGATATACAAAGAGAATGACAGAAATAAAAAATTGAAGATGAAGAATAAAACTGAAAAGAGAAAGACACATGTAGAGAGATAGAGAAATAAATGCAAAAGAGGGAGAAGAGATAAAAATGACAGACAGAAAAATATAGAGAGAGAATAGAGAGGAAAAAAAGAGATTGACAGTCAGACAGAGAAATAAAATTGAGGAGAGGGAGGCCAACAGACAAACACAGAGAAATAAAAAAAGGAAAAAAAAACGTGGGGTGAGACAAGAGAAAGAGAACAGAGTGAGGGAGCGAGAAACAGACAGATTTAAAATGAAGCCTTAATTACAAAACAAAAAAACCCCAAAAGCATGTTTTATGGCAAATTGAAAAAAAAAAAAAAAAAAAAAAACCCTGACGCTGTTTTAACAGAAATTACGAAACCAGTCCAACTCCACCCCACTGGTCATGTAGGACAGATAAAAATGTGCTTGCTGAACACAAAACGTGACTAATCGAATGGACAACACTGAAAAAATAAAAAAGTCCTGAAAAACAAAACCAGCCGTTATATATATAAAAAAAAAAAAACAACCAGCGACTTATCAAAAGCGAGCGAGCGAGGACGGTGATGAGCGCTGGTGCGGGAAAGCGGAAGCGAGGGGGAGAGAAACCTGTTGCTGGACGCGCTCGGCGTTTATCGCATGTGTGGCTCCTCTGTGATTAAGAGTTCAGCGCCGAGCACATACCAGAGGAGTCATGCATTAAACACAGCCTTCTCCATCCATCTCTCCGGCCCGGGGGGATCGCGCCCAGACCCAGCAGTCACAAGACTCTGTTTACCCCAAACATCCTTCACGCCGCTCAACTTTCCAGCGCCCTTTATTAATAAAGCGCGTTCCACCGCCTCGCTGTGCGAAACAAGCACTTTAGCGAAATATTTTTACATGACTGTGACAAACCTTAAAAACAAAAAGGTTGTCGGAACTTTTGACGGAATTTGACGGAAATGATGGAAAACGTTCTCATGCTACAGAATTGTGATTTCCAAACATATTCTTTGTTCCAAACGAATTTCAAATTGAAATGACTCTTGTTTGATAAATCTAAGAAAAAAAAAAAATAAACCTTAATCACGACAAGTGGTCAATCAGATTAGATATATAACGTCATAAATTGGAAATTTTTGGTCCAATCGATGAAATTGAACAATACTTTTAACTACATATTACATAACTCTATACTGCATAATGGGCAGGACAACAGGAGACACATGCCGGGAAAACAAAATTCTTTGTGAAAGAGAAAAATTAAAAATAAGGTTTTTTTTTTTGAAAAGTTCATAAGTTCATAAATCTGGATTACGTTATTCAGAGATCAAAAATAAATAATTAGATAAATAAACACTCATTAAGTAAAATCTCTATTGACGACACTAATACTCTTAAAAAATGATCAAAGTGCTTCTAAATTCAAGCTTTAAGATAAAACAACGGTCATATGCGGAACATAGCGGCATGGGGTCACGTGACTCTAGTTAACCTGAGTCACCGTGTAAAGTTAGTGAGTTTGACACTATGGCCACTAGGGGCAGTATCAAAAATGTGTTCTGCAATTATCCATCCAGTGAAGTTACACACACACACAGTGAAGTGACACACAAAACCGGAGCAGTGGGCATCCTAAAGTCGTGGTGTGGGGGCATGTGGTGGTCAGTGTCCTTCTCAAGATTTCGAACCGGTGACGGTTGGGTGGCAGATCTAACTCTCAACGCTAGACCACAACTGCCACCAACACAGAAATCCGGAGAAAAACAGGAAGCAGAGCCATGTGCTGCAGTGACAGTGTCGTGTTATCCACGAGAAGAATAACGACCAACCGCGGAACCACAACCACATTATCCTGGATGAATATTACAGAGCAAAAAAGAGAACCACAGTCAGAACGGTTGGAGAAATGATAAACACCCTGCCTTTATTCAAAAACAATTAAAATAAAAAAACATTTTTGATTTAAAATATAAAAATAACAATCAAAAGTACCGTAACTTATTAATTAATATAAATTCAGGATTTATTTAACTCTAATAAAAAATGCAAAAATGTTAAGGAAGGCTGGTACTCTTCTATTTGTTCGAAATTGTACTATTTCTATTCCCATTGACTGCAAAAAAAAAGTAATAAAAAAAAATATTATTCCGATAAAAACTCAAAAACAGTGTTTCTAATGAGAAAAATTCTCTTACCATTGTACGTAATTAAAGTGAGAAAATTTAAATTTAAAAAATGTAAAGGTGAAGTTCATTGAAAATGTGGCTCAAAAAAAAACAAAACAAATTTCATATTTTGAAGCTCATTTTTTGAGCTCATCACAATGACATTCAGGAATTGCTTTTGACCCAAAGACGAACTAGTGCCGGTTCTATTTAATCTAAAAGAAGCAAAATATGAATGTATAGAATCTCTTTAACAATATTCAATCAAAAAATGAAAGAATTAAAAGTTCATTTGCGCTGTGTAGACATAATGTAACAAAACCACAGATTAAATTATAAAATTGGATCATAAGAGATGTTTAACATACCTGCTGCCTCTGAGTCGCTTATAAATCAGATTCATTTTCCCAACAAAACCAAATCAACCCGTCCCTGAACTTTTGGCGGATCCAGTAACAGACCATCTCTTCCCATGGGCGCATCCATCTTTACAAGCTCATTCTTTCTAGATCATTCCGGGCGTGACGTCACAGGGTCGACACAGAGTCACATGACTCAATCACACACAGGACTGAAATTTGTTATTTCTCCAACAATGGGAAACATCTAGTGCACATTTCTCCTTACACAATATAAAACTTGTAAAACTATGATCACAAAAAGTTTTGCCTTAACTAACTAACTAACTAAAATCCGCTTTTTATCCAATCACGGAGGAGAAATCACGCCTTTTCCCTGTTAAAAAAAAAATAATAACAATCCAAAACGTGGAATACAAAAATCAGTTTTTATAAAATATGTTTTTAAGCAGAAAACATGGAAGACGGGGGCAGACGAGGCCGTTTAGCTGGAGATAATGGCTGTCTGTCTGTCCTCATTCACGGTTTATTAATACTCTGGGAGTGTGACAAGAATAAGCTGAAAGCCACTCTTCATCCCAGAAGACACTGCTGTCGTGAGAAGACGGAGAAATCTCCACGTGCTCTGAAAGCATCTCAGGAGAATCTCCTCACTTCTGGACACGCGGCAGAGAAGGTGTGAGAAGTGCCAGGACCTGCCCGGCTGCATTTGTCACTTCTAGGGTCTTTATGAGGATTTTCATGGGTGAATGTCTGTCTGTCTGTCTGTCTGTCTGTCTATCTATCTATCTATCTATCTCTCTGTATTTCTCTCTCTCACACTCACTCACTCTCTCTCCTTCGTTTCTTTCTATTTGTCTGTCTATATCTATCCATCCATCCATCCATGTCTGTCTGTGTTTTTTTGTCGGTCTGTCATTTAGGTTTGATCCATCTTTCTATCTATCTGCTTGTCTCTTCATCCATTTCTCTTATTTATCAATTTATTTGTCAGTTTATATGTCTATCTATCCTCTAGTTTGTGATTAGATCTATCCATCCATCTATATATCTGTCTGTCTGTGGGGGAAAAGCGAGGGAGTTTGTCACTATGGCCACTAGGGGCAGTATCAGAATGGTAAAATTGTGCTCTGCGTTTGTACCACACACAATCCCGGAGCAGTGGGCAGCGTTAATCGATGGCTCTCGGGTGTCACTGTCTTGTTCAAGGACATTGAGTTGTACAACCAGCCAGAAAAGGATTCAAACCAACGTCTGGGTGGCAGGTCCAATTCCCACTGCGCCAGTGGCTAATGAGAGTCTAGGCCGAAACTAAGTAAGAACTAAATCACTTTAATCCTGAAGAATAGTTAATAAGCAGCCGGTCAATCCGACATCAATACAGCCATTGAGACGATGTTCCGCTTTAGGCCGGAAGTCAAAATTAGCAGGGAATACGTGGTCACATGATGATCGGGACGATTTCTTCACTTCCGAAAAAACTAGACTGTCATACTTTCCTCCACTAGAGGTCACTGGATCAGTCACTGGATCAGTCACGGCTTTAACAAAAGTGACTGGCAGTGGAATTATAGATGTTTATTCTGTACGTGTCGCGAGACTTTGAGAAGTCGTTGCTTTAGTTAGAAATTATTTCAGTCTGCTTAGAAATTATTTTGTCCACAAAAACACTTTCATAGCCCATTAAATGTTCTGGCAAACACATTCCAACCTTTAAAAATGCGCAGTCGACAAACACAGATCAATAAGGCCGATGCGAACGTACTGGACTCTCTTTGTCTTTACGATCATGTTCAGAACAACTCCAGACTGGAACTTTTGTGGCAAAATATCGAATGATAAGTTACGCACGCTGCTACAGTGTGTGACATTGTAAAGTAACTAAAACAAGTCACCACAATATTACACACATCGTGAGAAACAAGAGCAATGTTATGATGAAGAAGTAGCAAAATACAAAAAAGCAAGCATAAAATACACACACAGACACACATTTTACGTCACGTAAAGTACGTCTCAACATCACAATATCATCTGCCTTGTTATTCTCAGGTTTTGATGTTTTTCCATATCATATCCTAGCGTCTTCCCATCCCAAACATATATACGTTTGTGGCCGATCACATTGGGAGCAATCTTCACATTTTCACGCGCTTTCTGTCTGACATCCATAATGAAAACAGAGCACATTATACATGAACATGTAGCTCGAGAGAAACAAGAAAATCCTTCGTGCTTAAAATTGCATGAGCAAAAGAACATTTTTCCCAGAACAATTCCATTACCGAGACATTCTTCATCTCGTCCTGATAACCTCCAAACTCCACGACTGTCTGGACCTGTGCTCACCAAACCATATGGTAGCCACATCACCACCGACCAAAGGCTCGGCTCATCACATCTACAATCAGCCTTCAAGGCACAGAAACTAGGTTATTAATGAGGTTATTCTAAAATAATCATAATATTGTACAGAAATTAGGAACACATGGAGGGATTGAACGCTGAAAAAATATCTTCTGAAAATTGACTCAGCTGAACACAATTCTGCACACACGATGATTTATATATAATACAAGATATCAATGTTGCATATCTTTATTTTCATATATTTGACAGTGTCACAATGTTGGTTTACTGTTAGAAGCCAAATGATGCACACAAACAACATTAGACACTTGGCGTCTTTTATAATTCTAAAATATTTTACTAAACTTTAAACATATTTATTCTAGTACATTTCAATAAAATGGCCATTGTGGACTAGTAGTTAGAGATTTGGACTTGCAATCAGTGTGTGTGTGTGTGTGTGTGTGTGTGTGTGTGTGTGTGTGAGTGTATTGTTTAGTTCATCGTTTAAATGGGTGAAATGCAGACAACTAATAAGGGTTTAGAATAGAATAGAATAGCCTTTATTGTCACAGTGCACATATACGATGTGAGTCATAGAAATGTACAGTGAAATTATAGCAACTTCCTATCCAGTGCAACACGCATTTATAAATCTATTCAAAATTTACAAGTTTAATTTCTTGAGTGTCACCTACAGCATGTCGACACCGAGTCAACACACACAATCTGTGTGAAGCATCTTGGCTCGGAGCTTCAGATCCATTTCCACTACCGGACCGGCGAGAAAGACGAGAAATAGAGAAGGTCCAAGGACACACCAACGCTCACCTGTGCTCCTGACTGGACACGGCAACATAATCCCTGTGTCTGTGTTAAACAAAAGCAGCGAGTCTAGCAATTCCCACTGTTCCCCTTTCCCTTTAAAAACACACCACCGCTATACGCTGATCAATACATCGACAGTCAGCGCCCGACGCGAACACACTGGACTCTCTTTGTCTGTGCGTTCGACATTGTTCAGAACGACTCCAGACCGGGACGTTTGCAACTAAATATTGATTCAGAAGTTACACACGCTGCTACAGTGTGTGACGTAGCAAACCGTTCAAAATGGAAACAAGACACCACAATATTACACACACTTTGAGAAACAAATACATTATTATGCATAAATGTATTACCAACATATGCAGTACGTATTGGTTACCATTTAGATTGGTTACTTTTATAGATAGATCTTTAAACCAGATAGATATGTGCAAATACAGTAAAAAAAAAAAAAAACACGCGGCCGACGTTTTGTTTTCGGACAAACATGCTGTTAAAGGACAAGCAGTTAAAAAATTAAGAATTCATAATAAAATCATTACATTAGTAGTCATATATAAACCCAATTATACGATAAATGACTTTATGACTTTTTTTGGAAAATTGAATTGAAAAAGCCTTCAATTGTCCCACAGTGGGGTAATTGCATGTCACAACAGCAGAAACATGCATTAACATGAACATAAATAACACTGCACACACTATAAATAAATAAACAATAACCATAACACACAGCACACATAATGAACACACAAACCAATAATAAATAGTGCTGGACATCATAACCACAGTTTGTCACCAGTTTAGATTGTGGAGTCTAATCGCAGCAAGTAGGAATTTTAACACACACACACACACGCACACACACACACACGTGTACACAAAAACAATCAGGGCCATTTGTAACTACTCTAGGTCTGCACTTAATTCCCAGGCGCTCATTTTGGCGCAGGCACGCACGCGCACATTCCACACAGCAACTTTTAGAAACAAAGTTATTAACGCCGACACATAGTAACGCGCGTCGCGGGTCCCGACTCCCAATAAAAGCGGTGCGTGTCTCTCTTCCTCTCCCCACCCAACCACCCCACCTCACCGCTCCCCACCCCCTCGTTTTTCCCTCCTTGCCTCCCAGCTAGTTCGGCGAACGCTCTCGTTAGTTCAAACATTATTGGGTGCGTTCCCGAGACGTGTTACATAAACCCCGCGTTCTTTGGCTTGACCCGCCGACGTGACGAATCCGAAAAAGCGCTCGAGTGGGTGACACGGGGGGGAGATAAGTTTGCTCCGTCCGTCCCCGGAGAAAGAGAGACGAAACCCACCTTGACAGCGCTGTCCCGCGCCACGGAGCTCGAGGGTCCAGATTTCCGCTTCCCCGGCCCCTGTCTCCACACTCCAGGGACGGAGAGTGCGCTCGGGGTGGGGGGCCTGGGTGATAGGAATGATCCCGGACCGACTCCCACTTCAGTGAGGCGGAATGAACCAGACGCCTATTGGCTTCCCAAACGCATGTCCGAAACGGTGGTGAATCTGTGAGTGGGCTTTCCGACTGGCTCGTGCCGGCATGAATCGGGTATCCCTGGGTTTCTTCGCTGTATCCGGGCGCGTCGGTCGCCTCCTAATCCGCCATGTTGTGCCCCTGCGCTTGGATTGGAATGGGAAGCAGTGGATTCCCAGGCCTGGCCCCGCCTCTGCTCTTCCCACGCAGCTGAGCGGCGCCCCCTGGCGGACGCTTGTGTCAATGACGGGAACGCGCGGAGGATGTTTGAATGAAGTGCGCCACACACGGTCAGGGTGATGCGGATTATTATGACGTTGTCTGGTGCGTGGGCAGTGACGCAAAACGGCGGTACGATTACGTGAAATCTAATCTTAATGATAAAAAATAACGAGTATCGCCAACTCTACGAAAAGGGGGATTAGAGGGAAGTTTCTGGGAAGATGTTCCCCTATTTTTTTGGGGTTGTGTTTTGTGAAAGTTAAATTTAGGGTTGCCCCCCCCTCTTTTTGAGGTTCATTAACTGCACTTTTTGTTTACCTTCATTTCTGTTTGATGTACACTCATTTGATGTATTTTAAATAGTGAAGCGTGTTATTTCATCAATTTCTACAAAGTAATTTTTTTTTACCTTTTTATTATTAGAAGCTTCATAAAAAAATGTTGAATTATCAATGCTAATTGATAATGATCTATGATATAAAAAGGTCAAATTATTTTTTACATTGATATACTGTTATAATACAACATACTAGATTGTTTTAGATGTGTTTTTTATAGCTTCAATGAACTAATAATAAAAATAAAAAGTTTTTAAAGGTCAAAGGAAGTGAAATGTGAGAACAAGACAATAAAAAACTTGTTTCCAAAACAACACGAGACAAAAAAAAAAAACTCAAAACAATTGTTTCTCGTATTATCACAATTTAATTCAGTCTTAATGATCGAACATCGAGCCAGAAATAAATAGCAGCAATCACGTGTGTGTCTGTTCGTTAGCAACACGCTTTTGACTGTCAGCAAAGAACATCAGTGCTCATCAACACAATCCATATCAATGTTCAAACCATAAAACGTTGAAGCATTAAAGGACCTGAAATGCATGAACCACAAACCAGAAAGCAAAGCAGCCTGTGCCTATGTTTGAACTGTGCTCGAGTCCGAATGAGGTGCTGAGGAGAGACGCTTCACACAGCCAGACAGGTGATGACGGCGCGGGTGAACTCATCGCACGAAGCGTAGCCCCCCAGATCTGAGGTGCGGACCTGTTCCAAACACAGATTACACATCCTAAAGTCCAGGAGGTCTAGACTGAGAGTAATCATTCATGAAGTGTCATTGATTGAATGAATGTATAAATAGTTTCTTATAAAAAGTATTAAAAAAAAAAAAAACTAGCGATCCGTTTATGGATGACACGAATCAGAAGGCATTAAGGCACAATCATGGACTGATGCAGTAGATCAGTGATGACCAACCTGCGGCCCACGGGCCAGATCCGGCTTGTGAAAGTGTCACTCGTTTATTTCTAGTCTTATACTGATTTAGTGACTAATACACTTTGAAGCAGCAAACTGTCAATCTTTTCTATTTGAAATGTCTATATGATCTGAAAGTGACGTTTGGATAAATTAATCGCAGGAATAACTGCAGCACAATTCAGTGTGTGAGAGTTTCATCCTAAATGGAAAGTTCTGAGCATTAACATTCTGAAATGAGAAATGTCATGATATATGAGAGCGAATACTAATAACGGCGTCAAGTACGGAGATTAAGGCTTTAAAATGCTGCTGATGTTGTTGAGCGTAAGGCATTTAAATTCAAATCGAAGCATTAAGCAAACATTACGAGATAAAACAAACAACAAAACAAAAGAACCAAAGGCACAAAACCAGGGAAGGGGATGGAAGACACTTCTAAGCAGGTAAAGGTGTTGCAGGAGAGGAATGGATCAGAACAAACATCCTCAGACAGTCCGGTGACGCAGATTAGCCACAACCGCACCAACAAAATCACCAGTTGTGCTGTAACCACCCAGATCTAGAGTCTTCACCTGCCACACACACACACACACACACACACACACACACACACACACACCCGTGTGACGGCAGGAAACAGGAAGTGCAGGAGAGCTCATGAACATGCAGAAGTGTCCTAACTGAAAAGAAATTAGACAAAATAAAACAGAAAACTGGTTGGTGTATCTGGTTCTGCTAAACGACTTGAGATGGAATGAGGTGAGCAGATGAGAGTCAACACCAGTGGTTTGGACTGTGAAGCTCGTTTTTGCCATCAAAGATTGTGGCTATGAGTCTTAGAGATAGTGAAGCATTTTTTTACTACTGTTTATATTCTTCAAGGTTGAAAGAATCAACTAGATGAAAAACTTCTTCATCCTAGTTAAGACATAAAAGTCTGGAAGGTGTCGGTGGAGAATCTCAGTCGTGCAGGTGGAGTTGTCTGAGGATTGATGTATATGAGCTTGTTTTCATCATTATTAATATTAATATTGTCATTATTATTATTATTATTGTTGTTGCTGTTATGTGTGGAGAAAAGATAAAGTGGGATTCCTACACAAATATCCCGGATACGCTTCACTTTATTTATAAAGTATATTAAAAAATATATATATATTTTTTTTTTTCCTTTCAGTGTAAACAAAATAATCACTCACCTTGCCCTGTTTGATAACTCTCCTGACAGCCTCGGAAACCATGTTCGAGTGATACTCAAGGCTGAAACAGACATTATAAAAAATGTTAAAACTGCAAAAAAAAAAAACTGTAAAAAAAATCTTGAAATTTAGATCTTCCAATAATCCAAAATACTTAGTACCGTAAACTGAATTCTAAACTAAAGCTATAAATTGTATTAAAAGTGAATACAATAGCGAAGAAGAAGCGCAAACAGTTTCACTAAACCTGTCGCGTCAAATTTAATGATTACGGATTATAAATTCATTTACAAGTCAATCCGCGACCACAATTATAAAGATCTATATTTTCCTGTATCATCCTGCATCGTGACACAAAAATTGTCATCAGAATTGTTCATCAGGACCTCGAAAGGGACCCCAGAATCAAAAATGGATCAGGACACCCCTACTAGTTACCATATATTTTACCAAACTTTTAATGCTTCCATAACTACACAATGTGACATGTTCTGAAAAGTGTGCTGCGTTGATCTCACTTGAGGTGTCGCAGCATGTTGGCTGCGCTGAGGAGCATGGCGGTGGGATTAGCGATGTTCCTCCCGACAGCCTGAGCGAACGGATGTCTCGCGCCCTTAAAAAAAGAAACAAAAAAATTCAAAACGATGCATTGATATTCCAAAATAGTTTTTACGACTTGGAGGCAAAGGCAAAATGCGATTCATGAGGTAAATTCAGAAGAATAATTGGCCATCAGAGGGATGGACTGCAAAACTTTTTTTTCTGCAAAACAATCGGAGATTTCCGATGTTTGTGAGTGACAAATAATGCATAGCATTATCATTTGCTTCCTGTGCGTATTGATATTATATTATTGATAGATATTGTTGAATTGTGGTACGCCAACTACATCATGAAGACATTGCCAGTGCGATTCAACAACTCTTTAAAATTTGTTCTGGAAAATCCTGCCATACTGATGTGGTAAAATTGTGGAGGAACTTGTATTGCTCACACAACAGGTTAATGATAACTCATAGTTTCTTCCTAAGCCAAGAACAAAGCCAATAATAGCAAAACCAGTTTGTGAACCACGACAGCCTTGTACGTCATATAATTTCGCTTTTTAAAAATATGTTTCTGCAAACTTCCACATAGGCGTTGGATTTTTGACGCACTCACCAATCGTAAACGGAATTGCATATTCACTTCACTCTTTCAAATTCTATCTGAAATAACGTCCCAAGGAAGCTGCAATACAATTCACTTTTCATATGAACAAAATCCCACCGTTTCAAAGACGGCGTACTCGGCGCTGTAACTCTCCCCCGGGACCACTCCGGCTCCGCCCACCAGGCCGGCCGCCAGGTTATCAATGATGTTTCCGTACAGGTTGGGCATCACGAGCACGTCAAACTGGTACGGATTCTGCACCAACTGAGGGTCAGAGGTCAAGTCAGGCGTTACCCATCAGGCATCAGCCGCGCGTAGCGAAGCGGAACAGATCCAGCACCTGCATGCAGCAGTTGTCAATGATGATGTTTTCATATTTAATCTTGGGGTAAAGTTCTGCCACCTCGGCGCAGCTCTGCAGGAACAGGCCGTCTCCTAGTTTCCTGCGAGCACCAACCGAAGAACGTGAGTCTGCACTTCTAAACGCGTAGACCTGTAAACGTACATGATGTTGGCCTTGTGCACCGCCGTGACTTTGCTGCGGCCCTTTTTGGTCGCGTAATCGAAGGCGAACTTTGCGATGCGCCGTGATTTCTCCCGGGTGATGATCTTCAGACACTCCACCACTCCAGAGACGCTCTGCAAACATATTATCGCCTCAGATTTATCTAATCTCTCAATACCAAATCCACAGACCCCACCCAATCAAAAAAAACCTACCATATTTACGAGGATATTATCACCGCCTGAATTTAAGCAAACACTATGAATGGTCATAAATGGATGAGAAACAAACATGGCCGGTACATATAATATTGCTCAAGTAAAATCACATTGAAGTGAAATATAAGTAGAAAATAATTACTTTTAAATAAAAAATAAATAAATAAAGAGTTTGGATGTCTTCTGTCACAGGCTATCTGTTAAACCACTTTGGGGCTTCTTCGATAATTGATTAATCGACCAAATTTTTTTTTTCAATTAATCTATTAATTGCCCCTTCCCTTTAAAAATAGAAAAAAAAAATCAAATTAATTCCAAATAGCCAAACATAAGCAGATTTACTTTAACAATAGACTAAATTATTGCCACATTTTGAACACAATCATTTATTTGGGGTTTTATGTCCGGATGGTGGGATTTTGCACTTTGAACGAAAACGATGTTTTCACCGAGTTTGCTGCTTTTTTTGAGTTTACAACCCAACATGACCTTGCCAGAACTGCACAGGAAGTGATTGGTTGTGCACCTCGTGCTCCAGAGAGCTGTACTCCCCTTCCGTCTGCTCCCGGATGATCACCAGATCCAGGTTGTTGTGGCGCGTGTTGTACCCAGGAAGACTGCTGACGTGAACCACATTGGCGAACAGATCCAGCTTTCTCCTGCGTGTGACAGGCAGGAGTGAAACCATCAGTTAAAGCAAACATTCAGACCACAGGAAGCACAAGATCACCTCAATCTCATCTCATAGGACGCCAGTTCGCCCTTGTACTCCATCGGAGTGTGAATCTTTCCTGAGCACACACACACACGAGAGTCAAACCCTGAACTCTGGATCGGCCCGACACACTTGGTGGAAAAGTCACCCTTGATGGCCACTCGGTTGTTCTTCATGGAGGTCAGAACTTCGTCCAGCTTCTCCTCACTAGCCATGTTCTGCACCTCGCTGAGATGAAACTCCTCAAACTCCACAGGAACATCACCGGCCTAAAGTTTGTGAAGTAAAACGTGAAGAGCTTGTGAAAAAACAAGACGGACCTGAGAAATGTTCCGGTGATGAGATGTCACCTTGAAGACCTCCTTGACGGCGCTCATCAGCTCAGGTCCAACACCATCTCCAGGAACCATGGTGACCTTGAAGGTGCTGTCGGCCCGAGCCGGGGGGCTTTCTGGAACATTCTGACTGGCTGTCAAGCCTATGGAGCGGACGCAGAGGGGCTGCAGCCGGACGACGCTCAGGCCCTGAGGAGTCAGGAACACACGAGGCAAACAGCTCAGAACTTTAAAGTAAACGTTTACAACAAAGAGTTTGGCATCAGTTTACATTTCTGATGAAATAAACTAGATTCATTGTACAGGAATTGAAAGGAAATCCCGCCTTGTCTGTTTATGTTTGTAGCATTATTCATTATTATTTATTCCTTTAACAAGTTCTCATCTCCACACCCGCTCCTTTTCGTTTCATCCCTTACTTTTCCTTTTTGAATGTCTGTGTCAGCACAAATGAAAAAAGTTCTGTGATCATGGTAACTGAAATTAGCTTGGCTTCTGATTGGTCAGCCATTGATGGTGATGTCACTGATCAGCAGCTGTCACATTATTATTATTATTATTATTTTTTTTTTTTGGCTGTGATCAATTTTCTTTTTTACTTGTTTTAATCCAACAGACAACCATTGATCAAAACCTCGTCCAACACACATTACTAATACTTAACACTAAGCAATAATACAGTAATGAAACAAGGAAAATATTATTTGTTATTATTATACATTTTTGTTGGTTAATCCACTACGAGATTTTAAAAGACGAACTAATAACAGGATTCAATTTTAAACTAATCTTGATACTAAACGGGAATGCTTTTTTGTTTTTTTTTTAGATTATGCTTTTTCATAGGTTAAAAAAGTACAATTTGTTTAAAACTGTTGTAACTTTTTGAGACGTGAGACGATAGATAGATAGATAGAGATAGATAGAGATAGATAGAGATAGATATAGATAGATATAGATAGATATAGATAGATATAGATAGATATAGATAGGTCGATATAGATAGATAGATAGATAGATAGATAGATAGATAGATAGATAGATAGATAGATAGATAGATAGATAGAGATGCAGAGACATAAGAGTCAGATGGAAAGACAGACAAAAACAGACAAATATAGAGAAATATGATAGACAGACACACAAGAGGGACAAACAGTCATTCAGTTGAAAAGACAGAAAGAGACAAAGATAGAGAGTCTTGAAAACAGATACGACAGACTCGTAATACACAGACACACTACACGACATACGTAAATTGTAAACAAGTCATGTTTTCTCTGTATTTAGATAAATAGATAGTCTGACAGACACGCTGAAACGTGGCACGCGCACAGAGATAGAAAGATAGATGGAAAGATATAGACAGAGAGATAGACATAGATGAGTGAGACGTGTTGCGTTAACGCCCTAAAGACTTCACAACACAGTGGACAGCTACTCATCCGTTAACCTTCAAACTGAACATTAGACACATTAAAACAGTGAACGACAGACAGCACCGGAATTCCACTCACCTTGGCCAATGTTACGAGACTTCCTCTCAACGCGGCCGCCATCATGCTCTTCGAACGTGGGGAGAAAGCGCAGTAGTGTACAGCGCCAGTGTTTCACTACCGCCGCCTGCTGGACACAAGCGCTATCGCAGCTCGAAGAAACGGCCTATTTTTCATTATTAAAATACCGGTACGTATTATAAAAATGTTTTGGCCTAATCATGCCAAAGTCCGTCGTGCCTCAAATTGGTTTAGGTATGCTCTTTATGTTGATGTTCTGTAAATATCTGGTGCAATAGAAGCAACTTCGCAAAAGCGTTTTGGAAAAGAAGTCACTAAAAAAAGGTTGTTTTAAAAAGCCTTTACATTATTCGGAATGTTAACAAACGTATGAACACATGAACATTTAAAAACTTCAAAAACACTTCAATTACATTTGTCAAGAGAATTTTTTTATTTTTATTGTATTTTTATTGATGGTGATAAATCCACAGATATTTCATCTTATAAATATCTTTTTTTTTTGTGTGTGCTGTCTGTAGATCTTCTATTTATCTTCATTTGTTAACTAACAAGAAAAAAAGAGAGAGAAAAACTTATTGGTTTCCTCAAAGACTGTAATTTTCTTCAGTTTCTGGAAATATCTGAAATACTTACAAGCCCAAAGTCATCCACGTATGTGTATTTCTGCTCTTTGTAGTGTGTCCCTCTCTTCATTAAGGTCAAGACGATCCAATCACAGATAAAATTTGCCTGTGAACACAAAACAAAATGACAAATTGGATTCAACATACATTACAGAAAGAAACTCAACTATACATTTATTTGAACTTACCACGCCTAACAGAGCCAATCCTGCACCTACATTTAAAAGTGTTGGAACAATGTTGAATTTCCCAGCCTACAATGTAAAGCAAAGTGCCGTTAACCACTTAGTTAACCAAGTAATTATACGCATCTCTACCTGTCCGAACACCATTACATCAAAGCGAATACCGTATCCCTTGATAAGAGTCCTGGTCTCTTTTCCATCAACGTCCTTGTAATACTTAGCAAACCTAGATGTAACAAAACCCATTAAAGTAAAGTAAAGTAAAGCAAAGTAAATTCAGTGAGTGAGCCATTATGGCCACTGGGGCAGTGTTTGAAAATTGTGGTACTGCCTTTATGAATATAAATGTATATTCCTATTAGGGCTGATAGAAGATAAAAAAAAGTTAATTCATTCTAAACGTAAAAATGTAAAAAAATTCTCAATTTTGGTCTTAAATATAAGTGTTATACATCAATTGAAAGTTTGAAGTACCCATTTAAAAATATATAAAATACAGTGCATTTCGCCGTCACTTTGTCAGCTGAAAACAAACTGTAACTTAATAAAGACTTATCACACAAACATAAAACATCTACATAAAGCTTAGACTGCCTGTTTTTAAATGTAAGAAAGTAAAAGAATGTAAAAGTAAAAATACTGTTTGTTTATCCTAATCTGTATGATTCTAAATTGAGGCTTAGTCCGTCTCTTCTCACCTTATTACCGGGTAATAGGCTGAGATTGCCCCAGCCTCACTTGCACACACCAAATCACATTCAAATCATGTTTATTGTCACATACACTTTAACATGCAGTGAAAAGTTTCTTTAAAGAGAGCTTCTTTAAACTTTTCTCTAAACAGCACAGACGCAGTAACTTTTTTTTTTCTCTCATTTTTAGCCAAACACACCTGAAGTTGTAACCAGGAGCCACGTTATTTTCCGGATCTTTGTTGTCCAGTCTGCGAAAAGTGTAGCGGGGCAAACACCAGCTCTCGGGCATGTCAAGGTCGCAATCCCAGCGGATCTGCACGCCCATCACGCCGCCCTGTGGAGAAACGCCAGACGTGACGCTCCAGAACGTGGAAAGCGTTTTTTGACTCACATGAACCGCCATGTTTTGAAAATCCTCCTCGGCCTCTTCGACAATATCGCGGAGTCTGAAGATCGGACAGTCGGGGTCGGTCCCGCGGTGGAAGACGCACTGGGACAGATACGAGCTGTTTATCTTCGGTAGAATGTTCCTCCTGTAAAACATCAGACTCAAGAAGATCAAGAACTTCCTCTTCAGAAGCTTGTTTTTCTAGCCAATGTTTCCTATTTGCTTGCTCACTGGACAAAGCCATATACAAATATTAGCCATATTACAATTCTGGATTCAGCATTTTCACTTTTTGGAAAATTATTGATTCATTGGATTTTTTTTTATAGGTTTAAATCTATAAATATATAATTGAAAGCATAGCCATATCTTCAATCACAATGG
Source organism: Paedocypris sp. Pulau Singkep (assembly GCA_017309775.1). NCBI lineage: Eukaryota > Metazoa > Chordata > Actinopteri > Cypriniformes > Paedocypris > Paedocypris sp. Pulau Singkep. The sequence goes on from MU204205.1 coordinate 6,378,339, forward strand.
ATCTAGTTGTGTCAAACTGGTTTGACTAATATCATACAAGAAATTGTATTATATGTACATATCCTGTTTTCTTTTCTGTATTGTTTTTTTTTCTTTCAACATTTGTATCAAATTAGAATTTAAAAGTAAAATCAAATTCAGCAAACAACATGATTTACAGTATCCACATTTAAGTCTTAGACGCAAAAATAAGGTGTTTTTCCAATAAATAATGATAATAAACATCATCAATCCAAATGAAACCGGTTTGTTTTAAGATCAAACGTGACTTTTGGTTCATTAAAACTGTCCGATCCGATTCATATGATCTAAAGAACTTGCATAACATGCAGAAAATTTGCAGAACTAAATAACAAATTTCAGCATTACAAAACAAAATTGATAATTTCCAGCCTTCGTGCTTATTATCGAGAATTATGAGAATAATTCTAGACTTTTCTATACTTACTTGTTATAATTGAACTTTGGGTAGCGGATGCTGTTCTTGATTAGCACGGTAAAGTTTGCTGCATCGGCCAAAAGAGGTGGACTGCAATGAAAAAAAAAGAAAATATTTCAGTACAAAATCTATAATATTAAATGTCAACAAAAATGGAATTTACTTGGGAGGATCAATGACTTTTTCCAAAGGACACCACGAGAGCACTTCACACGTCTTCATTGAACCGGAGTAATGGACGCATTTCCCAGTCCGGACACCTTTAGAAATTAAGAAGAATGTTTTTATTCGTCTTCCAGACTACCACTACCATTTCTGCTTCACACGGAGGTGAAGCATCTCGGGATCTCTGTGCAAGAAGGCGGAACACAGACTGGATTAGCCAACCAATCGCAAACATAGAGAGAACATGGAAACTCCATACAGAAATACTCAGACCGGGTTTCAAACCTGAGTTCTGAACAGGTTCTGCTTGAGCAAAATGTTCTCAAATTATGCATAGACCTCACCGTCTCCACGAACATCATTGAAGCCTCTTTTGCAATCCTTGTGAGAGCTGCACAACGTTGAAATGGATGGATTCTACATCACATTGATGAAAGAGGTGTATGGATCAGTGCTTGTTCTTTTACGTCAAACCCAGAGAAAAATAAATATGAAGCCTGACCTCTGGACACTTTGACTGTGTTTGGTTCAGGGTGATGATCATGTTGGTCAGCACAAAAAACGAGCCGTCCTCCTGAAACATGCAAAATCATCTCGTCCTGCATGATGGTTTGAAACAACAAGCCCTTATAATCTGGTGGATCAGGTTTCATCTATGATAGTCATCTAGTCACATCACGTGTAGCTTCGTTTAACTGAATTTATTTTTTCTAGCTGTTTTGACTATATGATCTGAAAAACTTAAATATTCATGGCAGGTTTACATCTAGGTGTATATTAAGAATGGGTTTTGATATATATGATATTATAACTAAAGTAAACAAGTTATAATATCATACTATGTGCTTCACTTGCTCCTCTTTTTGTAAGTCACTTTAAATAAAAGCTTCTGCCAAATGTAAATAAACTGTAAAGTAAACAAGACCAAACAACCTCTCATTTCTTACTCTATCGGATCTATTCTTACAAATGTGTTTTTTAAGATTTGCTAAATATGTTTTGTATAACACAACTGGTAATATTGGTAAAAATAAAGTTGATCAAAATGTACATTTATTTAAGACACATCTATTGAAAATGAATGTTAACTTATTAATCATAAACACATTATAATTCCCAAAGTAGGAGAGCTGAAAGCCACCAATCATCAGCAGTGGCCGACCAATCACTGGCTCCAGCTGAAATGATTTGTTTGTGTTTCTATAGTTACAGAATCTTTCCATCAGTTGGCTGTCCCAGTAAACAGGAAAAAAATGTGATACGTAAAGAGAAAACCTGAAGTCTTTCAGCTCTCCAAATTTACTAACACACTAAAAATAACGTCCTTGGTGATGGAAAGGGGAAACAAACACTTTAGAAGCCCCAACCAGGTGAAAGCAGAGGTGTTTAAGCATCCCGCCGTGATCTTCTCCCGTGGAGGAACCCCTGTGGAACCTACTTAACATCTCATCTCTACCTCCTCGTCAAGCCGACGGACTACCTGAGGCGGGATGATGTAGTCAGCGACGTCCCAGACCCGTTCGCCCAGCTCGGTGGTGTTGGTGAGGGCGATGCCTTTCACTTTGGTCGTGACGGAGCTGAGGACGGTGTCCGTGTCCTGGTAGCCTTTGTTGAGAATACACACATACCTGTAATAAAACGTATTTATGATTAGTATGCCTCCATTCATTATCATGGCTCCGGTGTAGCTCCTCCACGGTTCCCGCGTTAGACGCCGAACTCACCCGACGATATAAGCCACGACCAGCAGCTGAGAGAAACGATACAGCGTTCCTACTTTCTTACTCCTTATCACTAGAATTTTCGACGTGTAGTAGTCGAAAAAGCACTGAGCCAGAGACACGCAGCAGCCCCGCTCGGCCATCGTGAGTTTCGGACAGTTAAAACATTCCTCCCGCTGATTTGATTCTCTTCCTGTGGCATCTAGTCACAGGTTCGGTCGGACATTAACTTTCCACGACACGCGCTGTGGAAGTTTCACTTTTACGGGACGAGATAATGATCAAGTGTCGTTCTTAAAGGTATAGGTGACCTGGAAGTGAACGCGCTTTCTTAATCAATCGAAGGTTTTTTTTTTCATATTAAAATAACAATAACGTTTCCACAGAAAACATTCATAAACTCCACAACACCTAAATATTCTGTTCACGAGAATAAAATTTACTGTAAAATGTATAATTTGTGGAACTAATTGCCTAAACACCTAACCCTAACTGCTTGTTTTTTTCTAACCCTATCTGTATGTCTGTACAGATTAATCTGTCTGTTTCTCTGTTGTTCTATCTATCTGTCTGTCTGTCTGTCCTTCCATCCACCCGTCCATCCGTCTCTCTATCTCTCTGTCTATTGTTTAGATTTGATCTGTCTGCTTGTCTCTCCATCCATACATTTGTCATATTTGTCAATTTATTTGTTATTCTATCTCGCTCAATCTCAAATTGTCTATCAGTTTACGTATCTATCCATTTATAATCCTGTCTGTCTATTGTTAATATTTGATCTATTCATCACCTTGCCTCTCCATTCCTCAATTTATTTGTCTGACTACTGACTACTATCTATCTGCTAGTCTGTCAAAGTCAAAGTTAAAGTCAAAGTTTATTTATATAGCACAATTTAAAAACCACCACAGTGGACCAAAGTGCTTCACAAGAAAGGCGGAGAAGAAGAGGTAGAAGAGAGGCAGTTAAGCTAAGAAAGAAGGTAAAACAATAAATAGCTAGTAAGGTAACGGGAGGAAGGCAGATAAAGGGAACGAAGCGCTTTATGCGGCAGTGCATAGAGGAACAATACTTATAGTGGCATTTCGAAGGCCTGGGAGAACAGGTGAGTTTTGAGTCTTGATTTGAATATTAAGATGGACGCTCCAACCCACTTGTCTTAACTATCTATCTGTTTCTCTATCTTTTTTTTTTTAGATTTGATCTTTAGTTACTGTACAACAGGCATTGGCAAGCTAAGACCCAGGGGCAACACGCGGCCGTTTTATTTGGAAATAAAGCATATATTTCCTCCATATCCCAGATGTATATTTGTTCTCCAATGAGGTGAGGTTGCCAAGGCACTCCATCATTCTGCTCCCGGTTTGGTCCCTTTGTCAAATGATAGAACCCATTGTGGCCTGCAAATCAAAATGTTTGCCACCCCTTCTTTAGAATGTCATTGCTGTTGTCACGTGAAATTCTTAAATTATAAAAATGTTCCAATCTTATCACCAAATCAAGCGCTGAACTCCCACAATGAGCAGGAAACGGCATAATATCTGATTACATTCCGTGAGCAGAGGGAGGAAGCCATTTCTTCACTCCTTCCTTTCAGTGTCCAGTCATTTTCTGAAACAATGTTGTCTTGTTGTTGCCTCGGCGCCTCTATTTAAAACGTTACAACGCACTATTTAAGACGAAACGCTGCTGAAACATTCAGTTTGGTTTTATTTATGAGGGAACATACAAAACCCAAAAATATATCTAATGAAAAATATAACGTAAACAAGAATCAACTAATAATCTCTAAAATCTGTAGGTTGTACAGATCACAATGGTGTATTTCATCAGTGGTTACACACGTGGCTTCAAGTGAAACTGTGAATGAGATCCAAATAGGTGAAATAGAAAAGACACAAAAATAATAAATGAGAGATCCAGATCCCTTCACGTCTTGCTTCTTTAAGATAGGAAATACTTCAAGAGTCTGGACTTCATAGCCTCCAACGCTGTGAAATCCATGGTTTCCACCGTCTCCCGGAGAGAAAGGATTCGCCGGTGGCTCTCGTCAAACAGCTCTGCTCCGATGGCTTTCCGGACCCTGTCCTTCCAGGCCTGGAGCTTGGGTCTGCTCTCGAACACATCCAGACCGGCACCTAAAGGCTGAGATACACACGTGTTCCTGTCAGGAGTATCTTCCACTTTGTTTATGAAGATCTTTAAAAATCACTTCAGATTTTTATTATTGATTGAATTTTTTTTTATTACATTTTTATTAAGGCCTATGAGCCTTCCAATCTTTAATGTCATCATTACAAGACATGTGAATTAATACAAAGTTATTCACATGTCGTGAATAAATAGTGAATTAATACAAAATGCATCACTTTTATTCTGTGGCATATAAATTTGATGCCATTGTCGTCAGCCCAGGGGTAAGAGAGGGAAAAGAGGAGAGGCCCAAAAACCATAAAACCAGGGTGCTGAAGAAGCTCCAGAACCAACACGGTAAGAAGTCAGCAATCATTCACAGCAAGAAGTCAGAGTAGAAATTCTTGGGAGGACAAGGTTCAAGTACGTACCTGCATCAGCTCCACAATAGCCACCAGGTCGGCCAATGAGATCTGATCGCCAGCGATGAACTTGTCCTGCAGAAACTTCTCCTCAAAAAGTTTCAGGGACCATTCAAAATACTCCAGGGTCGAGTCCACCTTTTCTTTAGGAACCTCAGCTTTTAGACCTTTTGGAATCATGACCTGAAACCAAAGTGACATGTTGGTTTAGTAATTCTAAATTACTTTTAAACTTATTCTGTAAATTGTGTGTTGATATCTGTTATCAAACGTACAGAAAAAATATCTAAACTACATTTTTGTCTAACAGTTATTTTTTTTGCAATTATGGTATAATAATGCTGATTATGTCTAAGATTTTAACACTTTTAAGATTTTAATAAAATGCTGGTATAAGGCTGAAAGCTGAAGACACTCTTTAGGAAATGGACATTTTTATGCATATTCATGTATACAAATTAAGCTCAGTGAGAAGTGGGTGGTCCGTTGCACACCCTTTTCCCCAGTGAAGCGAAACGATAGATCCATATAAACCACGAGATTCCAGAATTATGGTCAGTGTGCTCTTTTATAAGCCTAGTAATAAGTGTTGACCTTTGCATTTGCTGAACTTCACCCACCATTAACCAGATCACCTTGGCTCCGTACAATCTTATAGAAGTGTGTTGCCATGACAGATATTCATTGACCCGGGCGCGCTTCTGCAGATCAGCCGGGTACCAGTGGTCCGGAGTCTGGAACTTCTCCGTCAGATACACCAGAATGGAAACACTAAAGAAAAATAACAAATGATCATGAGATATTATCTTGTTTCTGATGCAGGTTTCCACAAACCTTTCAGCCAGGCAAAAGTCTCCATCCTTGATAGCTGGTAGTTTTCTTAAAATGCTTATTTTGCCAAACTCTTCGCCATATTGGGCACCTACGGGCAGATTTAACATTTATTTTTGAACATAAAATGAAGCCAAACGGTATTATCATCAGAATCAGTAGAATATGAGAAGACTACTAAAATGGGAAAAAAACATGGTAATTACTATTTAGAGCTTCACCAGATTTGCAAAAATCTAAGAAACTAAGTAACAGAAATCACATTTCATAAAAGCTCGCGTATGTAAATCTGCATACCCTGAAACAACGACATTTCCTTGTGCTCAAACGGGATGTTGTTTTTCTTGGCAAAGATGTATACCGAGCGACAAGGCTGAGAAAACAAGTCGAAGTAAATTTCCAAAGGCATTTTAAAAAGAACTTGACGACCCCTCTGCAAAAACACGACGGCTGAAATATGCAGCAAAAATGACTCTAAACTTTGCAGTTTGCACAGGAACCGCCGCCTCTTGCTTAACCACGCCCTACTGAACTCTGATCCCGCCCAGAAGAATGCCAAAGGTCGTTTGAGGTTTAATTGCCAAAAAAGCACAAACATGCAATTACATAAACGTTGATTTTCGTCTTCAAAACTTCTTTTTTACACACTCGACCGTTTTTAAAATATTAAACTGCGTTATTTCCATTTCGATTCACGGTGCTGCAATGAATTATAAACTCACGCCACCTACCGGAATTGACAGGAGCTACGGCACTTTGCCGAAATTTAAACTTACGTAGTTACATGCTTATTAAAATGTATAAAATCATGCACCAAAATTAGGCATAAATACTGATTCATGTATTAAATCACAGTACATTTAGGATCTTCTTTAAGGTCCTATATTAAATTACGTAAAATTAGAGTTAAAATATAGTTGGTAAACACTATTCAGTAAAATTATGTGCAGTATAAATGTAAAAAAAAAAAAAAAGCCTCTGAAATTGTCGGCAATCATTCAAAAAAAAAAAAAACATGACCCAATGTTTACATAAAATTTATTCATGTGCTCAACATTACATATCTGATGACTATTTTGTGACACTTATAATACCAATCCAAATTCCATTAATTGATTTTAATCCAAAAACTCTAACAATCTAGCGAACAGTCCTGTTTTATTCTGGATATTTAGCTTCCGATATATAATGTAATATCACCCTAAATAAAATATAGTCAAACATACTGATTATCTGAGTACAAATAACACCATTTTACATATCATCGTTATATCTAAATTTAATTTCTCGAAAGTTGATTTAACACGTTCTTTTTCTAAAGAAATAAAAGTGAATTAATCGAATCTCAAACTGGAACCCAAAACGCTCCTCATAGAAAGCTCATCACAGTTCCTTTCTTGCCAACTTGCCATGGCTCCAGTGGATAAAATCTGATGACAATTCTACAACAAAAGATAGAAAACAAGATAATTAGAACATTGGTTGGTTGCCTCAATATCTACAAAACAACAACAAAACCTGTATTGCCCAACACAGCGCATGCTCAAAGAAGCAACCTGTCAGTATGTATATACAGTACTGTACATATTATTTATAAAAGCAAATACTGTTCCTAAAAAAATTTTTTTTTTCCTACAAAGTAAATTCCTACAAATTCACTCTATTATATCTTTTTTTAAACCTAATCAAGAAACATTAGCAAGCTGTTATTGATCGGGAAAGACTTTAAAAGTGACGTGCAGAGCAATTAATTATTATTTATAAATTAAAATAAATAAAAGGAATTATTTCAAAGCAAACTTCTTTACCGATCCTCGCCAAGTCCCAACTCTCCTTTCAGAAAGTGGAAGATTTTGGCGCTGTGCTCCTTGTTTTTCTCTGCGGTGTCCGTCACTCCGATGGCGGACACGGACAGCATCACACACGGCGAGCACGAGCCGGCGATCAGCATCGGCACGTCAGACTTCACCACCAGGTTCATTCTCTGCAGACACATACCAGTGCTACGTCACTACGTGCATAAATTAAATCATTAACATAAATTAATTTTGCACTTCGCACGCGAAATATTTTTTATTTTACGGTAAAAGCAACACTCACGTCTTCCGGTTTTCCTAGCGCTGCGGCTGTTGCGGAACATAATCGCTTCAGAAACTCTTCGGAAAACTTGCTCGCTGGTAAATTGGTTTCCAAGTCGATGAACGGCATCGTTCCAGTCAGTCACCGACGCAAAGTGACCTGAAGAAACCGACAGCGCTCCTTCCTCATGAAGGATCGCGGCTTCTGATTGGTCGAAATAGAGGGCCGCCTCTGTAATAAGCTTGGTGATTGGTCAGAATCCTTGCAACGCCTATCAAACCCTTGACTATTTCCTTTGTATTTGTTACTTTGTCCAATAATTTGTTATTTTGTCACATTTTGTCGTGGGAAGAGTGTTCAAAAAGTTACAACATACAGTTTCTCCGCACGTAATGATCGCATCATCTGTTCTGTTTGTTTCCTCACGGACTTTGACAAATGCCACAATCACGCCTGATGTGATAAGTGGAATGTTACTAGTCTAGTTATCACTAGTTATTTATTCAGACAGCTTTGCTAATGAACTAAGCAGATACAGCAGCATCACTGAAAGAGACAATTGGACAGCAGCTGTTTATTTGTACATCCTCATTTACACAACAAGAAACAGAAAGTAGTCTGAGTTATAGCTTTAAATACAAAGAAAGGACGTGATGATCCTGTGCGTGTAGATTAGTTCCACTTCAGGTTTTACATTAGACCAGAGATGAAACACCTGTGTTGATAAAAATATAAATTATAGATATGTATGAACAAAACAACAGAACTATACACATGACATGGGGAACTGCTTTTTGCAAAAGCTCTGAGAAATAAGAGTATAAGGAAAGTAAAATAAAAAAAAATCTATGTTTTATTATCCAAGTATGTGTAAATAAATACTGTATAAAAATCAGTATGAAATAAATAGAAACAAAATAAAACGTAACTTCCAGGAAAATAATACAAAGTCTACAAATAACTTCAAAAATATAAAAACAGAAAGTAAAAATACACACTTTACTCTTTTAGTGTGTATTTAAAAAAAAGTAAAGTGTGTTTAAAATTTATATTTTACACACAAAAACATATTTGATGTAATTATATTAATCTGTAATATTTCATGCACCTCAATAACATGCATAATTGTGTGTGTGTGTGTGTGTGTGTGTGTGTGTGTGTGTGTTTGTATGTGTAAAACGTAATTTAAAAAAATGACAATTTTTGAACTTAAAAGTAAACTAGATTAACATAATGACTGTTAGTTTGTGTTAAACATACCAGATCTGCATGTGTGCAGAAATCTCACTTGTTCTGTGCTGATAAGAGGCTTACCATGGGACAGTTTGCACTGTTTAAGAGCTTCATTGAAGCCTTCACACAAGTTTAAATCTGCCTGAGTTGTGGCACAGTCCAAAAACTGTCGCACCTCGAAAAGACACGGGCCGGACGGAGAGGGCGCAGGTCGAGATGGCTCCTGCAGAGCAAGAAGACCAGATCACTACACCTCTAAGTCCTTAATGCCAAGCTCAAGCCCTCACCTGGTAGGTGGGCGCCGGCTTTGATGCCTCCGAGCTGCCTCCACTGAAAGCCCCTGTGATGGCGCTGCCCATCACGTGCCCCACGGCCGAGCCCACGGCCACTCCGGCAGCTGTGGTGGCCATCTGAGCCATTAGGCCAGGCTGTTTAGGCTGGACCGCAGCGGGGGCCACCGCCATAGGAGGAGGAGCGACCGGAGCGGGGGTGTAGGATGGGGCAGGGGCACTGGGGAAAGGTGGGAAAAATACGGTACATCATAATGCAATGCAAATCTATGTACTGTATGTAGTGTGTGTGTGTGTGTTTGTCCTCACGCAACATTTGAAATGCATTTAACTAATCTATAAACAGTAAATCCCAAATCTACATGACGTCACCAAAGTATCCCGTGTTCCGCACAGATCTAGAGTTGATGCTAATGAGAAATTCTCGATTTAAATTGAACACGTGGTTTGACCTTTTATCTACTCCTCTAAATACACAATATGCACAAACAAACTGATGAAGTGACAAAAACGGAATCAATATACTGTATTCATTTTTGAATATTATAGTTTAAGTTTAACCTCTGACGCAAGAACTTTTATTATAAAACGTGTGTTATTTGGTTGAAATACCTCGCTGGTGAAGGTGAAGAACGGCTGCGGCTTCCTCGTGCCATTCCGTCGTCGTAAAGTGATTATTAATGCGTCTTGATGTGAGTAACAGCGAGAAACGTGTTTAATGCGCTCGAAGTACCGCGAATAAACCGGTGAGCGACAGCCGGTGGAGGCTCGTGCGTGTGACCTTGTGCTGATTGCGTCACTGCGCATGCGCGCGTTAAAGTTCTAGAACAGTGACACAACATTGACGTCCTACTTGACTTGAGTTTTTGTAAAGTGATTTTTTTTCTATTGTTTAATCATCTAAATTAAAAAAAAGTCTAATTTATCTTATTTACGTAAAACATAGTTCGAAACGTTTTTGTCACTTAGAGAATTTTACGAAAATGTCACATTTCATCTGTAGACCAAAGTGCAGTTCTTAAAAATTCTCGCTTTAAAAATTGTACTGCGGTATTTTTTTTTTACGGAAAATGCTATTTCAATGCACATGTTAGTAGGACAAATTTGAGACGTTGACCACTAGATGGCGCCAGCCCACTTTTTGTTTTAACCTCCGACTTTAATTTTTTTTTTTTACTAACAACAGATCGGTTTACGTGCGTTTAGGCGAAAATGTTTTGTTATTTAGTACAATGGAAAAGTTTATCGTCGGAAGGCTGACACGGCACAAAAAGTCCCTGATAGTGTTGTGGTTACAGCTGGCCTGATGTTTTCTGCTTAGTGTGTGGCACCGGGAACTCAAATTGACTTTAAATTGGCGTGATTCACACTCCGGGCCTAAACAGCAGGCAGTGATTCAGCAGGCATTGTGCTTTGTATATAGTTCTGCTTTATTTCAGCATGATAGGTGGTCCGTCATGTCACCAAGGTTTGACGTTTTCGAATTCTCTCCAAAGGTATTTGCCTAGTGACCTTGAATGACCCCTGGGAAGGACCTTCATTATTTATTCACAAACTTTTTAACATATAGACCCAATTTCCTTCCTACAGAACCCTAACCTTTTGAATCAAGTAGACCAAGTTGAAAAAGATATCTACTGCCATACCAGATCTAAAGAATAATTTAAAAACGGATATTGAAGAGCTTTCTCCCAAAGATTTAGGGTTTAATTAAATCCACGTTTTGTGTGCAAAAGGAACAAGTCAATCTAAATAATCCTAAAGTCACGGCATCTGCACATCACAGACGGATGTGTGTCACTGTGCCAACATGTGCCGCTTGCATCACTGAAGGAAACAAGAATCCAGCTCGGGTTTTATAACCTCCACTCCCTCTTTCTTGTGGTCTCGGGCACACGGGGCGGGGGTCTCGGGCGAGGAGGGGTAGCCAGGCTATGATTCATTTCCACGGGGGTTTCTTTCATGTTTCCACTTTGGGACGTTTTATGGAGCCTCAGGGGTCTGGTTGAAGCCAGTGTTTCAGGAGTCTGGCTCGCATTTTATCAGACCGAGGGGCCCTGGACCCCAGAAAAAGCCTGACAACAGCATAAAAAGCGCCTGTTTTCATCTTTGCATCTTATCACTCCGAATCCAAAACTTCAGCTTTAATGCTATCAATCTGCAAAATCGATATCACACAACTTTGGTGACAACTGATGCAACGACACCTGCCAAATGTGAAATCAGGCATTGTGTAGAACGCCTGAAATGAGAAAGACACAGTATGATATAAATCTGACTTTATTTTCTTGCCATACAAGGCCTGAGAGTAGAATTATCAGAATGTAAAGGTCAACGTCTGAGATTACGATTGGCCTAGAGAAAGACATTTTCTAGCTTCCGATTTTTTTGTTTTTCCGATTCAAGTCGCGATGAAAAAAAAAATTCATTTTAACGTTTATGAAGGGAAGCCCAGAGCCAGCTCTAGTCAACGTCTGTAGCTAAAATGACGGCTTGAGAAAATGGCTATAGAAAAAAAAAATTCTTCGATCTTCCAAAATGTCTAAATTCACGAAAGAAGCAAAAAGTTCTGGTGCTTTCAGCAAACATCATTAAAGAAAGAGAAGGGAACCACAAGTTACTTGACATCCAAGAGAATGACAAGGCCTCAAGAAAGAAGTACTGTAGCTGCGCTTTTGATTATTTAATTTATTAGATAATTGTGTCCTAATCTGCTCTGGGTTTCTGCTTTCGCTATTCAACACTTCTTCAGCAAAAGTCGTTCCAATCTGGACATTGGCATAAAACTTGGTCGTCAAACTTTACAATGCCTAAGAAAAGTTCATGGATCTTTTACTCCTAAAATCCTTGGGCTTAGAATGCTTAGGATGCTTAGAATGAGCACACTGAAGAATGAACAATGAAGAAATGTTCAACTTTATTAAAACAAAGACTTTTTAGACACACTGTAATTGTTTTAATTATCTTTTGAATTCCGTATAAACTGTTTGTATATTGCACTAGGATTCAGATTGAATCTCCCTAGTTTGTTTCTAGTTTGTTCACACTTTGCCGGTAACAAGCATGTATTTTAACATATTAAAGTGTGTTTATTGATAGTTTCAATCCGAATCCTGCCAATTATTAAAAAATAGCTTTTCTTGTGTATGTTTGGTTGAGTAGGACGACGCCAGTTTGGTTCTGAATTGCCTTATCTGCTCCGCAAACAAAATAATCAGCATATTTATTCCATTAATAACTTATATGTCCATTAATAACAGCTATATTAATGGACATATAAGTCCATTTTTCAACTTTCAGAAAGATCCAACTTTTTCTTTTATAAGCATTTTGGTGTACGTGTTGCGCCGTTCTGTACGCAAATAAAAAAACAATGACTATATAAAATCAATGTAGCTTTACTCTATGCATGAGATTGATAAAAATTCTGTATTTTGTTATACAGTATATAATTTCCAAGTACCGGTAGCTTAAAACGGGCCAGTTAAAGTCACCCTAGCCCTGGGGCCCGACTGTGTCCAGGTCTGGCCATGTGTGTTCAGTGAGTGCAGACGCTAGGTTGTGTTGAGCGGTCCGTCATTACATGCGTCTGAATGTCAATCTTGCAAAGGTTCATGATCCTGGCGAGATGTGAAGCTTCTTCACAGGATTCCGTGTCACCGAAAGGTCCCGCGGGGCCGAGCGCAGGAAGAAGGGCGGCTTCAGGTAGCCCGGACCGTCTGATCTTTCTCCACTCTCCTCCCCAGAGCCGTTATTAGTGAAGCCCACCTGTCACGTCCCCTTAAGAGAAGCCCTCCACACGCACACGCTGTAATTGTCTGGCGTTAAAACAAAGCCCTCGTGTGAGAGTGGAAGCCCTGAGTCTGGGTAAGTAAAACCCATTTTGCTGGTCATTTAACCCACATGCCCACTTTTGGAAAATTTATAACATGGCTCATTTAGCAGAGAAAGCTTTCGGAGTCTCTTTGCTTTGAACCCGGGCTAAGCTATAATTACTTGAGCTGGGGTTTATAGGGAAAGATCTCAGTCAGGACGTCTCGTGCACATAAACAGCAGGAAGAATTTATGCACTTGGACGTCACATTTTTCTGCCGGTCCATATTTCTGAAGTTGCATTTACTTCTAAAAAAAAAAAAAATGAATCTGCTACATGAACAGTTTTATTGTTCTGAACACTTCTAGAAAATGCAGTCATTTTTATAATATTTATTAATAATTTAATGTGATTAGGTTAATATTTATAAATGCTGTATTCAAATATTATGCATACATACATATTTATATAATATATTTAAGTGTGTATTTTTGTACCTTTGTATTTAGTGTGCATAAACACGTTTGAGTGCATCTATGAATGCATATATATATATACGATATTTATTTGTGTGTGTGTGTGTGTGTGTGTGTGTGTGTGTGTGTGTGTGTGTGTTTATTTCTCTGTGTGAGCTGCTGTGTGCATGTGTTTTTGTGTGTGAGTGTGTATCGGTGTGAGTTTGTGTGCGCTTCTCATTTTTAACAGTGATTATATACGTTAATAAAAAAACATTTCTTGTTGCTCTTTTGGCACGGACCAGCGCTGCCTTTCAAGATGCGTTTCATTCGACTCATTTGCCCATTTCTGAAAAAATCAAAGGAAAATAATTCATGGAAGGGTGAAAAAGATAAGTGTTGCCAGGCACCTCGTAAAAATTAACGCGAACAGGGAACGTCAAAAGACACATTTGTCTTCCATTTACTGAAACATTAAAGGGCTTGGGATGACAAAGAAAGGTTGGGAAGGTTCTTCGTACGTCGCCTCAATGTCTTATTGTATGGCGGGATTTGTCACCTCAACTAATGCAATGATGCCCAACTTGTGCCATGTCCGGCCTGTGAAGGTGTCACATGCTGCTCTTTAACTGCTACATTTACATGCGACTTTGGTGATTTTAGTTTGAATTATTATAAATTATATTATATTTTAATCACAGATGACCTTCAGATATCACTGTAGAAAAGTGTTGTCACGTTGTCACGTTGTACAAAAGAAAAGACTGAGCACATCCAAAACTTGTCACGCTTTCTTCATCCTTCATTTTTTCACTAGAATTAACGTGACAAATCAAGACTACCAAATGACTAGCAAACTAGTTTCTGCAGAAACAACTGTAGACGTCACACTAATAAAACCAGCATCTGATGGCCAATTATTGACTTCACAACTGGACAATTTTAGGAACAAATGTTCCTAGTTGTTCATATGTATAGAACGTGTGTGAAAAGTCAAGTTTGGACCCAATATTGTGATAGAAAAGGGAAACCTGGACTAATAAATAAATTGTCAACTCGTCATTATAAACCCATAAATTGTATTTTTTCCAACTTGTGAATCCACTAGCTTAAAGTGGTGTTGGGAAACTAAAGAGTGAGTGAGTTTGTTGATATGGCCACTAGGGGCTGTATAAAAATTGTGCTCTGCATTTAATCAATCCAGTGAAGATACACACACACAGTGAATCATCACACACACAAACCTTGGGAAGTGGGCAGCCTTAAGCCGTCATGTAGGTGTCATTCTCTTGTTCAAGGACACTCCGTTGTAGAACCATTCGTAGCAGGATTCGAACCTGGACCACAATGATGGCGGGTTAAACTCCCAC
>MU204205.1:6400647-6513823 GCA_017309775.1 Paedocypris sp. Pulau Singkep
CACGTAAAAACCCAACCGTTGACTTCCTTTAGCTTCACGTTGGGTAGTTTTTTTATGCTAAGTACATTAAAGGGGCTGCTCGCTTTAAACTTCCGTGGCTTTATGTTGTTTTATGGTCGTCCAAATATAGCTTGCGCTTAAATTACAGCTTTTAAAAGAATCCCTATGGCTACGATGGACGGAAAGACTTTTAAAATGCATTAAAAAAAACTGTTTACCCCGTACCACCCCTGGGCTTTTAACCAAGCTCAAATTAAAGAGAACGACGGAGGTGTGCAGGGGGATGTGAGGTTTGGCGAAGGAGAGAAATTGGGGCAATCTGACTTCACCCTCCAGGCCGGGCTGTTCACCACAGTCCATTACCAGACCCATTTCCCTAAAATTTGGGTGAGGAAATTGACTGTGATAATAACTCTTGAAATGATCAGTGACGTCAGAGCGACTGTTGCATAACGGTGCCGGTGGGCAACAATTTGGCCGCTCCCAATTTAGACATCAAACTTTATTTTGCACCCAACTGTTGGAGTACTGTATATATTAATGTGGAGGCAAACATCTGCACGCCGTCGGGTTCAGGCTTAACACTTAGAGGAGGCCTTAGTCTTAAGGAATCAGTCATGCTGTTGCATAAATACAAGAGCTGGACTGAAACTAGACAAACTTTGCACCGGGATTTGTTGACTATTTTAAAACAGTGAGTTAGATGAGTTCGTCAAACTCATCCACTAGTGACCAGATTGAAACTTTGCTCTGCATTTCAGTGAAGTAACACACACACACACAAACCCGGAGCAGTGGGCAGACTCAAGATGTGGGGTATGTGGGGGTCAGTGTCTTGCTCAAGGACACTGAGTTATGGAAACCACTGGACTGGGACTTGGAGTCGCAACGTAGGTGGCAAGAAATTAACCGCGGTACAAAAAGACGTCGCGCACAATCAAATGGCCTGTGTTCATTCACAACGTGTCCATTCAAATGTAGTGGAGCAAAAAGTACAGATACTCAATCAAAATTGTAGTCAAGTAGAGAGTAAAAGTTGCTTCTATTTTTGATACTTTCCAAAATACTAAGTAGCAATAAAGTGACAAAGTAACCGTGAGTAAAGTAACAAAAGTAACAGAGTCGATCTCAGTATCTCTTGGCAAAGGTGGGACTAAACCCCAGATAGATGGTCTATATGCGGGTTACACATATCAGTTTCAGTGTATGTACTTCTTTTGTGAACATGACTACTGGGTGGAAAGCAATACATCCATTAGCGAACTGCTTTTCTATTTCTGGGTCACGGGGAGCTAAATCCAATCCCAGCAACTCTGGGCCTAAAGGCTGAGACACTCTGGATTGGTGGTCAACCAATCAGAAAGTGGGACACACAAACTTCCACTCACACTTAAACCTAAAGGCAATTTTCCAGACTCCAATTCTCTTTTGGAGAGAAACAAGGCCAAAACAGGACGGAAATGCAGACTTGAACTCGGCTTCTGCTTGCTGTGTGGCAACGGCGCTACCCACCGTGCCGCTAAATTCAAATCGTTCCCCAGTGGTGAGAAATCCTCAAAGGCACAATGAATTCTGGTTTTGACATAGGCCAGTACGTTTCTTTGACAGAACTTTACATTAGCTCTATAGAAGCCAGTCCACACAATCCCACCAATCGTATGTTTCTCGTCCGTTGTGCATTTGTTTGACAGTTTGTTGGTTTTCACAGGACTGGCCTCCAAAAACACATCACCATGGACTCAGAAAAAAGGGGCAACTTTATGTCCAAGAGACCCTGAGTGACTTTGGGACTAAGCGAGTCCACTCACCCTCGGCTCTTCCCAAGAATGGCACGAACTTGTGGAACAGACCTCGCTGTGGAGTCCCAGACTTCCCCTCACAGAAAGGAGGGAGCAGCCTTCATTTCTCAAACCACCGCAGAAAGCGCTTCGTATTGTTTGGAGGACGCTGGGATAAAACCGACCTCACGTACAAGTAAGGCTTGTCGCGAAACAAATGTCGTTTTTTGCTGGGAAAGCAGTTGCGGTTGGTGCTTTGTCTACACGTTGACAGAAATATAAGACATAAAAGCATTAAATACATCACAATTCGATGTGTTCCCACAAAACCATCAAAGTCTTTTATCGTATCCTAGCAACGGACAAACAAACGTTTTCCACATACACCTCCACTTTTTGTAGCTATCATGGTGCTTTGGGTTAACTTTCCAGCTCTTGCTCTTTTTTTTTTTTTTATAAAAGACATGCCAAGCAGGAAATCCCTATTTCCATCAGCTAATCGCATTTCTCATTGTTATCAGCATAAAAGAAGACCACACACTCTTCCAGCATCACACACTTTTAATTAGAAGCAGTAAACTGTGTCAGAACAGAGAGACTGCATGGCTCCAGACCACCGCTCCAAATATGTATCAAGCCCCCTCCTCTTCCATTTAAAACAGTAAATCCCTTTCTAGGAAAACACGCCAGACTTGGATTTCATTGGTGTTCGGGCAATCCTTCTGATTGACATGATGACCTCTCCATTGTGAGTCGTTGGCCACTAAACCGCATTTTGACTGATTTACCGTCCACGTCTTTGTCGGACTGGCTCCCCACCGGATGCAGCCTGTCAATCTTCTCTGTAATCTGGGCTCGCTGGGGTCGTGACCCAACCTGGAGAAGATGTTACATTTCAAAGCAGTCATGTGTTGCGGCTGTGGAGCTCTGATGGTTCTCTTTTTGGCCTTGTTTTTCGGAGCTCACCAGGGGGTGAGATTAAGGCCCCGATAATGATTTAAGCCCCAGAAAACCAGTCTGTACAACCCCTGCACTGATTAAATCTGCTTCTTGATTTATGTACCTCCTCGTAATATATCACAGCCCATAAATCTCTCGTGA
The DNA here is from genome assembly GCA_017309775.1 of Paedocypris sp. Pulau Singkep. Lineage (NCBI taxonomy): Eukaryota > Metazoa > Chordata > Actinopteri > Cypriniformes > Paedocypris > Paedocypris sp. Pulau Singkep. Next base: position 6,403,527 of record MU204205.1, read on the forward strand.
ATCTCGGGCCGAGTCTGTAATCTCTAAAGCCAGAAGTTAAGAGCAGACAGTTGTTTAAGGTTATGGAGAATCATGATGGATGGAGTGTGGGAGATTCCACTTATTGCTGAGTTTCCATGGACGTACCTTTCGCTTTTGTCGTGGTTTTATTTTCCACAAGTGCTGGCTCATCAAAACGATGCTATGAAAGCAACACTTGTGGGTAATCTTGGCCCGTCATACCTAGGTCAGCAGCCTTCTTCTGCTGGGCTTGGATGAGCTATCATGACTCACGTCTCTGGAGGCTGTTTATGGACTACGACACCTCGCTGTCCTGTAATTTGTCCTCTCGCTTAATGACGGACTGAACATGTGCACAGTCAACTCAACAGCGCCTTCCCCCACGTTACCCACCCGGAACTGGCTGAAGTTTGGGATCTGTAAACTTCTTTGTGTGGATAGAGTAGCTGGAAAAATTACCTAGGAGATGCTATAAATCATAAATAAAGCTAACTAGCACTTAGGTGGCCTAGTGGCTGGGACTTGGACTTGTGGCCAAAAGGTTGCAGGTTTGTTGTTAGTTTAACGTGTCGGTTAAGTTACAAAGCCTTCCAAAGTTCTGCCAACTGCATACTGTATATAACCAGTTAAGGCAGTTGTAGTCCAGTGGTTTGGAGTTTGACTTGCTACTCAGATGTTGCAGGTCTGAATCCCAATTATTGAATTTTCACTACTTGAGTAAGACACTGACCCCCACATGCCCCCCCCCCCCCCAACACCACAGCTTAAGGCTGCCCACTGCTCAGGGTCTGTATGTTAATTCACTGTGTGTGTTACTTCATTGGATAAAATGCAAAGCTCCATTTTGATACGGTCCCTAGTGGCCGTATTAACAAACTCACTCACTTGACTGTACACATCACATGTTTTCTTAGAAAATAATCAAACTCAGAAAAAGTATTTTACTCACACTCAGATGACACCAAGAAATCTTAAAAACAATCTGAGAAACCCTGTATTTATTTTATTTCCTAAGGTTTTATTTCACAGAAACACAGAAATGAAATTTGACACCACAATGTTTCAAAATGGCAGAACAAAATAGATTAAAAACAGAACAAAAAGTCAGCCTCAAACTCAAATGTGCAAAAAAGATCAACCGCTAATTCATGTTCACATGATTTACCTAATAAATAGCATCCAGTACCTTCAGCTCTTCAACACTTTATCCACCCAAGAAATTAGAAATCCGCGTGGTAGAAAAAGAAGCAGACTTGTCGCGCACAAGTACAATAAAGAGTACATAGACAGTCACAAATGTAGTCAAGTAGAGAGTAATAGTTGCTTATACGTATGTTACTAAGTACAAGTAGCCAAAAAATACTCAAGTAACAAAGTCCATTTAACACAATAATTATGCTTCACTCTGAAAAGTAAACCGGCGAACGTCAGTGGAGCGCGTTGTATATTTTCCCTTTGGACTCTATGTAACCTGATATGTTTTCTGTTTTATTCTGTATGGTTTGATTTAAGCTTTGTAGGTTGTGCCATTTAGAGGACAATGTTTCAAGCCCCAGCTGTCCACACGGAGCTCTTTCCTGCTGTTTCAGCTCATGTCTGGGCTTGTAGAGCGCCGAGGCCCCGTGACCTGAGACAGTTTGTGGCTCCAGCATGCGGCCCCAGAGCCATTTTCCCCTCATCCCACAGAGCTAATAATGTCCAAAGCATTAAGGTGACCATGCATGAAACCAACACAGTGGTACCAGTCCCACTAGCTGCAGGTCAGAAGCTAAACAATACCTTAGATGTGTGTTTGGAGCTTTGTGGAACATGATACATACTTGTGGTCCACCGTCTTAAATGTGCTCAGTGGGATTTTGGGCTTGTGAAAATAAATATGCAGCCTCCATCACTCATCGCGCAGAATAATGCAGCTCCTCTTTCATTTAAGAGCAGTAAACACATCTGGATCCACTCCAATCGGAGCAGAAATCCCGTTTTATTGTGCAGGGTCCGTCTAAAATATGTAAACTACCAGTCGACAATGGACAGAGAAAGGTTTCAGGAGGTAACGGTTGCTTATGGTATGTTTGGTGATAGGCTCGTGGGTTTTCCACTTAAGTGAATCCATTTTTAAAAGAACGAAGAATGTAAATCATATCTAGATATAATACATTATGGTTTTTAAGAACACACCATGAAACGCTCTACAGAATGTCTTTAAGGCTTAAGAAACGAGCCCGTATACAGGTACCATCATAGTCTTCGGGATTTTAATCAGACATAAGAAGGAAGGTAAAAAAGAAACTGAGTGAGTTTGTCAATATGCCCACTAGGGGCAGTATCAAAATTGTGCATTTAATAATAATAATAATAATAATAATAATAATAATAATAATAATAATGCTTTCGATTTTTATTTGAACGGCGCTTTACAAGTCTTCTTTACAAGTCTTATCAAAGCGCCTCTTACAATGAGGAACACCATGCACACCATCCTTTTGCACCATTTAACCATTCAGTGAAGTGACACACACAAATCCGGAGCAGTGGGCAGTGTCCTTCTGCTGGACCACAACTGCCACTAGTTAAGTCACGCTGGTCAGCCTGATTCCCATCCAGACCCCAAAAATCAGAAACTGCTTTTATAAAAGAACCAGCAGAAAGGGAAGCATGAAGGGGATTATTGGGGTAATGCCTCAGAGAACAAATGAGTTTCACATGGGTGGTCTGTGAAGATTGCTCATGAGCGTTTCTAATTGTGTAACAGAATCATACGGACCCCCTGGCAGATGAACTTGGAGAAAGTCCGACAAGTGCTTCGGGATGCGCTGAAAGTCTGGAGTGATGTGACTCCGCTCACGTTCACTGAGGTTGCTGGTGGTCGGGCAGATATCATCATCGACTTCAACAGGTAAAATACAGAATCTTGGTCATAAATCACTTTTTATGTCTCATTTATTGCCTATTCAATTTAATGCTACTTTAATTATCAATGGTTTGGCTTGATTGGCGCTTGCATATTGATACAAGCTGCTTATGAACCACAGGTGCAAGTGATTTGCAGAATAAATTAGTATCTTAGGCTTTTACTAATGTATGGAAGAAGGGTGTTGTTTATTGGCACAGGCTTGTAATACGTCATAATCGTGTTACAGTAAACGTCAAAATTATTACCATTATACTAAAGACTGAGTATCATAATTTTTAATAATGACTTAGTATCTCATAATAACAGCTTAATATCACATAATGACTAAGTATCTCATTATAATGACTTAGTATCTCATTATAATGACTTAGTATCTCATTATAATGACTTAGTATCTCATAATTTTTACCCAGTATCTCATAATAATGACTTAGTATATCATAATAACAACTTAGTATCTCATCATAGCAACAAAGTATCTCATTATAATGACGTAGTATCTCATACTTTTTACCCAGTATCTCGAATTTATGACTTAGTGTGTCATAATAACAACTTAGTATCTCATCGTAATGACTAAGTATATCATTTTAATGACTCAGTACCTTATAATTTTGACCCAGTATCTCATAATAACGACTTACCTAGTATCTCATAATAATGACTAAGAATCTCATAATAAAAGTATATCACAATTATTTTGTAGCATTTTATCTTGATCGTAATTTGTCGTTGTGGCTTAAAATAATTGCAGAACATTTTTGACACGGATAAATCCATTTTATTTTTTGTGGCTTCAATATTGTCAATAGTATTGTTTCTGATGTTGGGTTTTTTTCTAAATGTGATCTGCACAATATCGATCAAGCGCTGATTCTCTGAGCTCTGATAGAGCTTACGGCTGAAAGACGTGCTCATTCACACAAAAAGGAAAACTTTCCACTTCACTAGTCAAACACAGACGCTTTTCATCTCCTTTAGAAGATTAGAGAGGGTGTCGCTGCAGGATTATGGCTCGAACATTTACACTACACGTCCGTTCATGCACGTGTGTCACTTCTCGAAATCCCGCGCTGAGAAAAGTCGTAACACTGAACACCTGTGGGTTTCGGTTCACGGGTTTCTCTTGATCTACATATCTAAGAAAAAAAAACAATTCGTAATCTTCCAAAGCATGACTCGTTTTACTGCCTTTTAGGGGGGTTTTAAACACTCATGGTCTTTTGGCAGACAGACAAGTCCCCACAATTTCATGATGTCAAAAAATTCTTTCTTTATATGCACATCTACACAGTCGTAAAAGCCCTATGTCTTCCAGGATGTTTCGTTTCCTTCGCTGAGTCAGTGGCTCTCACCCTGCAGCGCCGTGTATTTTTAGGAAATTACAGCTTTGTTCACTGTAGAAAAGCTGGGCTTCTTGTTAAAGCACATGGCGGGTTCGTGAAGTGATTCGCAAGCTGTAATGAGTAGAGGTTGTTCTTCAAAGTCCATCCATCGCACATAAAGTGAAACATCTGCGGGTCGGTCCGTGTTGAGCTCGCGGCCCGTCCGTTGGATTTGTTTTGACTCAATGCCAGGTCTCAGAACGGCGGTGATATGAGGATACGGCCAGCGTTGTGGCCTTCTGTGACCCTCGGGGTCTGCTCGAGTTTAAGGTCCGTCGCCCTACAAGACTTGGTGGGTAATTTAACCTCCTACTTTTTGCAATGGAAAATTGAAGGGTCGGTTTCTCCACTGCCATTTATGGAATCTGGCATTTAGGTGGAAAACATCTGATATGGTTTGAAGGGAACGATAGTTGCGCTTGGTTTGCTAGTAATGTCATGGTCAGTAATGTTATTCTCACTCTCGTTTAATTGTTCCGTTTAATGATGTCGGTTTGTAAAATGAGTTTGGATCACATTTTCTTGGACTAACAGAGCATTTCACATTCAGGTACTGGCATGGGGACAATCTCCCTTTTGACGGCCCTGGAGGAATTCTGGCTCACGCTTTCTTTCCCCGGACGTATCGAGAAGGAGACATCCACTTTGACTATGATGAGTCGTGGACTGTTGGAAACAGTATGGGTGAGGGCATTATTCAATTCCACATTTGTATAATACAGTGGACTTGGCTTAATTGGGGCAAAAAATATTTACAAGAACAATTATTTTTTCTCAGACATGATGGTGAATATTGCCGTCAATAGACGTACCTGACATGTCTTTCTCAGAAGAAAAAATATACAAACCTTTTACATATACGAACTATATACAAAGAAATATACACATGTTCCTTTTATTGTTGTGTTTAATGACATACTGACACTTTTTCAAGAATGTCTCTGCGACTTTCATCTAGTAAAATTGACACCATTTCCCAATCTGCGATACGCATCATTGAAGATGAGAATTAGTCATAGGTGGAAAACTAATACAAAAACAAGTTCAAAAACTGATATGAGACTGAGATCTAATCTGAGGTTTCTTTAGGTTCTCCACTAGTCAAATCTCCTGTGGTCAAGAGAGTTTCAGTCTGTCCCAGACTTTTTTGTAGACATACAGTAGAAATATTTAATTTATCAGCGGTTATCAACCAAAAGTTGAGAAATTAACGTACAGTAGTATGTATTATCAATGCCTATTTAGCCGTTTATTGCTTATTGGAGGGTTTGCGTATAAAGGCGCTGGACATGGGCCTATCTTTTACTATCTATATCTTTGGTCTATCTATATGTATTTGCAGACTTTTAAACCCTCTTGTTCTCCTGCAGGTACGGATCTTCTGCAGGTGGCGGCTCATGAGTTTGGTCACGTTTTAGGATTACAACACTCCATGGAACCAGGAGCAGTGATGTCACCATTTTACTCGTTTTCTTATCCTCTTCAACTGAGCGAAGACGACAAACGGGGGATACAGTCCCTTTATGGCTCCAAACGCTTGGAGGAGAAGGTGGAGAAGGAGCAACCGGTCCAAAAATTTCCAGAAACCAATGAGATTGAAAGCCCAGTGGTGAGTCATATTCAGTGGTGTAAAGTGCTAGAGTAAATGGACTTTGTTACTATACTAAGTATTGAGCGTTACTTGTTACACTGTGATTGTGCGCGACAAGTCGGCATCTTTTTCTACCATGTTTAATTTCTTTGGCGGATGAGGTGATGTCGCCATCTGCGGGATGCTGAAGGTACTGAATGCTGTTTAGGAGCTAAATCACGTTGATGTCATTTAGCGCTTTTTTGCACATTTGAGTTTTACTGAGACTATTTTTTTATTTTATCTATTTTGACCTGCCATTTTGTTTAATTTCTATATAAGGATATATACGTTTTTCACATTTCCTGGTGTTTTTGAGTCTAGATTCAGTAGGAGCAAAATACTTAAGTTCTTTAAAAATGGAATACTTTTTTACCCAAGTCTTCTTGGAATTGGTAAATTGTAATTTGTACAATACGGAATTCGTAAGAACTTTGATTTGAGCAACAGAATTTTCATCTATCACCTCTGGTCTTCCCAGCCCGACGCTTGTCAAACAGACTTTGATGCCGTGTCTATGATCCGAGGGGAGCTGTTCTTCTTCAAATCCGGGTACGTGTGGCGAATCCGCGATGGAAAACTACAAGCTGGGTATCCGGCTCTGGCATCCCGGCACTGGAGAGGAATTCCTGACAACATTGATGCAGCTTTCGAAGACAAATCTGGAAATATTTGGTTCTTCCAAGGTGCTTTTGCTCTGCTCATGTTCCATGTGAAAAATCCCCAGCCTGAGTTGCGTGTCAGATTTATATTTACGGCCTTTTAATAGCCCAATCATCCCAATCACATTATCTGAAGCTGGAGATCCTGATAAATGGAAAAGTCATTAGGGGTTATTTGCCACATCCTCCTCACGTCATCTTCTGTCGGGTTCTTCTGCAGGTCAGAGTTACTGGGTGTATGACGCCGAGCGCCAGATCACCGGGCCAGACTCGGTTCAGCGTCTGGGTCTCAGGGTGACGGACATCCAGGCCGCCCTCATGTGGGGAGAAGACAAGGCGCAGAAGATCTACTTCTTTAGAAAAGGCAGCTACTGGCGCTTCAACCCGTCACTCAACCGGGTGGACACGAGCCACGCCCGCAGCATGCGCGACTGGAGAGGCATTCCCGGTGACATTGATGCGGCTTTCCAGGACCGATATGGTAGGAAACACCTTCATGAAGAGCATTCTTCAGTTTTAGGTGTTTGAGCTGGGACGAGAAATGATGAAACATTCACACAATGGAATCGGAGATATTAGATGAACAAAATGCTTGATGAGCATTTCTGTTTTAATTAACAGCATTTGCGTCTAGGACTAATCTCTTTAAATCACGTTTGTGTCAACTAGTCTAATCGGAACCAAAAATGATATGGAGATATGGACAGTCCATAATATTAACTAATGAAAAAGCAAATCCCTGACTATTTGAAAAATCTAAAAAAAAAAAAAAAAGCCTGAAATAAGTGTACCTTAAATTCAACATTTTAATAACATACTTTAAAATTAAAATTGTATTTCAATAGAAAAATCACAATAGAAAATTCAAACCACTGATCTTTCAGTACGATCGAAAACATACAAAATTCACATGACTCCACTGACGTCGCTATAACACTAAATAATAAAAAACTAGCCATTGCTTGCTTTTACAACTATATAAAAATCTAATATTTTACTATATTCTTGTATGTTAAATGTAAAATGTTTACAGTATGCTAGTAACTATGAATGAATAATTGATTCAATTATATAATTTGTATAATTATAAAACTGATATTAGTAATTCATCATTTTTACAAAAATGAATTATTATTTATAAGCAAAGAATAAAGACTTTCGGTATTAAAAATGTAACTTAACAGATAAATGAATATATAATCTAATAAATAGTCAATAAATCAGAGAGACTCAAATCCAACAGTTTTTTTTTTTTCAATACAGTTTTTTCATTCTTTCTTTGTGCCTAGGCTTTGCTCACTTCTTGAGAGGCAAGCAGTACTGGAAGTTTGACCCGGTGGAAGTGAGGGTCCTGGAGGGATACCCACGATATACAGGCATGGACTTTTTCGGATGCTCAGCGTCGCTGTATCGATAAAGACTATAGTCCTTAACAACTCTTTCATTGAAGTTCATCACTCTCAGTCCAATTGTTCTTCAGTATCCAGTGAGTTTACTGGATCAGAAATGGTTCTGCTGTTTTGGGCGAATACTGTGTATCTCCTCCAGCCACAGAACCTTTTGTAAACACTCATCTCAGGAAACTCCAGCCTCTGAGTATCGCTCTTACATATCGAGTACTTGATAATTTATTCTTTGTATGTGTGTGACAGTATTGATAATGCTAGAAAAACTAAAGAAGAAAAATAAGTTACAAATAATTCTAGAATTATTCAAACCAAGGTGAACAGTGAACGATCACGCAGTAGTTAGTTACGACGCACCTTGCTCAACGTTAAACTCTTGTCTAAATGTCAATTAAATGGCATTTTATTGCTATTATTCCCATACGAAAGTATTTAACAATGCTCTGCTTTTGAATTGTGCAGAATAAATCCAGAAGCTCGAATTTTCTTATATTGATCTCAATTTTTCAATCCATTTCAATCAGTGTTCTGGCTTTTGGTTTTCCCCTAGACCAGCAAAACAGAACCAGGATTTACCCAACTGTTCAACCAATTGGTTGAATCTTAATCGTGGTTCAATTCGAAACCTGAAATTTTCACAATATCAAGACTTTTGCAGAGGAGCATGTTGAGCTTTCAGAATTGTCCTAGCTTTCTGAAGAGAAGGTCACAGTGCCAGACGCTGATGCTGATGTTCCACGCTTCATCTAGACGGTCTGTTCCACATCAGCATCTTCTCTGACAAATGTGGCTCAGATCCAAGGAAGCTGTAAACTTCCTGTTTGTGTGTCATGTAATCGAATCGCGGGTTTGTGTTTTTAAATCCAGTTACTCTGTAAATAGTGCTGTAAAAAGAATTGTACTATATTTCCTGTTCCAATAAAGGCATTTTTGTTTACTATAAACATTGTGTAAATATTAAGATTAGGTTTGTTTGATTGAGATCAGTTGGTTTTTAGTTTATTTTTGCTAAATTATGGTTGCAGTACTGCTTATTTGCTTTTCATGTTTTGTATTTTGCACAAATAGATAATAATAGAAAATAACCATAATTAATATATTCTGGATTATTTTTTTCATTTGCATGTATACTTATCAATACGTAGTTTAATTTATTCATAAAGTGCTTTTCACAGTCTCATAAAAAAATTATAATAATACATTTTATTTATAACGCACATTACATTTTCAAGCAAATCTGCTACAGAAAGATTCAAGTAAAAAAGGAATAAAAGATTTAGTAAAAGTATATTAAAAAGTCCTAAAATACAAATAAACTACAGTTTAACGGCTCCCCTAAAAGGGTAGGTTTTTAGATACGACTGATCATAATCAAATCATATTCAATTTTTGTTTGTCACATACAAAAAAATGTACAGTCAAATGCGGGAGGTTTTTCAACAACCCCCAATTTTCAAAAGTTGAAGTATTGAAAAAAACAGAGAAGAAAAAAAAAGATAAAAAAAAAAATGCACAGAGTAAAATAAAGCGTAGGAAAAACCTTAGCGTTGCAGACTCAGCTCATATTGCCAGCAACTTGTTATTCATGTAAAGTGGGTCGAAAATTATTCATATATACATATTAACAACCCATCAAGTGAAGTGAACACACACAAACCCGGAGCAGTGGGCAGTCTAAGTCCTGACACCTGGGCGATATTTGGGGTTTAGTGTCTTGCCCACGAACACTTCGTTGATTTGAATTTGAAGGTCAATTTCAAGCCGTATTGTGTTCACAGATTCTGTGAGTATAGAGACTATAGAGAAACACACTTTTGATCCGCTTACATTTTCAAATTCTTCACTTTTGCTGTTCTGGTTGGGATGTTGGGTATTAAAAGGTCTGTTGTATGGTGATGTGTTCACTTAAACGTCGCTCTGCTTTGGGTCCGAAGCCGGAGACAGATGTTCCTCAGGAACCCTGCTGGCTCGGCTGGACTTCAGTTACAAGACAATGACATCGTCACGTGCTGACATCATAATTTCATTTAGGTTTGATTGGAAGCATCTGCTGACTAGTGTAGACGTTCACTTTAGCAACTGCAGATGTGGCGCTTTTGAATCATGCACTTTTTGACACAAAACTGTATCAATACCTTTCCATTTCTGGGCCACAGGGGGCTGCATACTGGGTTTGTAGCCAACCAATCCCACCACGAGACACTCTCCCAACTCAATTTCTCAACATTTGTCATTACTGTAAGTGCGACAACTTTGGTCATCACTTAAACTACTTCCCACAGCTAATTCCGAGTACATGTTTTACATACGTCAAAACACAACAATTGCGCTTTCAGTTTGCTTACAAACACTCACACAAGCGACGGACTGCTAGCAGAAGCTAGAGTTGGACCAACCCAATGATCTGGGCCAAACAGGCACATATAGCTAAGTCATCTGCCACATATTTGACAGAAGTGAATGGCTAACTGGCTAGCATTTAGCCGTAGCCTAGAACAGCCACGCTAAAGGCTAAACTTCAGCTGTTTTTGTACAACACAAATACAGTTAGCCAATACGCTAGAAGCAGCTCCAAGCTTTCCATGGGAATGCTGCCACTTTACCTAAGACCAAATGGAAATCTGGGCCAGAGGTCATTGCTATCTGACTGGACCACTATTTCGTAACTACATTGATTTCATATCTGCAGCTCCAGATAAACAAGCCTCTGGTTTCTTCAGCGACTGAGAACGTTTATTCCAATCAGCTCGTGAGTGATTGATGAAGAGGCATTGTTTCTGCTGCCGTTCAGTAGCCGCTAGTGCCAGACACGGAACCAGACATCTCAAAGTACTGATACTTGCCCAGTCTTTCTAAGAGCCTGTCATAAAACACATCTGCATTTTGAACTTGAAGAAGCCTCAAGGCTAAAGCAAGTCTGAACTTGTCTAACCTCAAGTATGCGCAGCCAGTTGACCCGACTGACCCTGCAATAGGTTCTTCTGATCGCTACATGCTAACTTCTTAGCCTATCAATGCCCCGAATCCCAGTTGACCTTACTGACCCTTCAGTAGTCTCTTCTGATCACTACAAGCTAACTTGCTTAGCCTATCAATTCTCTGAATCCCAGTTGACCCAACTGACCCTGTAGTAGGTTATTTTAAATGCCACATGCTACCTTTCTTAGCATATCAATGCCCTGAATTCCAGTTGTCCCAAATGCCCATGAATTGATTGACCCTAAAATATATTCTTCTCATTGCTAACTTAACTTGCCTAAATGACCCTGAAGTAAAATGTTCAAATAGCAACATGCTAACTTTCTTACCACGTCAGTTCCTTGAATTCCGCTGACCTGTTGACCAAGTGCACATTTCTGATTGCTAACTGGATGTGCTACAGTTCTTAGCATGTCACTGCCCTTAAGTTTAACTTTAGTGTAACTAACTTTACTAGCATTGCCCCGACTGACCCTGAAGTGAATTTTTCTAATAGCTAAGTTGACATTCTAGGCTTCTTAGCATCATCTGGATAGAACACTCTGCGTTTTGATAGAACATACCAGCGCAATGACAGGAATTTGCAAGCTATCACAGGCATCAGCTAATGAGGCTTTTTGCTTTGTTTGAAACAAGCTGCTTCCAGTTTCCGTACACATTAAATATAAATCATCTCACATTTCAAAAGGATGCTTTGGAAAAAGCAGCTCACGCTACTTAGCGCATGACGTGTGCGGTTAACACAGCTGATAAGCCAACACAGGGAAATAAACCCAAACCAAGCGCGACTGCTGCGTAACTTTTGCTGCTAATGAAGAAAGCATGTACACCGGATGAACTCCAAAACACGCCAACGTCAAACCCCATTTACAGTTTTCACTTTTCTGTTGTACATATGAGCGAAACTTTTCACGGACATCTGAGTCTCTGGTTTGTTCCGAGTCGTTTTTTGGGCAACATTTTGACTTTTTTTTTTTACTTATGCATGTAGAACCCAGATGAAGTAACCTGGCACTGTTTCAGCTTTTCAAACCTTTACCAAGAAAAATATGACCAACATTTCAAACTCAATAAACTAAAATTTTGATGAATGATTATGGTGTATTATTTATTATATACCCAACGTATTCATTTACGTGGTTAACGTGGGATCAATTTAGATTTTATACATAATGAGCAACCGCAAACTTTTGAAACTCACATTTTCTTTCAGACTGGACAGTGCACTTTTACTTTACTTTACTTTACAGTCATTTGGCAGACTTTTAGAAATGTAATGTGAAAACTTGAATGATGCAAATTATTGATTTAATGAATTCATTATTATTAATAAATGGTTCATAATTTAATAACTGTCATTAAGTCATTATACAAATTGTTTCTACAAAAAAAAGGCGCACATTTTTCTAAGATTACAGTGCGATTAAATGTTGTGCACCATTTAGTAAACAGAATATATATTTATTTGTTAATTTTAACGCTTTATTATATTCTCTCTATGTGCAATCAGAAAACAACCACATATTGCAATGTACTTTATTTAAAAACAAACAGGTCAAGGTCAAGGTCATGACAACGCAGTAGCACCTTTAACAAAAAAAAAAAGCACGATGCTCAATCAGATGTTCTCAGCATCTTCCTGTAGTAGCAACCGGAATAAATGAGCAGCCTAAGCAAACGCAAAGGCAGCGGAGGCTGAGGAACCAGGAGGCTGGAGCAGTGAGGATCTGTGCAAAAGCCTCCAGCCACCCGAGGCTGTGAGAGACGGAGCCCACGGAGCTTCTGCATCTACCAGGCTGGAGCAGTGTTGGCAAGTCGCCTCATACGCCTGAGGAACCAGAGCGTCCAGAATGAACCCGTAAACAAAACCACAGACAATGCTAGGAAACCATCCCCACCTTGTGTTCCTGTCCTGATCTCTGATCTTCTTCTCCATCTCGGCATCTGTCAGGGTCTCCAGCAGAGGGCACCACTGGTCGGCATCGCCCGTGTTCCGAATGGCGATCTCCACCGTTGGTAATGGGTTCTCGCTGCAGGACGCCATCAAAAGCACGTGTTGGTGGATAATGCCCATAATAGTGATGCATAGTGCAGAAATTCAAGATATTTAAACTAATTAAATTAATTAAAAGTAGGGGTGGGCAATATTGGGGAAAATTAATATTACGATATTTTCCATCATTTTTGTGAAGTCGATATTATAATCACAATATCTGAATCAGAGTATGTATCTTGAACACGCTCTACTTCACAGAAAGACGGCAAAGTGCTAAACTGCATCCAGTCGTTTCCAACTTTGGCTGCAGGAGACGACAAACAGAAAATAAAACACTAGTTAAAATGTTTTATGAAACCGAACATTATAACGGTGTTTCTGTGTCTGATTACAAATGTCTATTCGGGGAAGCGTCGAACAAGAGCAGCTCATGCTAATTATTTAGCATCGCTGCTGAAATACATTTAACGATGCTCGAGATTGGTTGCTTTGACAGGTGGGCGTGGCCGATATAGAGTACGCACAAATCTTGCAGGATTAATGTGCCTACTTAAGTGGGAGGCTAGAGTCAAAATTAATTTTACGAAAAACGATGAAAGACACACAGCACATGCAGTATTGTTCTAAAATCAAGCGAGACTTTAGCTTTGGCTTTAACTAACATATACACACACACAAGCAACGCTCAAAGCTGTAGCAAAACAAAAGAAAGAAGAGGTGATGGTACTCAGCTTCCCGGGAAGGAAACGTGCGGGTAAAAGGGAGAGAAGATCAAGAAACTGAGGCATATTGACCTGAAGTCAGACCTAGTGGAACAAGATGGTGGGAGAAGCAAACAATTAGCTGACAGCAAAGCAAGAACAAGCAATGAAGTAAACGTTTCATCCCGCCAGTAATGTTGTGTGGAGCCGGAACATTCTAGAAGCTAAAGTTCCATGTCCAAACAACACAGGCTGCAGCGCAAGCCATGCAAGACAGAGCGAGCAGACAGACGGACGGTGCATAAGATGAACAACAAGTATAACTAGTTAAAATAGTGTCAATATTCAACAGAACTAACAAAATGTGTGTGTCTTCTAGGAATGTTCCGGTCTGATTTAGAGTGTCAGGAGCCATGTCTGAAAAAGTGTGTTTAAAGTGTGTGTGTGTGTGTGTGTATGTAAGAGTGTGTGTGTGTGTGTGTGTGTGAGAGAGAGATAGAGAGTTGAGTGTATTTGTGTGTGTGTGTGAATGTGTGTGTGAGGGTGAATACGATCGAGTCTGTAACTGTGTGTGTGTTTGTGTGGGAGAAAGAGTGTGTGTGTGTGTGTGAGTGAGAGAGAGAGAGAGAGAGAGAGAGAGAGAGAGGGGTGTGAGACCAAGAGAGAGAGAGTAAGAATATATGTGAGAGGGAGAGTGTGTGTGAGAGAGCAAGTAAGAGAGAGAGAGAGAAAATGAGAGAATAAGAGAGCATGTATGTGCCAAAACTAAACAAGTAATCATTAAAGGATCAATATTCAGACTCGCTCAATATTCAAAATTGTGTTATTAAATTGTGATGGGGATGTCATTAATGCCTTTTTAATCAATTGACGTTTACAGTGTTTACATCAACTACAGGCATACTATATCAAGCTAATAATGCTAATCAAGCTAACAGTCAGAGGTGATGTTTATCGGGCGTGTCTCACCTGAAGGCGTACGTCCTCTGGTGCCAGCTGAGCTGCCCGCGGATGCTGTAGGCGATGGTGGTGACGAACTCTCCTCCGAGGCCCAGCTCAGAACACAGCTTTAACGCAAACGTCTCCGGCGAGTTGTCCTTCTCCGACATGTCCCACTCAAACTGGTCCACCAGAGAGATGTTTCCCACGTGAATGTTGAGCTGAAAACACACGTCTCAATGTTAGACGCTCAAAAACTTGGTGGGTGCTTATATGCCCATATTTCAAATATGCACGTAAATATAAGCGCCCAGTTATCCATATTTCAAGTCAGGAGCAATCATAAATAAACGTAGTAAATACGTAGTTTTTATGCAGCGGCTTCTTTCATAAAAGTAACGGTTTCGGACATGCATATATGCGTTTATGAGAGAAATAAAGAAACACTAGCCATGATGTGACTTGGCAGTGGCTAAATAACACTGGAAGAAATAAAATAAAATAAAATGAAATACAACACCACGAGGAACTTGGAGTCTGTGAAAACTGGAATACGCCCATATATGGACATAGCAAGTACAGCCATACTGATAACCCCTACTGGAATAACACTACAATTTAAACGTTACTCTTTTGTCTATTATTCAAGTAAACGAGTAAAAGTTAGGCTTGTTAAAAAAGTATTGTTAAGAGAAGTATTTAGCCAGAATATTAGGTTTCTGGAAAGTGACAATACCAAGAAAGTATGTACGTTCACATTTGTTTTGTACGTATAAAAACCAGGGAGGGGCTTATATTTGTGTAAATACTGCATATATAGCACATTAGATCTAAAAAAAAAAAAACATGAAACATAACATTGATATTTCAGGACCATGATCTAAAAATACCCATTTTCTATTTAACTCCCATTGTCACGAAGAACCAGCAGCTAATAACAACAGGATACTGAAACCAGTCGAGCGCTAGACTCTTTCAGGTCGTTTCCAGCTTTGGCTTTAGTGATAGAAAGAGAGACACAAACATTTTTTTTCAAATGGCTCCGTGTTTGATTACTAATGTCTGGTAAAAATTGTGAGTGCAACTACGCATTAAACGGGTTTGAAACTAAGGATCTTTGAGGTTTCCGTTGTTCCATCACACCTTGATAATGACGCGCTGGTCCGTCTGCTCTTCTAGAATGCTGTCAGTCGGATAGGACTCAATCTGCTGTCTAATGGCCGATGCGATGGCAGGGACAAAGGTGAGAGGATTCAGGTCCAGGTCATCACACAAGATCTCCGCAAACATCTCTGGGGTCATGAGTTTCTCTAAAAGCAAAGAATAAACCCAGAATGCATTGCGTGAGCATGGACATATTTACGAAATGATCAAGTTCATGTCTGACCATTCATGTTCCAGGTGAAGGCATCTCGGAGCTTCTGCCCATCGATCTCCATGTCCAGCCGGATGGGAACCAAGACCTCTGCTTGGGATGCGTTCTCGTGGATGACCGCAGGGTCGTGGTCATCAAAACTACACATAAAAAAACACTCAATAAATATATCAATAAATAAAAAAAACAAGTAAATAAATGAAATAAGAGATACAACGATACAAAGTAAAGAAAGAAATGAGATACAAACACTAAATAAATCCAAAAATAAAATAAATCCAGATTGTTCCTTTGTTTTTCACAAATTCTGGCACAACAAATATCCATCCATTCATTATCTATCACCATTCTATTTCGGGGTCACAGGGGTGGAGTCAACTCTGAACGTGAAGGTGTGACATAACCTTGGACTGGCAGCCAACCAATCACAGAGCAGACATCCACTCTCACGTTTTTGGACTGTGAGTGTATAAAGTATATGCTATAATTCTAATATAATTTTCAGACACACAAACGTCTAAATGTTTAAAGATGTAGATTTTTGATGGCGTTAGGGGTTTAGAGAGCCGGTCTTGTAATGACAGCAGAATGAGGCTGTATAGAACACACAGCTGCTTGGATGTTTTCCAGCTCAAGTAGTTGCATTTCATTTCCCAGGGTCGTGAAGCTAATGTTGAGACTATAACATGGATGATTACACTAGCCTGAACCCTCCGAGAGCACCTCCTCTCCGCATCAAGCATGCTGGGACCATGGAGGACGGACCACCATAAATACGTTTTTTGTGTTTGGAGTCAATAATCTGAAGCACTTTGGCAGTTGATAGCACATCGTGAGACGCCAGAGGTGGAGATGAAGGTTCTTCAGCAGATCAGGAGGACATTAGTCAAGCGTTTGTTTTTAAAGACATAAGAAGTGATGGGTCAGTCGTAAACAGAGTGACCCGAGGAAACCTCAGAAGCAGTGCTGTGGATTGCTCCTCATCTGGCGGCCCAAACAAACTCTCGTGTGTCGGTGATACGGCTTGGTTGCTATGTAAACATCTTCTTGGTAATGCTGCGTCGACAGTAACATCCGCTACATCAGCCAATGCGTAAATATTCAGCCATTGTTTACTGCATTTGCGGAGAATTGATCAACAATATGGTTTATAAACCCGATAAAGCTTGCGTGGGTTTCTTCCGGGTCTCCAGTCCAGAATCATGCAGCCTGGAAAATTGCCTACAGGTGTGAGTGAGAGTGTGAATTTGTGTCCCGCTCTGTGATTGGTTCCAGCTCCTAATCACCCAGAAATTGTAGTGTTTAATGGATGAATGAAAATATCTAGTCAGACTTGATGTGGAAATAGAAGCCCCAATGTTCCAAATAAAAATCGAAATAATTTCTTTTCACCATAAAGGGAAGGTTCTTTTCTTGTCACGCCCCATTCGGTTTCTGTTAATGGAGGTGGAGCAGGGCACGGCGTCCAGGTGATGGGAGCTGTTGGGAAGCGTGGGCACCCATTGGCTGTTCCTCTTGGCCTTCTGCTCTCTTATGTTCAGGGAGACACAAACACAAGAACTGTTTAATTCTGCTTAACTGTGGGATTCAAACCAGCAATCTTTTGGTCCAGTCCAACCCTCTACCACTAGGCCAGTACTGCCCAAGTAGAGCTGTGTCATAAAGCTTGAAAAAGATTTAGTATAGTATATGATTATCTAAACTGCACAATCAGCAATATTATTGAATATTGTATTGGAACATGCTTTGAATAATTTTATTTTAGATTTAAAAAAATATATATTAATAATAGATATATTATTAGGAGATTTAGATTCCACAAACATCACGGTCAGTGACCATTATTATAAGACATGACAATACACTAAAATTAATACTGATACATAAGCAAAACAAAAATCAGTGACAATCCATGTTTAATTCTTTTGACAGAAATAATATGAATCTTAGTTATGCATCAGGATAAATTGTGTCAGACAGCAAGTCTATTGTATATACATACATAATATTTGATAACATTTACTTTACTTTACTTTACTGTCATTTAGCAGACGCTTTTATCCAAAGCGACTTACATTTCATTACAATTGTTACAATTCAACAAATTCCTGCTTTCCCTGGGAATTGAACCCATGATCCAGTGTTTTTTAAACACTAGCACTCTACAGACTGAGCTACTTTAATAATTTCATAAGATTATTTTGAAATGTTCATTTTTGAAAGTTAAACAACAATGCAAAGATACACAACGTTTTCAGCAGTGTATAAATGTATTAAAAACTAACTAATACAACTAAGTATTTGATCAAATGTACTTTTGATATACATTTTCCACAATTTTTAATTAAATTACATTGAAAATTTAAATTCTGAATGTGCGCAATATTAATTTCTTTTTTCACTATATGAAATAATCTCCGCTTCTTAAAAAATGTTCACACATGAAGCACACATTTTTCCCGCATATTATACAGCGAAAACGCAAATCAATTTTTAAACATTATTTTGAATTTTAGTGCGCTTTGAATTTGTGGATATTGAATCCCTTCTCGCCATTTTCCAAACACATGCGGTGTTTTCAAGAACATATGAGAGGTTTAACGTCTGATAACATTATATTAATTCTACACTGATAGCAACAATGTGAAATGAAAGAAAGCGCCTTTACCTGAGGAAGGCCGGAGGCTCTGTGCTGATGGACACGGCCTTGTACTTATCATCATTCCCTTCGAAGATCTCTTCACACTCGCACGCTTTCAGCAGAGTTACACTGGTGGCTAAAACAACCAAACCACGAATGAACAAAAGCTGGGAGACAAGAACGAAGCTTAAAGCTTCTCGCTGGACCTATACACAAGGGATTGTGGGAATTGGAAAGCATTTACCATGGGATGAAGCCACAATCTTCTTTCTCTCCTCCACGGATGCGAGTCGTCTCCATAGTGACGGGTAGCGCTTGTACAAAGATCCTCTAAACATGCGCAAGTAGTTGCCCACCTGAAAAAGTAAACCGCAAAAAAAATAAAGTTAGAGAAATTTGATTTATTCTTCTGTATTCATATTTTGGTTGGCCGTGGTGTGAACTGTTGGTTTTTATTTTTGGAAAAAAAAAAGCTATATTTGCTTGCATACAAAAACACTCTACTCCAGTGGTTCCTTGTGTGTTTGTGCTGCTAATTCTCCTGTGCTTTTCCCAAATCTTAAACACTTTCTTGAGATTCAGCACAGAAAATAATCCATGTAATTTATTTAAAGCTTAAAACAGAAGTAAAAAAATGCAATGAAGACAAACTCTGAATTTGAATCGTACATGCTTGGTATTACATGAATAGAATATTTCATTTTAGAAACGTACCGTGTAGTTTGTCTGATAAGTTTGTTTTGGTGCATTTTAACGCGGTAAAAATGCAGAAGGCATCACTAATCAACTATTGCACGAACCTTCGATTTTAGTATAGTCGAAAGTGCTCATAATTGTCATTTCCACTCTCACACTTCGAAAGAAACAACTTAAATGTGAAATACAATTCGAGAATTGCAGATGCAAACAAACAGCATCACTAACACAAACAATCAAGACACAAAGAGCGTCCCAGAAGATGTTTATTTTTTTAAGATATATGTGGAAGAACGGCGAATGCACACCTCTGCGCCAAACACGTACCTCTGAACCGACCATAAAAAAGTCTCCATCCTCCTCAAGCTGAAATTTTATTGGTTTTTGTCCAAATGTTTTACTCAACGCCATTTTTTCGAATACAATGAGGAGCGCTGCGCATGCGCGGTAAAGTGAACGTGCGCCTGGCGGTGGGCGCGCGAATTGTAAGCCTGAGCTTTTTGTTTTGTTTTTTTTAATATATGTTATACAGTATACGACTTTTCTATTCATTTATTTATGTATTTATTTATTTACAAATTTCCACCTTCAAACCTAACTTTACAAAGAGTGTTGTAGTATGCTTGTGCTATCGTATATGGTAGAAGTAATAGCTCTCCAGGGAAAAAGCGTTGACATCAAAAGAGTTGATAGAATTTAAGAAGTTGAGACTGAAGTTTTAAATCCCTGGTTGTGTGCTTTTACCTAAAATATACCTTTAGATTCATAATAAATTCTTGATGCAAATTTTGTGTTCATTAAAATAACCATTTAAAGATTAATGTAACAAGATTCTGACTATTACAGTACAATACAGGTAAATAAAGTAACATTATTGATTAAAGTACGTGCTTCTAAATATTAAAGTACAATTCTGATGATTAAAGTAACACTGTCTTATGTTTAATTTAACATTAGTGATGCTTACAGTAAAAGTAACGTACTGAATGAATACAGTAAAGGTTTATGTTGATTAAAGTATGTTTACTGATTTGTTATTTACTGATTGTTACAGTACATTTCTGAGATTAAGATTAGATAGCTGCGGGTGAAAAAAATGATTTTTATGATGAATAAAGTAATATATTTCGATTCTTAAGATAAAGTTTCAGATAATAAAACTAACATTTTATAAAGATTAAACTAACAGTTTCTGATATTAAAGTAGCAGTTTGTAGTATTTTTACTATAGTAACATGTTTTGAACAGTATGTAGTATTTTATTTACATTTAGTAGGAATTTATTTGGGCCTAATGTTCTGATCTAGATTCTCTCTAATTGAGCTACACCACGAAACTATGCAACGCAAACAACTGAATACAAATTGAAAAATGAAAATAAAAAAAATAAAAAGAAACAATAATAATACAAAAACGTTCTTCTTTAACTTCCCTTTTAAATTCTTTAAATACTCTAAATAGGCTCGTTTCCTATTCACTTCACTCATGCTTGTTTTTCCCTGTTATATGTTCAAATGTTATTCAAAATTTTAATAATTAAATTTACATTATCATGTACTCCCTTTACCCAAATACAGATCCATGAGAGACAGTAGAACGCCATAACTGAGAGTTTCAGCAAATGAGATGGACCCCGAGAGACTGGGACCTCATTTCGTAGTCAATCAGTTAATATAGGCAATCATAATCGTACATGAGTGCTTCTCTTAGACACTCCAACATTAGAGATTCAAACACGGTGAGAGATAATAGAATAGATGGAACTGCTGCATCTCAGGAGAACAAGAAACCACCATCTCATTACGGTATATGTGTTTCTTCACCCACGTGGCCTAGATTTGCATACAATCAGTGGTGCCAGTCCTTAAGAAACGATGAGCTAATGCTATGGATTTAAAACAATTTATACATCACCCAATAGTGTTGAAAAGCATATTCCATTGTTTAAATCTTTGGAACGTACCTGTTTGTATCTCTTTAAATGCAAATGTGAGGCGCAGTTCTGAATCAAAAAGCGTCAGTCACTTTTTAAACACTAGGTGGAAGCACAGACTAAAAAATCTCTCTCCAAAGCCAAGCCAAGGACTTTGTTGAATCGCACCTTTTGTTTTGTTTATGCGTTTCAGCAGAAACTCTTCAGGCTTCGAGTATAAACAATTTTGAACTCTACTAGTCTGGCCTTAAATTAGGTTCACTTATAAAATTTAGTTCACATACAAAACAATGTGACGCGCAGTGTAAGTAACAGTGTCACGCACTCAAAGTCGATTCTTGCTGAAAGTCAAATGAGGATTTGCAATAAAAAATGCTGAATATATATTTTCCAAAGTCAAGTTAAGTTTGCGAGGCAGATCACTTGCTACTCAATAAAACACAACAAAATTGAAGCACAGAACAGAAACTAATCTGTTTTCATTCCATTCCACTATTTATTGAATTTTGTACATAACAATTATTTTAAGACGGGTAGAGTTCAGCTGTTAGTTTAGCCCTTCACTAGATTTTCTTCTTTGAAAAAATAAATGCTCCCGCCTGTTCTAAAGTGACCTTTGCAATAAATAAAAAAACTAAATGTTATTTTCCCTTTAGGGGCTCTGTAGAATTTAAACCATATACTGTACAAGCTTTTGCTTCAGATGAGAAAAGCTTTAGAAAAAAAAGAGACGTGTGTCATAAAGCTTGCGATCCACATGCGGTGTACAGTTTTACAATATATACAAAGAACTGTATATACGGTATATATTATATATTGTCACAAATTGGAAAGCAAGTCGGGACTCATATTCAATTTCTGATGAAGGTGAGTGTTCATCATATATATAGATATATAAACTACACAAACTACAGATCCCATAATGCAGTGCTGCGTAGCCTTGTATGGATTATGAATTATAACTGTACAATTTGTAACATTTACTTAAAATCAAATTTTTGGTCAGATTTTTTGCAGCATATTTATGTTTCTAATATGTATCATTTTAACAAGATATGTTTATGTAAAACATACTGATATATTTATTGATGTAATAATAATATATTGTATATAATACTACAATAGTATATAATACTTTAAAATATGAAAAAAAAAAAAAAAAAGTTTGAAATTAATGTCAAGTTTGAGATTATTTTTTCTAAAAACACTCCTGTCTGTTTTAATCTTTATTCATCTTTTCAAATGTTTAATTTTATGTGTTTCTTTAATAAAAGAGTCTGATCTCCTGGACTCCACAGCTTAAGGCTGCCCACTGCTCAGGGTTTGTGTGTGTCCCTTCACTGTGTGTGTGCAACTTTTTTTAACACACTCTTCCTTCCGAGATTCACCAAAATGTTTTTAATGCGTAAATTAATAGTTTATTTCTTCAAATCGTGTCTATCAGATACAGTATTGTATCTTCTGCGCTCCGTGTGCATCTGAAGCAGAAACAGAAGAACTTGTGTTTGAAGGCTTCTCCCAGACTTCACTCGCTGTTCTGATGGGAGTGAATCCTCCATAGTTTATCAGAGCTGCACACCTTACATTTCATAAACTTTCATGAAACAGAAAATCAATATCACCTCCGTCTTCTGCCTGTGAGATTACCACGCAAACCTGCCGTCGCTGAACATCTTCACATCTCCCTTGTTTCTTTTCTTCTCTTCAGTTTTATCTTTCTGTACAACTGCATCATGTTCTGTGTATTTCTTTCTCAAAACACTCACAATTTAAGTGTGACTGTTCTAGAATAGTGATAATTTGACAGTGTAATAAAATTAAAATTGATACTGTATGTAATAATAATTTTCTTTGTTGCATGAGTTTTTCAATATGGCCACTAGGGGCAGTTTCAAAATTGTGCTCTGCATTCTAAAACAGTTTATTTCAGCACAAAACTCAGGTTAACAAGACTTTTCAAGAGAAAAAGATAAAAACAGCAACTATTCGTTAATGTAGTAGAACTGTGTTTTGCTACATTGTACATATGTACATTTTATATTGATATTTTTTACAATGCAGCCAGGCAAAATATTATTTGACTTTCTTTACAGAAAACAGCTGTGAAAATATTTCTTAGTTTGTGTATTTTTCAGAGGTGCAAAGAAATCGAAAATCATACTTGAGTAAATGTGCAGATGACAATATCGCCTCGTCAGCCCAAGAAATTAATTGCAGTAGAAAAAGACGACGACTTGTCGCATACAATCCCAATGTAACGAGCAGCGATAAGTGTCCATTCAAATGTAGTGGAGTAAAGAGTACAGATACTCACTCAAAATGTAATCAAGTAGCATCGTCTTCTAAATGACTGTAAAGTAAGTAAAAGTTGGTTATATTATGTACAAAGTAGCCAAAAATACTTAAGTAAAGGAACTCTTTAAAGGACTTTAAATTAAATTCACACACATTATTTTTTCACAATCTTTGACACGATTTCTCTCTCTCACACAGAGACGAGCACATTAGCAGTATAAGTGCAGTCCATGAATAGCAGTTTATCAAATTATTTAATTTTCCGTAAAGACTCAACTGACGTTGATCCCACTCGGCAAATCCACTTCTGCTCCCGTCGTGTTCCCGACAATCCGGCCTTTCCACAGCTTTACCGAACACAATCCACAAGACGATGAAGGGATTTTCATCAAAGGTTTCAGACTAACTCAAATAGACAAAAGTGCAGCACGTCTTTATTAAACATTCAAGTCACACTTTAAAAGTCCTCGGCTTACTTTCAGATAAATGTCACCCAGGCTGCAAAAAAAGGAACGTATTGTGATGCAATTGCCGTGACCTTGACCTTGAGTGACCTTTATATTGTCATCCCATCTTTACCCTTCTGAATACAGGGAATCATCAGCCTCTTTAAAGATACACTTGCGAGTAAAAGAACGGGTCAGCCAGCAGAAGTAGGAGGTGGTCCGGGGTGGTCTTTAGTATGATTGCATATGGTTCACACTCCAGCGAGAGATAAATCCGCCTGTGGTTTCAGCTGCGAGTGCTTCTGTTTACCTCAGTTGATTGACGTCGTGGAAAATGAAATGTTAATCTAGGCAATGCCTGTCAGCCGGCCGTGTCTAAAAGCATGAAGCCGTGCCAGGGTTTGCACCGACTCCACTGTGGACCTGGAAACCATTAGTGTGATTACATTGGAAAAATCATTAATTTCCCCAAAGCCCTTTTTGCCAAGTGGCATAAAAATCTAATTCTATGCTGCACACATATAAACCAACAAAGGGTACTGGGGGACTTCTGCCCTGCACACGGTACATTTTTCAGTGTTAACTCTATGATTGTAAAATTTTGCATTAGACACAAGCGCATTTCGGTTTATTCCCATCTAGTGATCGATTTATTAAAATTCTATTTCTATTTTTTCGTAATATGTCAAAGGATTATGCAAGTGTGGAACTAAAATAACACAAAGATGGAATCAACTTTACCAATTCTTTCTTTTTTATTATAATTGAATAGCAGACTTCTAATTACAATACTAAAAATTCCTATATTTTTACAAGTTAATAGTTTTTTTTTCACTTTCCTGTGCCAACATAGGCGGGGCTTGCCATAACCGTGATCAGCCAATCAGATTAAGGGTGTGGCCAATTTGAGTGTACATTTTAAAGATTTTGCTGACATTTTGCTTAAGCATGCCGCAGAGAACAGCACTTTATTTAAATCAAGGCATTTGTCGCTTCTCAGGATAACATCTTCATTTAATTTACTGGCTGGTTTTAATTAAAGTTAGCCAAACTGGTAAAAGTCATTGATCGTGGGCCCCAGTGGGGAACTTCTTTCTCATGATATGGATTTTTCTATGGCTTTGATTTTCTGTCTGTTGGCATACCTTGTTTTTTTTAACCATGCAGTTATTTCGCACACAACATGTGGACTTATATTTTGAAGAAAAGTAATAAGAAATGTTGAGATATTCTACATATGTGCTTAATCGCAGCTTCTGTAAGTCAAAGCATCATTGTAACATCGATCAAAAATATAACCAGTCCAAGTGTATTTACTCTACACTGGTTACCAGTAAAATACAGTATACAATTCAACATTCTGCATATGTTGTATAACTGATCTTTAAATGATTAATTTTGTAAATCTTGATTATTATTATTATTATTAATAATAATAATAATGAGTATTTGTAGGGCGCTTTTCACAGTTTCACACAGTTTTTTCCAGGAAGCGCCACCGATGATCGCAAAACTCCTAGGAGATTCCGGTTGTATGACACTTGGCGCTCAGGAGAGGAACCTCATCGTAATCCTGCAATTAATCTAGATTGAACATTTTCTTGGATCTTTTTTGGAACTATTGGATACTTTGCGTTTAAATGGCAAATAAATTGGTCTTTTTGAAGTTTCCATATGAAGCCTTTTTAAAAAATAAATTGTATTATATAGTAGTTTTGAATACGTATTGTATTGAGCACATTTTTTTTAGAAATTGTTAGGTGGTGGCTACTGCCAGTAAAAAAATTAAAGTTTAATTCTTAATGAAATAAAAAAAAAATTTGTTAAAATTGAGAGTTTATAAACCAGAAACGCAAATAATAAAGTCAAAATTCCGACTTTAAATTCCAGAATTGAGAGCTATAAAGAAGTTTAAAAGTTTTTAGATTTTTTTTTATTTTTAGAATTTATAAGTTTATAAAAGACTATAAAACGTACAATTCTGACTTTATATCTCAAATCCATTCTTGTCACCTTTTTATGAAGCGGCATAAACCTCAAGTACGCGGACTAAGCATGTACATTGGCACAAAGAAATCAATGCGAAAATCATCAGAACTTGCGTCGAATAAACCATCTCCTAATCAGACTTTAAGAAATAATTAAAAAATGTGTAATATGAGTCTAACAGTGGACTCGACTCATGTGGGCCTCCAGTTAAAGAGGGAAGCCGCCTTATTGGAAGAAATCCTAAAGTCCAAATCATATCCCATAATGCACATTTTTGCCACTCTATTGGAGCATAATGATCGCATTTAACAGGGGACGACTGTATTTGAAGAAATATGCATTTATATATACTATATATACATTTTAGTATGGCATTTGACATATGTAACGGAGCAACAAAATTGAAACTATTAGCTTTTTGCTGCACAGATTCGGTGAAAAACCCCAGCAAAGCCTCTTCACATCTTCTGACGATGCTCTTGGGAAGGATCCCACTGCGCCTCACGCCACTCACTCGTCCACCTGCAACGCTCTGCTGTCACGCCAGAGTGCTAAGACCCCCATCTCCAGTGGACATTTCACTCCCCATCCAGTGTGCAGCTGCGTCGGCTGCCCTGCTGCGAAAAAAAACCCAATGGAGATGGAATGGCTCCAGCAAAAAGAGCCCAGTTTCCCCCGCTCCACCCGGGCTCTGGTGCCCACCACGACCCTCTGAAGATGGAAAGGTCAGCCATTGTCCTCTAAGCGGGGCTGTTTATCTCGTCGCTGGAGTTTATCGCATGTTCGACGTGAACTTGCTCTTGCAAAGGTCGAGCGGCTTTCGACAATAGACGCTAATGCTGATTAGTAAGGCCGAACTAAAGCATAGCAAATGCCCTGAATAGCAGAGTGTTGATTAGCTAATGAGGTCTCTGAGAGCTAATGCTTGACAGCGCCGGTCATGGCGAATGAGACGCGCTTTATTAGAAGGGGTTAAACACAGACTCGCCTACTTTACTTTCAGATCCAGGTTGAGCTTGTTATTTATGAGCGTAATTGGTTGCATTGAGTAATAGCTGCGTTTGAATTCGAAGGTCCCTATTTTCCGTGCGCTTAACCTGGCCACTTCAGACATAAATCATAAGCTCGGCTTTAAGCTCCGGGGCTTTTTTGACAATAATCTCAAATAATGCAGACCACCGATTTTGTGACCGGTGCTAGTACGAGTTACGTCTTTCACCTTCATACTTTGGGTCAAGTCGGTCATAAGATTGATTGATAGATGAATAGATCTTTGATTATCTTTGTTTGGATCAAAATAAAGCTTTCTGATGGATTAGCAGGATTATTAATAACAAAAAATATGATGTTCATTGTTTGTTCACTTATTGACAAATAATGAGTTTAAGTCAACAGAAATGTTTTTTTAACGAAAAAGAGCAAACTTCAGTAAAAGCCAAAACATTAAAGGTAAAGAAAATCATCCATCCATCCATCAATCCATTAATTTTCTATCTCCTTTTATCATTTCTGGGTCACATGGACTGGAGCTAATCTCATTAACTCTTGGCCTGAAGTGCTGTCTCGCTTGGTGGGCGACCAATCACAAACAGGCAAAATGTAAATATCAGTGCAATTAAAATACTAATAGAATTATTAGAAGAAAAACAGTGTGATACTATTTCCTGTGTGTGCATTTGTTTCCTCTGGGTCTCCAGTTTCCTCACACATTCCAAGCTGGAGAATCAAAGTTTGGGAAATTGTCTAGCAGTGTTTGAGAGAGAATGAACAAGTGAGTGAGTTCAGCTCTGTGATTGGTCGGTCACCAATCCAGGGTGTGTCAAGCCTTCAGCTTCAGAATTGTTGGGATTGGCTTCAGCTCCCCGTAACCTAGAAATAAAAAATGTGAAAAAAATGAATGAATATTAACATTTCTCCACTCAAATGCAAAATTAGACATTATTGCATGAATTCTGACAAAATTAATTCAGACTAAATACTTTTCAAAAAACTTTTCATCCATACATTTTGCTAGTACAAACATTTTAGGCATAATTTGAAAATTCTGACTCTGCTTTGGTGCTTCATACTAATATTTTCAATGTTGTTCAAGATTCCCTAAGGAACCCATACGGAGTGCATGAATAAAGGTTAAAGAAGGTGTGTTTTCCTCCTCTACGTTCTCAACCGCAACACACAGCAAACGTAATGAGAAGCATAAGCACCAGAGGACCCGGAGCGGTCAAGGTCACTTTAATAAGACATCTGGAGGAGCAAGCATGGTAGACGTAATATGCGTGTCACAACGCTTTTTGAAAGCAACATCCTGTGTAATTCCAAAAAGTGTAGCGCTGCCATGTTCAATCTCTCACTCTGATCTAGACTGGCAGGCCTTTATACGCACAAGCATGTGGTGGAAACTGATTATAACTGACAAGACAATAAGGCTGATAAAGTGATGCAAGAGAAGCAAGTGTGTGTTTGCAGCAGAGCTAGAACAGGTTGCCGAGGTGATTCATTTGATGGAGAACAACATCCGAGCATTTCCCACCCTGTCAGAAAACATGCAGAATTGCTTTGGAAGACACACGTCAAACAAAAGGCTTTGTTTCTTCCCACTAAAGAAACATCCCACTAAAGCAAAACTTCCTTTAAAAACCTTCCTGAAAACAATACTTGAGTAAAAGTACAGATACTTTACTGTAAAAATGACACCATTGCAAGTTACAAGTCACCAGTTCCAAGAAGACTTGAGTAAAAGTTGTAAGATTTACAATTCTAGAAGAACTTTTTTGAGTTTTTTTACTCGAACTGAATTTAGGATAAAAAACACCAAGAAATGTGAAAAACAAGAAACTAATTATGAGGTTTTGTTTCCTAATATAGAAATGAAAAGTAACACCTCAATGTTTCAAAATGGCAAAACAATAGAGATAAAAAAAAAAAAAACAAAATGACAGTCTCTAAAAAACAATGTAAAAAACCAAGACACTGAACCAGATCTGTATGTGTGTGTACAGTATGTGTGTGTGTGTGTGTGTGTGTGTGTGTACCATTCACTGTTTGGATGATTTAATTGTACTTTGCTACAAATTTCCTCATCGTGCAGTGCTTAATGATTTTACTTTGGGGACTTTTATAAAAAACGCTAACGCTAACGTTTTTTTAAAAAGCGCTAGTCACCTTTAAATAATTAGGGGAAAGTTTAAGTCTTGTAGACTTTACCCTCTAGTGTGAATAACAAAGCTGTGGTTCGATAAACTGTAAGAAAACGCATCTGATCCGCAAACCCTAATTAAAACCCACGTTTCCGATTGTGCAAAGACCCCGATGGGAATCCATATCAGAAGGAGAAGCCGCCTGTTTAAGTAGCTCAGATAAATACTATTATCATTGAAAGGGGGGCTGGCCACATTCTCCATGCTGGTTAGAGATGAAGATAAACTCTGTAATTTTCAAATTAATCCAGGCGGCTGACAACCAAGCTGGTTTCAGATAATGCTAAATTACATTTGACTTCGTTGTGGCGCTTCTTCGAAAGTCTGTGAATTATACGAGATATACATTTCAGCACGGATGGCGCTCATAGGTGCTTTACCAAGGTTTTACCAAGGTAAGAGCCACATCTACCTTGTTGAAGAGTGAAATGTAGCATGGGCTTGCCATTAAAGGGTGGTCTGGGAGGGGCTGTCGAAATAGGAAATGATAATAACCTTCAGTGTGGAATTCACTGCACCAGTGAGGCTGGAGTAATGGATTTAATAGCTCATAAAACACCTACAAATCCAGGCACACATAATTTTGTGCTGGGCAACATCCATCTTGACTAGAGCATTGAATGTAGTTTGCTCTTGGAATTAATGCAGCAGAGTTTTCTAATGAAATAAATCTCTAAAACCAACTCAATTGTAAGTTGTAGGACACTGACTTCTTAGAGATGTTCTGTGATCCCTTTATATGATTTGATTTCATGTCCCATAATCCATGTCCCATAATCCCTTGTGTCTATTTGTGTCCAACATGCTTATTGTGTTCAGTTGTGTCTAGTTTCCGTCTATTTAGATCTGATATAAAACTTTTTCTCTGATTAAAGTCAACACATATGCTTTTAATTACCTTTTGTCCAGTATGACAGTGGTTTTCAGGAATGTAGTGTATACTTTACGCTTTACTTTGCATTTTTTTGGCGCTTTTATTCAAAGTGATTTAGTGGGCCAAGAGTACAACTAAGCAGACTATCATGACACTCACTGAACAGAAAAAATGTAATTTGAATTTGTACTTTATTACTATATTTTTAAAACATTATTTAAACTGTATTGTATGTTTTTATGCCACAAAAGAGGAGAACGTGAAGAACATTATTTTTCAGTTTGGTGAACCTCTACCTTTTACCATTTCCTAAAAAAATGGGCCGTCGCATCTCTGTCCTCCAGCTTTTTCTCCTCAATTTTAGTTTATGTTTGGTTGGTATCGCAATGCACCACACACTTCGCCAACACTCATGAAAACTCTGTTATTCACTAGAAGGTGAAAGTTATTTGCTTGTGTCTTGTAAGTCTCAGTCTTCTGACTTTGTGTTCATCTCCTATGGTGTTTCAGCATGTAATCAATCTGTATCTGTGAGCTCCTGGGGACAATCCATCAGACACATTCTGAACAAATGCAACCAATGTCCTTTGAAAATACTTATTTGATACGGCATTGTATCACCTTCCTGTGTTATCTTGCGTGAATAGGACAAGCAAAATTGGGTGAGAAATAAACAAAAACTTTACTACAACATTGCACTACAGCAGTAAAATAAACATGTCTACATCACTCGATCGATTTAGAGATATATTAAATACATATTTATTGAGCGACACGCTTATTGCATTACTACAAATGGAAATAAAATGTGTTTTATTCTGGTTGTACATTGGATTTTTGTGACTGTTCAACACAGGGTTTAAGACCAAAAATGGCTAAAATTGTTGCCCTTTTTTGTAGAACTCCTTCGCTTGAACTCATAAACTTGAGTTTGTAATTTTAGCAGTTGCAAAAGTGTTTTCTAAAACTTCTAAAGATGCTAAATCCATTAAAGTCTGCAAAACTTTCCAGGGACGACTGTAACCCAGGTTCCTTGAGTGGTGGGAATGAGACACTACGCATAGAAAAACCGCGGCCTTCTCAGGAAGACTTCACCAAGATAAAAGTGCAGACCTCTAAAATACCACAGCTTCAGACCAGATTGTCCAGTCCATTTGCAGATCTATTTGGCCTGGCAAACTTATTAAAGGCCATCTAGCAGATGGCAGCCGTGTTCTGATAGGTACACGTGGCAAACCACGTCACAGCTCATTATAATAAAGCTGAACTATAAATAGTTGCTGCCCTGCAATTGCCTGGTTAGCAATTTGGAACTAGTGCTGAGTGTAGTCTCCCTAAAAAGTAGAAATCTCAACTTTATATGCATTCAAACATTTTAGCTTAGAGAGCAATAACTAAGACGCCAATTTGAGTTTCTATTCCCTATGTTTGGATTTTCAGAATGATGAGTCATTGATTCATTTATGCATCCCAAATGGATGTTTTTGTTGGCCAAAAAAATCATTATCTTTACTCGTCAAAACACATTTTGTGCTCGGAGGAGGTGTTTTGTTGTGTAGGCAACGAAATTCAATTTTGGCTGAACTCCCCAGAGGTCGGCGTGGAAGTGAAAGCTTGATTATTATCTCGTGCTATCTGAAATTTGATTTTGGAAATTTGTGTTCGATGGCCACCAACTTGTTGACGGGAGTGACTGACTTCACTCTTTTGTACAGCAGAACTCATTATCCTGGAGCAACAGTCCAATAGGAGGCGAGGCAAACTGGGTGTCGACGAGAACATTGGATGACACAAGAGACATGGAAGTGACAAGTCCATGATGGTAATGTCTGTTTGAGCCAACGTTGTAAAGTCATTAAACATGTTTTTGGCTGGTAGGAACAAAGCTTTCAATGTTCAGTTTGTGGTTTCTACTGTAATTTGTGGCTAGTGAGTTTTTCGTTTGTCACGTTTAGTACAAACCGTACGGCGAGAGAACATGGTGTGACTGCAGGTATGACTTGTTTGGTGCAGCATGTGGTTAAGGGCCTTTGCTTATTGTCACTTCACGCTGGGAAATCTAAAAGCTTTGTGCTAGCAGCTGCCCACACACTTTCAGGAGTTAGCAAGGTTTGCTTTGGCTTTGTGATCATGTGAACAACGTTCTTATTCCAGCAAGTTCTTCGAAGCTCAACCGATTCAGACGGTGTAAAAAGAGAGTTCTAATACTTCTGGAGTGAGCAGGTATTTCTTCATCTGCCGCCATTGTTACGCACTCGCTCTATTGTGACACATTCTTCACTAGAAGCTTGACATCTGGTCAAACAGATTTACTGTTATTGAGCCGCTGTAAAGTGAGATTTCAAAGGGATTTTTTCTAGTGTAGCAATACAGATACTGTTTCAAGGGTCTGTTTCCTGGGATTTACATACAGTAATGGGTGTTTCTGTCGGACGGACAGAGCTTTTAGCTTCACCGTAAGTAGCTGGAGAGGACCTTCTTGGTTTTACGTTTGCTGCTTTTTTCAGGTTTCATTGAGTCACAGGATGTGATTCTGACAAAAATAAAAGGTTCCAAAAATAATTACATTTACAACAAAACAAGAACACAACTCATTGACACATTGGTTGTATGTATTTTTGCCAATTACTGTATTTGTTAATACTTGGATTTTTAGTGAATTACTAATTCACTTTTTATTGAATTAACGATTTATTCACCTAGTAAATTGTTATCCATACATTGCTTTTCCATCTTTTGGTGACGTCGAGTTGGAGCCAATCACAATAATCTGGGCCTATAGGTGTGACTCCTATCCTGAATTGGTGGGTGACCAATCACAGAGCAGGACACACACATACACACCATCACTCACACACATTGACAAAAAGACAGTAGGAGCAAGCCGGAGACCCAAATGAAATCCACACAAGCACAGAGACTGGTAAGAACTTGAGCCTCAAACAAACAAACCCTTTTTACTGTAAGTTGCTTTTTATAATAAATACATTTATTGAAATACTATAATCTTAAAAAGGTTTTAATGAGTATATTAGATCTCAAGTGCTCCATCTTTGAGTTGCTAGCCATTATAATTCATACATAAGTGCAATACATATTTTTACCGGGTGAGAAATGAGTCATGCATTGTTTTAATGATTCATATGTATTCATGTGTATCAATGATTAGATTATTGGACATTTGTCTAATGTCCAATACTCTTAGAAAAGCGCATACGAACATCAATGATCATCCCTAGTAGATGTCATTCATCATTATTATGTGTCTTCTCGGATCAAGTTTGGAGAGCGACATAATAAAAATTTGGTCAGCTGGAGTTTGTCGGTTCTTCTCATAGGTCTTTGGGGTTTGGCTTGCCATAATCAGCATCGGTAGCTACCAGCAGCTAATCCACTCCAATAAGCATTTCTGCCATAAACAGCAGAAAAGCTCTAGATGCAGAGTTTGTGGGTTTAGCCGGCTGCTCAGCTGTGAAATAGACCTTAAACTCCATGCAATTGCTTCATAATAAGCCCACCGCCTCGTCCCAGCAGAACCGCTGAGATAATTAATAAATCACATTTTAAGAAGGCAAATTCTTCACGAATGGTTTCTGTAAACTTTCGAGTAGAAGTTCTCACTTTATGACGTCTGTTGTTTAAAGGTGACAAATAATGGAGCTTGTATGTTCTTCCCATATTTACTTGGATGGTTATTACTGGCATCGGACCAAAAGTGACGTTTTGATTGAGGCTGAAATGAAGTAGAAATTAAAACTTTAACGGCAATTACGACAGAAGCTGCATAGAAGAGCGAAGAACGCAGGTCAAAAACTGAATGTTTGCCAATTTTGCTCAAAACAAAATCTATCCGAAAGCCAATTTTTTTATACGTTTTTGGGGTACGCCAAAATCAGTTTGCTTTCTAGTTATTGCATTATTTGTATGGTTAGCATTTAAAAATGTACGTGGCATGACTGTACTTATGTTTTGTTCTGGTTGATCTTCTCGCCTCACCAAAGTCTGTGAGATCCAGTAACACAGAAATGGAAGAAACTTTCAAAATGGATCCCGTTTTTTTGACTACATTTGGATTCATGTTCCAAGTGTAACACCAAACTCCATGCCACATTAGGGTCAGAGGTCCTTTGCCACCTGGTATTTTAGTACCCAGCTGAAAGACCAAGAGATGCTGAAATCCAGTGACCCAGAAATGGAAGAAGCTTTCAGAATGGATCGAAGCAATTTTTTTAAGATGGAATTCTGCTCAATTTATAGCTCAAATGTGGCACCAAACCCAAGGCCACGTTAGGGTCAGAGGTCATTTGCTACCTGGTATTTTTGTGCCCATTTGAAAGACCAAGTGATGCTGAGATCCCAGAAAAGGAAAGAAGCTTTCAGAACGGATCGATGCAATTTCTTCAAGTGTGAATTCTGGGAAACTCTTGGGTAAAATGTGGCACAAATGTTAGGATTCCATGCCACATTTGGGTCACGGGTCATTTGCCACCTAGTATTTTTGTGCCCGGGTGTAAAAAAAAGCATTATTATCATCATCATTGTGTGTCAAATGTGTTGGTGTGAAAGTCCTGTCCAGATGATTGTTGGATTTCTTACAGCTCTTTTTTTTAACTACCCAATTAGCTGGTTCCTTCTCCTGGATGCCGTCTACAAGGGCAGCGCATTACTGTCATTCACAGAGCTGGAATACTTTGGGTTTGTCTTTGCTTTCAGCTCGGTGATTTTGGCAGCCCATCTCAGTGGAGCTGTATCATTCGTTTATTTCACTCTTTACTGCCGCATCTTCCCACTGAGCTGGTAATGAAAACCGTCACTTTCAAAAACACGTTTTCGCTTTCCTCCTGTTTGCTCTTATCTGTTGTTTATCTTCCACAGTTTGAACACTTTCTCCATTATTCAAGTCTTTATTGTTTAGCCACAGTTTTTCCTGATTTGTTGTTTTTTTTTTTTATTATCTTTTATGGCTTCACTTGTGGCTTCTACATTCCTTTTTTAGTTGCCATGGAAGCATGAGGTTACAAAAGGGAATCGTATGTGTATGCAAATAATATACACACACATATTTGAATCTTTTCTGCAAGTCTTCTTACGTAACTTGTCTTTTGTCGTCTTGAAAAACTTTTTAAATTGCATTGAAGGTAACAAATTCAGGTACATGCAGCTGACATTTTATTCTTTCACATTGTTACAATACATTTAAAAAGCACTGAGATATTTTATAAGCACGCTAAATTGTACTACTACTACTGCTGCTACTACTACCACACACACACACACACACACACACACACACACAGACACACTGTTTTGATGTTTAATATTTGTGAAATATTTTTTTTTGTAATCTCAAATAAATCAAAAAATTATCCAGTAGAACTTTTATAGAAACTAAATACATAAAAAATCACCCAGCTAATTTCTGATCGGCCATTCTATTTCAGGGTCACAGGGAGATGGAGCCAATCACAACTCTGGACCTGAATGGAGGGCTAACACCCTGGATTCATGCCAACCAATCCGAGAGCAGGACAAGAGTCCATCCAATATTCTGTACTGAAAATCACAATTAATATTTGGTAGGTTTAGGCTTCAGAACCTTCAGGCCAGATATCATTTTAAGAGTTGTAAGATTAAAAACCCACCTAATTTGGTGGGGAAAATGTGTAGATTATAAAAGCACAAAGTTAAATATTCTAAAATCATGTTTTTAAAACCCCAAAAATCTTTATTCTGACTGATCTCCTCACAGCAATCATACCAAAGTCCGATTTCAGAGAAAAACTGAATGCATCTTTTAACGTCTTGTTGCCTTTGGTTCAGTGAGGCCAAACTTGTGCTTTGAATTATTCAGGAAAAATGTTTTATTTCTAAAAACAGACGGGCATTACAGACTCCCGCTAGCGTTAGCATAGCATACTGATTACTTTCTTTTAATCTCTGTAATCTCTACACACTCGGCATACACACATCGAGAACTTCTATACACATCGAGAATCCTCATCTTCATTTTACCGGCGCATAAACCGCGAATCGAACATATTCTCGCTCTCATTAACATGGCGCGTATCAGAGGGCGTTTGCTGATTCCCGCTATTGACTAATCAAAGGTAATTAGTTCTTCCTCATATTTCATGCTTTGATGGCGTTGCGTTTGATGTAGGAAGCTGCACGTTGCTTCTCGCCGCCTGACTGATTACGAGGGGTTGAATAGCTGAGAACCGTACAGATATACTGTCAACGTCTGGTCTGATGTGTTTCTCTTTAATCATATTTAGAGAAGCTCCAAACAACGTCTTCATACTGTGCTGTACAAATCACCGCGCGAGGAGCGGACAGCTGATCGATCTCATGAATATTCACCAGATCAATGACATCGACGGCGCTTCTTTAATTAAGACGGAAGGTGATTGGCTTGGAGATGCGAGGAGAACGTTGGTGCTCAAGTTGGCGCTCTAGGCCCAGTCAGTCTTTCAGTGTGGAGTTAAGTTTGCCCTTTGCTTGCGTGGGTTTCCTCCAGGTCTCAACTTTCTTCGCAGTACAGAAATGTGCAGGAGAATTAGAGTCTGGAAAATTGAGCGTGAGTAAGAGTGGGAATGTGGGAGTGTCCTGTTATGTGATTGGTCAGCAAGACGTGCTGGGTTTGGCACCAGCTCCCTGTGACCCAGAAAGGGAAAAGCAGATGGAATTCAGAAAATAGATAGGATTCGAATCCATATGCACAACAAGCAATCAGTCTATTATATGAAGACAAATTCAATTGCCCATAGTTGGAGTAAATATACGTACATTTGTGATTTTTTTGATCAAGTTATTGTGATGGATAAAATGCAGAATACCAGATACAAATGACATTTGCTTACATTTTTTTTTACTGCCGTATTATACATCCCGTGTGTGTGTGTTTGTGTGTGTGTGTGTATGTATATTTGGGTCATATTTTGTTATTGTCAGGAATTTATTATTATATCGCTGAATTTCTTGTGAATTTTCTTAACAAGCATTCACACAGACACACACACACAGACACACACACACACCTACACACACTCACACACACACACACACACACACACACACACACACACACATACATTATCTACCCACGCCTCTGACATTTCTAAGTAACTTTAATCTTACTTAACAAGCTGTAGCAGCGACTTACTCGCTGCTCCAAAGAAATAAAATATACGCATAAATAAAGACAACCCGTTCTGTGATAAGGAGAGAATTTGTGTCGGGAAAAGGAGTTTTTTTTTTGTAATTTTGGCAGGTGCAGGGACCGATAGCGTTGATCCCGTAATTGAAATCATCCTCTGGATGAGAGTGGATTATGTTGAATGTTTAATATCCACTTTAGAACATCCTGTTACATGGACAGAGATCTTAATACGTCATGATAATATGACATCTGCTGGCTAAATGCACATTTATATTTACCGCTCATTTTTAAAGCGTAAATTATGCTTTGAGAGCTAACAATTTAGTGCATGTGTTGTTATTAACAAATAAATAAAGTATTTATATATACACACACACACACACATACACATACTACAACATTTTATTATTGTATTACAAAAACATTTTGTTATTAACATAGTATATCAACAAAAGAAATATATTCTACTTTAATAAAGAATATATACTGTTCTATGTCCATGGGCTTCCATGGGTTTCCTCCAGGCATTTCCAAAAATTCTGGTTGCCACCTGTTGCTCATCTGTCAATGTATTTAAGTCTGCACCTGTGTCATTGTCTAAAACATAACATAACAACTCAAAACAAACAGAAGCTTATATTTTTTGGTGGCAAATTATTAGTCATGACTGCAGTTTTTTTCCTGGTCAGCGCTACCCATCAATCCTTAAATCCATCCATCGTTTAAGTAATCTATCAATCAATTCCAATGAATTCTATTTGTAATTCACAGTCATTGTCAGGATCTTTGTAAACTACATTTTTGTAAATCATCTATCTATCTATCTATCTATCTATCTATCTATCTATCTATCTATCTATCTATCTATCTATCTATCTATCTATCTATCTATCTATCTATCTATCTATCTATCTATCTATCTATCTATCCATCCATCCATCCATCCATCCATCCATCCATCCATCCACCCAAACCAACCCATCCACCCACCCTTCCATTCATCCATTCATTCATCCATACACCCAAAACCATCACATCCCAACCTATCCATCTACCCACCCACCTGTCCATCCATCCGTCCATTCACCCCCCCCAACCTAACCTATCCAACCAACCACCCACCCCCACCCCCCCATCTATCCATGAACAGCTGCTTAAAACTCCAGGATCTTTTCAAAATGTCTCATTGTTTTAAAATCCATCCACTCATCCACCCATCCCAATTCTCTTCTATCCCAGGATCTTTCTTCAGTTTCTTCAGATCAACAAGCAACAGTGAAGCCCAGCCGGCGATGTTTCCCGTCTCCTTGTAAGGACATTTGCCCACTCGAGTCCTCCAGACCTCTTTCCCTTTGCACCTGCACTTCAGAGGCGAACCACTCCATCCCCACACCGCGTGACATTCACCGTCTCCAGATACTGTCACATTAAAGGCAAGTGTCATTCAAGTGAGCGAGCCTGCCGGCGAGAATTCACTCGGGTTTGAGGATTTTGTTTGAAGTCTGTTTCAGAGCATTGTCTGCCTCACACACCCGACCAATTCAACACACGACCGGCTTTATTTTCTCCCCGTCTGCTGGTCTGGACCGAGACGTGAAATACAGGGATTTTAATGGA
The DNA here is from genome assembly GCA_017309775.1 of Paedocypris sp. Pulau Singkep. Taxonomy (NCBI): domain Eukaryota; kingdom Metazoa; phylum Chordata; class Actinopteri; order Cypriniformes; genus Paedocypris; species Paedocypris sp. Pulau Singkep. The sequence continues at coordinate 6,442,358 of MU204205.1, forward strand.
AAACGTCAGTGCTTCTATTGTTTGGCTGGAGCAAGAAGATAAGATGTGTGTGTACGTTATTGGGTTACAGGTTTTAGTCATGTTATATAAAAGTCTCCTTGTTTTATTTTGAAATCTACTTTTATGAAAGTAGTTTTAGCACAGTTTTTTTAAAAGACAAATGTTTTTTTTTTTTTTTCTAATTTAGTGTATATTTGATCCCAACCAGTGGTGTCTAACTTTAAATTACTTTAAGTGTGTTCAATAATTTAAAAATAGATATTTGAAAATGTCTGCAGTCATTTTGCAGTTTCTGAACTCTCGAGTTGTCATTGATTTTCAGACAAAATGAAGATAATCGCCTGTGAGGTGAAAACGTGACTCTTTGGCTCTTTTTGGAACATTTGCTCAAAAACGCATGCGCTCAAAAAACACTTTTTACAAACTCTGAAAGTTCACTGGTCACAGTTCAGCATTAAACTGGTTGAAATTGTTTCTCTAAATTTGACCTTCAGAGTCGTCTGAAGGTCATCTACAATTGAAAGTTATTCTAATATTGGCATACTAATATTATATTGTCACAATCCTTCTATCCTTCTTTTAAATGAACTACAATTACTAAAGAAGTATGTGAATGTAGAAATAAATTAGTAATATGGTACACCTTAACAGGCCAAATAAAGTTACCTAAATTCTATTTTAACAAATTTATTCCTTTACGAATCAAACCAAAAATTGCCAGCGTGATCTACTGAACACAATCAAAATCCCACAGCCACAAAAAATCATGACTCAATTAACTATTTAAGTGACAATTAACCTTAATATTAAATGTGTTTGTGATAATAAAAGGCACATGCTTTGCTATACTGGATAATCTTTAATATTAACCTGCATTTTTTAGCATTTTTAGGCCAAAGCTCGTTAAAATTTTATTATGGGCTTGAGTCATAAGTTCTCGTAAAGCCGTTGTGATCAATGTTTTATTTCCCTGCATCTCTGAAGCATTTCAGGGTGGATTTAAGCAGGAAAACTGCTGCATGATTCAAAAGGAGAAATTACTGCATCCAAATGTCCCGAAGCAACGAAAACCAAAGCTGAAAATCCTGAACGGCAGGAGATTTTGAAATCAATCAGAAAGCAATTCAACCCAACACAAACATTCATGTCCAACTTTTATATTCAAATACACTTTTACTTTTGTTTGCTGCTGTGCTTTCAACAGTTCTAAAGTCCCCGTCGCATTTTGGATGTCGGCTTACTCCTGGCTTGATTTCAAATGGATGAGCATTTATAAGCACTTAACGGTACATGTGTTTCATCTTGAAATGACTTTTATTGATACTTTTCTTCTACGTCCAATAGGATGAAAGAAAATTGACAAATACAGATCAGACATTTATAGCAATTATTACATTTCTAGTATTTGTATTTGCAAGTATTTGCAAATCAATAATTCTGTATTTGACAAACATTTTAGACATTCCTAATGAGATATATTATATAATATAGTATCCATATAGTAAAACAAAAAGTGAAATAATGAAAATAATAAATAATTTGTTGTATAAAATGTATTTCGCATACTAGAACAAAAATGACATGCTTTAGTACTGATTATTTTTGTAAATAAAAAATAAATGTGTAATAATTAAATAAATAATAAATAATGTGTAAAATATATTGTGTGTATTAGAAGAACATTAAACAAATGCTATTTTTTACTGTTGTGTGCTGATTCGCAAGATCTCAACCAATGTCGAAATGATTGAAAATTAGAGCGGTACTCTCTACTTGGACGTCACTTTAAGACAGGTTTATACAGGTTTTAATGAGAACATAAAACATTTGGCAGCCATGTCAAGCGGTTCTGAGATTGAAGATTGGATTCTTTAGAAGCGAAAGAAGTACAGAACACCGTGAGCCAAAGGTTCGACGTTACTAGCAGTATTCTTACTCAGCAACTCTATGTGAAAATGACGAGGACAACAGCGACGTGTCATGTGATTTTCATTGCGATTAATCACCAGAAATCTTCCTGTATTCCTTCATATGCCAAATACATTGACGTGTAATCTGCCTTATTTTTTCCTTAATAACATTTATCTTCTCACAATTGTGACTAGCTAGTCGAACAATCCAGCGTTAAACATTTTTACGATTATATATACGTATATTTATAGAGGACAAAATAGAGTTTCACAACTAAGCTAAGTTGTGCAGAGAATAAGTCCATTTATTCTGGAATAATAGTCCTGTCTGTATTTATCCATATGTAACAGCTAATTTATCTCAGCAGAGACTGATGGATAATTTTAGGACGGTGTTCAGATGATGAATGGCTTTATTAGTTGACTAATTATATCAAGGGACCGAGTTTATCATATCATCAAAAAGGATTTATGTCTTCAGAGGATCAGACCAGGCATTTCATTTCACTCCTGTTGATCCTTTCATGATCGGAGCTGAAACATTTCCAACACAGTTTATCAAAATCATTTCAGCTTTCTGAATTGACTCGGGTTTAATTTCCAAGGTTTATCCCTTATTTTCTTTTAATATCCAATCATTGGCTTAAGCCTGCGCTAAATCAAAACTGACAAAGCTTCCAACATTCGGTTTCTCTCTTTTTCTCACCAAAAAGACTCAATTTTAGCATTGTGGTAACTAGTTTCACCCATACTGAACTTGCTTTTTTTGTTCCATGTCTTCAGATTCAATCTCCCAAAGAACCAAAAAAGAAGCCAGCATTTTAGAAAAAATAAGCCAATTTTTTAAACCATTACTTCACATTTATTGCACATTTATTTCATGCCACACAACGTTCAAGGAGATCTGACCCCGAATTCAGAAGTAGGTTTTTTATACAACATAAATTTAAGATATTCTCGAGCTATCAAACAAAAAAAACGTAACTAGAGCAAGAACATGGATCAACTAGCAAAGCCAAACTAACTGTGTTTCTCTTTTTCCTAATTTTTGAACACAGATGAACAATGGACGAAACAGTTTTTCTTCTTTAGACAATTTTTAATCTAATTCCACGTAGCGATTTTGCGTTGGTCTGGAACTAAGAAAAGCGCTATAAAAATATACATGAACTTGAACAACAAACCAACTGAACACAAGTTCTTTAAATAGACAAAATAATGACAGAAACAACAATCAATAATAGGTGTGAGGAATCACAGGTGAACGGATAGTTACCGTAACTAACAATTCAAAACACTGTCAGAACACAAGGTAAGACTGACATCTTGACACCACATGCATTTATATCGTAATGGGGTCCCACCATTGCCTTGCATACTAAACAATACACAACCTCTACTCTTACCCTAACCATCTAATTATTCCCCTTCTTCTGTACTCTAACCTTAACGATAACTCAACCGTAAAAACCCATTTTCACCCTCAAACAGGCCTTCAAAGTTGTGGGGCCCAGACAAAAGTCCCCACAAGTGCCCATAAAGTCTCACTTTGGAATATAAACCAAGTACTCAGGGCCCCACTTTTAATTAAATGCCTGTACAAACACACACACACACACACACGCACAATTAGAATCATGCAAATGTATTTCGCGGTGATTCCCAGAGAATTTAGCCTGACTGAGTGTGACTTCCTGTTTACTCACTGGAGTAAATCATATTTCCTCAAATTATTATTATTCAGCATTTCATCATGATGTAGTCAGTCAAATCAACCGGTTGTTGTTATTCAATGTTTAATTAGACGTTGGGGATAATTAAGAAACCGATAGAATGATCTAGACTACGGATGTTTAATGGACGTGATAATGAACGTATACTGACAGATACTAAACATGCATCAATTTTCTGTGATCCATTTCTGGGTCACGTAGAGCAGGAGCCAATCACACTATTGTCCTAGGCGGGACACACCCTGGATTGGTGGCCGACCAATCACAGAGCAGCACACATTCACACTCTCACCAATAATGGCTGACTTTTCAGACTCAGATTCTCCGAGTTTCTGGACTGTGATAAAATCTGAATTTCACAAGTTTTAATCTCGCAAATTAATTCTAACAATAACGAATCTTGTTTTATTTGTACTTTCATTTGTCCACATTAAGTCTTCAGAACTGGTTTTTGAAATACCAGCGAAATTATTTAATCAAAATTGGCACATTCTTTAACACCCTAATGCCGCTTTTCCTCACGCCAACACCAGCCAAGTGATAATTCCGGGACTCGGCTGTAATTGTCGTCACACTAGAGAGGAAATGGCTAATTGAAAAAGCTCATAATGCCAATATCAACTCTGCGGCAGCAATGTAATCTGCATAACTGCTCGGCATATCAGTCTCATGATCGTTCCACAACGGAGATTTGAGTTCAAGCGGAACTATATTTTCCGAAATCCCACTGAAATGTTTGAGTACTAGATCTTCACAGATTAATTGTTGCCACGTGCGGACGACTGCAGCGCTTCCTACACAGCTGAAAAGGCAAGTTTTGGCTGAATGTCGTTACCAGCGTTCGGAAGTTGACGGCACATTATACAGCAGCGTATTGCAATCCTCTGTGAAATAAGATAGAGTATTTTTTTGCTTATGTGTGTCTTATCGCACAAAAAATGTCCCACAGATAAACACAGCTCTTCCATTTCTGAGATGTGTGAGAAGCAAATGGAGGTTGCTTTTGCACACAGAACGTGTGCTCTAATAAAACACTACAACTGTTCAAGACCCGCAGTGTACACACAGATAGACCCTCAACTCATCATGTTTTATCGCTTTTTGAAACCTGTTTGGGGATGTTTATCATTATTCTGTGAAAATGGTTTCCCACAATTTGTCCAAAAAGGTCCAAAAGCTAAAAAAAAATAAAAGTTTGGAAATGTGCCCAGTGCTGTGGTAGTGAGAGTGTGAAGGCGTGTCTGGCCCGCTCTGTGATTGGTTGGTGTGTGTCTTGCCTTCAGGCTCAGAGTGCTGTGATTGGCTCCAGCTCCAGGCGACCCAGAAAAGGTTTTTCTGTTTTCATTATGCCTTTAAATCACTGCTGCTAACATTGTGGACTACATTTCCCAGACTTCTTGGCACATTTGGTTCTATTTGCTATTGTTGAAACATTTTTCTTCTTTTCTCATTATCGTCTGTATATAGTCCTGAGTCTGATTCGTTTATTGACTGTACGTTTCAAACTGAGACGGTTTATAACAATGAATATGAAATGGGATTTGATTTTCCAAATCATTTCTTGTTTTTTTTTCATGCTTGTTGGGCTAGACGCAACTGTTGACGAAAGAACACAAACAGATTTCTATCAAACATTTTCCACCAATGATTTTCCAACCAAAACACTTTCATCCAAAACTTTTCGAACAATACAATATAGATTAAAAATAATATTTATATGGTATATATTTTTTTTACTTTGTTGATCCATATTCAGATTAAAAGTCCCCACACACATTGTGAATTGATGGCAGGATGTTCTGCTTTTGATAATTCTGTGATGTCTAATTCCGTTTAGTAAATGTAGATGTTCTTTTGTTTGAAGAGCCTATTCATTGAGTTTTTAAGAGTTGAAATGCTAATTTGTTCTTCTTTCCGGAAATTGTTTCTTCACTGACAGCGACTCTCTGTTGCATAATAGCGTTTTGTTCTTCAAAAGACTTCATGACATTGTTGTATTTTTTTTTATAATAGGAATTGGTGTAGTTAAATCATCAAATAAATGGAATTCTTATGATCCCTGTCTTATTATAACGAATGTAATCACTAATATATTCCCAAGATGTTTTCTTTTCATTCTTATTCTGCAAGTCCCCAGTTATATAATAATGACACGGCTCTAATGTGTATCATCTACACAGCACAGAAAAATTAACAGGATCAATACAAACTACCGTAATTTTAGGACTATCCACTCATTAATTATTTAAACAATTAATAAAGATTAATAAACATCTGTTTCCCAAATTCCACATTCAGTATGAGACTAATTCTATTTTCTGGATTATGAGGTCCAACGTAAACAATATTTTGATTTTAAGTGCACCCTATAGTCAAATAATTAAGGCAAATTGAATCAGCTTTGTACAACAGTGTCAAATATATTGTATATATTAAATAAATGCACCTAAACTGTTTTTATTTGTAGAGTCAGTCCCACAGGGAGCAATGGTTTTGTAAACGCTGTTACCGTCATGGTGGTTGTGAGGATGTGAACGAGACCCTGAAGGGCTTCAGCTTCACAAGTTCTTTTCCAGATCTTAAAATCCTGAATTGAAGACCTTGGCTTGATGTACATGGCTTCAGGCAGACTGTATGTCACACTGGTGTTATTTGAGAAGAAACCCTGCGGAGTCCAAACAGCCCTAGGACTGTTAGTGAGAAGGTTAGACGTCCATCAAGACCTACTGTCTGCGTCTACCACGGTCACAGAACATTTAGTGTGGAATGGTAATTTTGACAAATAGCTGGAGCTTGTCTGTAATGATTTGGTTCCCCAGAGATTAGATTTACATTTAAGGTCTCGAAAGAAGCTGAAACCTCTGTTCTCAAACTCACAGTTTTGCTGTGAAAAATGTCGCTAAAATTCACCAATCACATGTCATCAATCCCATGATTGCACTGACAAACACAAGTGGCTGTTTTTAATTTATTAGATTGCTGTTATAATGGCATTAAATGTAGTAATAATAAAAATACATTTATTTAACTTTGAGTTTGAGAAATTAAAGAATTTCAGTCCCTGAAACATTAGTTTTGAAAATGATTTGTTCATCAATTTTCTATATTTTTTATTTCACTTATGAGGAGCTGGAGCCAATCCCAGAAACTCTGGGTCCAAAGGCAAGACACCAATCACAGAGCAGCACACGCCCACATTTTCATACTCTTACTCACGCCAATGTCCTTGATGTTCTGGCTACGTGCTTCACAAAATAAGAAATACTAATAGAAAATTTGATCAGTGCGCATGATGTTCATTGAAATCTAGGAGAAACATTTCTTTGATTAAATACAAAATTGATGTTCGTGAACCAAATCTGTTTTCATCGATTTGGCAAACTTATGATCTGATTAACTCTGATTAATGTGTCATTTCAAACAGTTTGTAAAAAACTGCTGGATGTTTCTACAGATGACAATATTTAGTCTCATAAAAATAAAAATGAATAATGTCCGGGTTACACTTCAATAAAACCTGAAAGAAATCCAGCAGATAAGGTCCCTCTTAAACTTATTTTACATAACATTGTTTCTTAATTTGAAATATTTATTCTCTGTGTTCACATTGATTCAGCGTTATTGCGTAAGTGGAACTTAAATGTGAGCGTTTTCAGCTCAAAATATCTCGACTTGTGCTTTTCTGTGATCTACAAAATCCTTTAATCACTCCGTCCGTCTAAAGACGGTTACGAGACCTCGCGACGAGAGTAAATCACTGTAGTCATGGAAGATTCTGCACACTCAAGCTGAAAAATCTGAAGCGACAGCCTTGATGTGAACATCAGCGAGGAATGAAAAATACAGAGATAAGAAAAGTGCGGGAACGCTGTATTTGTTTTTCCAGCATTATTGAACTTCTAAAGATTCCTTCATTTCCACACTTGTTCTTAGTCAATGGTAAAGTGTTAATTTACACACATTCTTCAATTTGTTCCAAACAGCTACAACTGTGGATAGTTGGTACGGCTTCACATTTTGTTAAATCAAAGTAGAAAAAAAATGTAACATAATATGTTTTGTAATAATGGAGTGTTTTGTCTTATATTTAATACTTAAAGATATTCTTTGAGAACTTGATAACTTAAATCAAAATGGTGAAAATCTCTTTCAGAATTACAGGTCAACATTATTGTGAATGGTTTACATGGTATTACAAATATCATATTACAAATTGATAAGAAAAGCTATGGACAAAAAAAAATAGATTTTTTTTACTATTAGTGGCAATTATATTTTTTTTTTGCACAATGAAGCAATTAAGTCAGACTGATTGAAGACTTTTGTTTTGATCTTATTGATTTTATTTGATGTATCATCAAAAATTAGTAATATAGCAAAAAGATACAATTCAAAAATTTTTAATTTTGACTTTTGAAAAAGAATACCAAAAAAAGCCATAGCAGCCTAACTCAATAACCCAGCTTGACTGTCAACAGGACACATTCTTCGCATACATTTTGACATTCTTAGCATAGTTCTGCACATTCTGTGTGAGTTAAAGCAACGATTTTGTCTTCTTATACTATTCTAAGCTGTGTATACATTGGCTGTCAATTAATTTGCCATTTTCCCTGTGCAGAAGTCCTCTGCCAGTTCACTTATTAGACACAAGAGCGGCGCTGGCAAACCAGTCTTAATTAGATGTCAGTGTGAAATTCAAAAGCCATCATGAGCCATTTGGCCAAGCCGACATGACTTCCCCTCAGTGCACCGGATAATGTGATTTTATAATCCCGCCATTGTAAATCAAGAGTTGTGAGGTGGTAAAAGCACAGGTCTGTTAGCACATGGCGAGTTGAAGCCGTGCGCCCTAAAGAGAGCCAATCCCCCTGAAGTTCCCTTCTGAGTGCACATCCCCCCGAACCGCTCGCCACTTTGCCCTGATTGTGCCAATTAAACCCGCTTCAATAGTTCAGCTCGCACATTAATAAACATCATCTAAATGGCCTCATCTTCATTACGTGATTATCAGTTCGCTCAGGTTGTTCGTGATTACTCACCGATTCCAAAATATGCCCCTGGTTTTCTCAGCCTGGGAAATAGCGACGCTGTTAATTTACGTCTTTACACGAAAAGCTGCTATTTATTCCTGGAAATAATGGAGAGCTGGAGAGGAATCCGAAACATATACAGTGTGGAACAAAAATTCTCCGGCATTTTTCCAAGGCGCTCAGTCACGCGTGCGCTCTATCACCTGCGAACAGAGCATCATTTGTTGGGATTTTTGAGTATGGATGGGACAGAACAATCCATCACCAAGCAGATTTATACACAAATTTTTGTGGCGCGTCGCTTTGATTTATAGCTTATAAATAAAGGCTTTTCTGAGACAAATGGCCAAAGACCGTGTGTACTATTTGGATTCTAAGCTAATGAACCTCACTGTCATATATCACCGTCTAAAGATGGAATGGCAACTTGATATCCAACCACTTTAGAAACCCAATCCAGCTTTATTCCAGTAGAATCTCGAAACGATTTGCTAAAGTCTGTCTTTAAACGACTCAAAGCCTTTTAAGAAATTAAATACTGTTTCGCCATTTCCATCTCATTTCGATTTCCCCTGCCATCTCACGCCATTAAATCGGCGGTCAGCGAGTGCAAGAAGGAGCATCGGGAGACCATAGGAAATTGTTCCGGGACGCTTAAGGGACTCAATGTTCACCAAAGTCTCAGTTTGATTCATCCCGGAAAACTGTTGATCTCCAGCTCTCTGTTGCGTAAGGGCCAGAGATTGGCCTTCGTAAGCCTTGAGAACGGCCGATGTGAGACGCTGTAGTTGCCCACGGCGAGATTTCACAGCAGCCTGGAAGCTGTTTACAATTCCTTTTGATGGATCTCTGTGTTTATGCAGCTCAGAGCTTCAGGAATCAACAGCAAACTTTCCACGTATTTATAACAAGGTCTAATATACAATGAATATTTCATCTGAAGCGTTGGAGAGTTTAAATTGTAAAAATGTCCAGTTTTCGCTAATCTGGTGTGAGATGAATGATGGATGGAGTCTGGTTCTGCAGTCCAGGCGTCCTGGGATGGATTCTGTGAGCAGTGCTGTTGTTACGGTTCAAGCCACTTTCACCCTGTTCGTAAAGAAAGTGAGATCGGTTTTCGACTCTTTTCTTATGGTTAATTCAAGTTGAGGCTTTTGCATTTTTCATGATCCGATTTGATGTTTTTTGGGCAGTTTCAACATCCTGCTGCAGAAACGTTGGTCTCGTCTGGTCTCAAGCGTTAAATCCAGCGAGAGAAGGATTCGAACCTGCAGTCCTGTCGAGACAAAGTTCAATTCCCTACCACTGGACCACATCTGCCCCTATGTTGGCCATATTTTTTCACATCAAGATAATCGGCTATCAAGGTAATGTTTAGACAGCATGATTATTGCCACCTCGAACTGTCCAGTTGCACCTACAGAACAAAATACCACAGATGTCGGAACTATGGATTATCTCTGCAGAGAAGATGCTTGCAATCACCGATGGACTGATTAACCGAAACAATATTTGAGTGATATGGTATATTTTCAACTTTATACTTTCTAAGCTGCGCCCTAAACAACTGGCCCCCGCCACTTTCGGTTATTTGTATTTGCCTTTTGCAATATGTATATTTTTTCTTTTGCACTTTTCTCATGTTCTTTGTTTTTATATGTTGTGTTATATTTAAACCATTTTGTGCCTTCTATATTTTGGGCAATTTTTTATACATTGTAGTTATTTTATTTATTAATAATTATTGGTTATTCAGTGTGTGTATAGTTTATAAGTTATCTCATCTTTCTTTTTGCATCAAACGGAGTAGCAATACTAATTTCATTGTAACTCTGTGATGCAATGACAATAAAGGCATTCTATTCTATTCTATGTAGAGTATGATAGTATTCTATTCTATATAGAGTATGTAGAAAATGTTTCAGACCTTTGAGTTTATCTCATATAAAACCAGAGCGAAATTAAAGCTGTGGTATTTTTATTCCGTATATTTTCTCAAGCCACTGATCATTGAAATCTTTCCTCTTGCGTGATTCGGCCATTTCCGCAGTCCTGTGACGTGAGTCATGTCAGTGTTTTAGCGACACACGGCCCCTGCAACCGGTGTACCGTATGCCACTAATGGCTGTAATGGCTCCCTGACACACTCCGAGAGCTCGGCGAACGCAGTCTTGGACCTTCTCGCACTGGGCCAGAATAATGAGGTGAACTCGCACATTAGGATGCTCGCAGCATGTCTGCTATTCCATGCGGTTGAGAGGTCAGAAGTCATGCAATGTAAAGATTTAATCCGAAATTCAATTAGCATGCCGTGGTCTGATGCGACTTGGGAAAATAAAAAGACACGGTGAACGGGTTTAGGCGCGTAAAGGTGTCTTTGCTTATCTTAGATAAACAAGGTTATTCAATACCAAAGGGGAAGTTTATCCGTGGCTGAACTCTTCCTCCTTGGCGGAGACTTAATAAGGAAGGCAAAGAAAACTGGAGGGCATTATACAAAAACACAAATTGTCAGTGAGCTTTGAGACATCAGACTTTCTGTTGACATATTCTGGGATAAATGTGGCTTTTAAAATGCTTTTTGTCCCCTGTAGACTTGTCACTATAAGCCATGTCTGATTGGCTCTCCTGGCATAACTGGTTAAATAAAAATTACAAACATTTATTTAATGAAGTTAGATGTACATTACATTTTCAGTGATTGTAAAAGGATCTATTACTGAAAATAAATATAGTCAACATTTTTGTGCAAACTGACTGGTAAGCTGATATAATTCTAAAACCAAAATCAATTTATATTTGCAATTCCTCACAACCCTGCATTTATGTTTTCAAAGTATCTATATATTTTTAAAATACTTAAACGTAATTTTAAGTATTTCTCCTTCTTGGCTTATTTGTTGTACATTTGTTGTTAAACTTCTGCTTGTATTAGTTAGTGTAATCTACATATAAGCAAAAAATGGTTCAGTTCACATATTTTTTGGGTCATATATGTTTGGGTCAAAGACAGACAAAATGGAAGCTAGAAAGAGTCAAAGCAATCATAAACTATTTGTTTCTTTGAAACATTGAGACACAATATACTGCTGTTTGGTTTCTGACTTTTATATTGATGTTTGAACGATATTGATGTTCCTCTGAAACAATCATCATAGGAGGGTTAATACTTTACAAGATATTAATTGAAATATCCTTTAATATACTTTTTTATCTTCAATCAAATATTTTTTGTGAACTGCAATTTCATTTTTGGGTAGCTGCAGCCAATCACAGCAATTCTGGGTCTGAAGACACGCCCTGGATTGATGACCAACCAATCACAGAGCAGACCAACACACATTCACACACTCACTCAGTGGGCAACACACGCAAGCGCCACACAACTTATACGTTCAAATTGCGTTTCCGTCTTTCTGGATTGCGATTAATTGCCCAGCTCTGGTCAGAACGGTGGCTTTATTCTCTCTCGCTGTGCGCCGGGGTCAATGTAGTGTTTGTGTTTCATTCCATTCCAGACTTCAATTTAAACAGCGTTTGATTTTATCTCCAACTTCAGCAGACAGTCCTGGAGCAACGCAGCCAATTTGTGTGTGTCGTCTGCGGAGAGAGGAAACATCCGACGCTTCCTGTGAGTCACAAAAGAACAATCTGTCGCCTCTGTACACAACTTAAAGTGCACGCCAGAGCAGACAACGTCGCTTTTATCTCTTCCTTCTCTGACGGTTTCGCTCCTCGGCTGCAAGCCTTCGGAAATTCATCTGCCACATCAAGGCACCAGTAAACCAGGCCACGTTCTTCATCAAATCATCCGCTTTATTAGGGAAAGCGCTCCATCAAGCCCGTGTAAAATGAGACTGTGTTTATTTGCATGGAAAAGGCTTTTCCTGAAGGGATTTTGGAAAGAAACTCAGTCTCTACATCTCTTTTAATTTCCACGGCTCGGTGTTCGGCTGTCAGACGTGTTATTGGAGGAGATTCTTGCTGCAAATGTTTCGCTTAATTCTTCAATCAAAAAGTCTTTTCATATCATTTGTTTTAGGGCTAGAGTTTTACTTTTCACGCTGCATTTTTGTGTTATTTTATTATGTTTTTTCACCGTCATTTTTAAATTTTTTTTTTTTTAGTATTTTTCTGAGTTTTTCAATGCTAAACTTGTCAGACATTTTTTTGTAAATTTATTCCCTCTCACAATTTTATAGAGCACAATATACATGTGATTTTTCTTATCATATACAATTATATAATTACAATTCATCAGTTAGTCTCAAAATATTGGTTTCTTATCGCCAAAATTATTAATTTCTCAATGAGTGGCCACATTGTTTTGATTCATCACTTCTTGTCCTTCATTTTCATTTCAACACAATTAAAAAAAAACTTTTATGGCTTTTGCACAGCAAAGAAAATAGATTTCATAGATGAAAATGAATGTTATCATTTTGCCTTTTTTAATGTGTTTCATAGATTATGAACTTGTTTTGTACTTTCCAAGATTATTTTTACTTACAAACTCTAATTTTGAGGATATTTTATGGGAGTTCGGAAGGGATATTTATTCTCTGAAATCATATTTTATTAATTTGTATTGATTCTTACCCTCAAATTCAAACCCAACACAAACCCAACAAAACTAATGATTGTGATTAAATAATGACACTATTACAGAGACTCACAAGCGTTAAAAAAAACCCTTAATACATTACATACGTACCAATCTAAACTTTTCATGCTTTATAATTATGGAAATATGAGTGAGAGTGCGAATCTCACATGTATCCCGCTCTGTGATTGGTTGGCTACGAATCCAGGGTGTGTCCCGCCTTCAGGCTGAATGTGTAGATTTATGGTAAAATTAGCTTCAAACGCAGTTTTTATAAATGCTTATCTGAAATGAATATCTGAGTGGCCAATCAGTAATTTCCACCTTCCTGGTCTTTGACATTTTATTCAGAGGAAGTTGTGGGAAGAAAGCGGAGAGATGATTGCGTTTATCTCACCATTCAATCCACATATTTCTGACATTTCTACTTAGCAAATATGTGACGTGTGTGTGCGTGTGTGTGTGTGTTTCCCAGGAAAATCGAGTCCATTTTCACTCATGTCATCTTGCCTAAGCATCTCAGACTCTTTTGATCTAGCTCTTCCATGTTTTCCTCTCCATTAGCCGTGTGATGTATAACATCTACATACATTTTAAAACGATGCTGCTGTGTTCACAAGTCCTCGACATCTAATCTCCTTCAGTGCCGGGATCTTATTCTGCAGAAGTGAGGCAATCGGAACATGTTGCCAGTGGCCTTCAACCTTATCTAATGACTGTAGAAGCCTGATGTTTCCCTGAGGAGAGCAGTGGGAAATGTTTGACTGAAAATCAGAGCTTGGTTTTACTCATTAACACGTTTTTTTTTGCTCTCTGAAATGGCTGTTGGGAAAAGAGCTTTTTATAGTTAGGAGGGTTAGTAAATCATAAATGTGAAAAGCAGTAGACATAGTCTTCGAGTTCTTTTTGCTGAGATTTTCACAACACCGTGCGACCCAGAAATTGAAAAACCAAGCAAGAAGATGAATGAGTGACCTGTGGTTTGAGGAATATTAAAAAAAAAAAGATTATTAGTTTCATCCGTTTTCGGAACCACTTTTAATTTCATTTTTGGGTCACCAGGACATGGCGCCGATAACAACAACTTTGGACCTCTAAAGTAAAGATGGTGTTCTCTGGAGCATCAGATGGGAGATGATCTCACTCTGAATCAGGAAGGATGGCGTCATAGAGAGCGTCAGATGGAGGATTACATTGCTCTGGACCACTGAAGGAAGAATGATGCCCACTGGAGCATCAGATGGTACATGATGTCATTCAGGACTACTGAAGAAAGGATGGTGTCAACTGGAGAATCAGATGGTAAATAATGTCATTCTGGACCACTGAAGGAGGGGTCGTGTCAACTGGAGCATCAGATGGGAGATGATGCCATTCTGGACTATTGAAGGAAGGATGGTGTCAACTGGAGCATCAGATGGGAGATGATGTCATTCTGGACTATTGAAGGAAGGATGGTGTCAACTGTAGCATCAGATGGGAGATGACGTAGCTTTGGACTAATGAAAGAAGGATGGTGTCCCCTGGAGGATCAGATGGAAGACGATGTTGCGCTGGACCACTAACAGAGGAAAGGATGGTCTTATGAAGAGCATCAGATGGAAGATGATGTTGCTCCAGATCACTGAAGGAAGGGTGGTAGTTGTTCTGGAGCATTGGGTGTATCTGATGTAGTTCTGCATTATTGGAGAGAGGAATGGAGTTGTTTCGGGACCATCTACCAGAGATGTTGTTCCGTCAGACATTGTTACCACTCTCTCACAAATGTCATGGAACACAGATTATAGCTGTGCTGGGACGGTCTGAAACTCTAAAATATCCTTTTAAATAAAGGCAAATTGAATTGGAATTGAATTTAATGCCTCCTCCATACAGAAAGCCCCAAACCAAAGCCCCCGTGCCAGTCGTGTTGAGTTCAGTCCTTGATAAACCGTGATGTTGTGTTTATCGCTTCAACATCTCCCCATCTGCAATTCTAAACGTGTTCTCATTATCACAGATCATTGAAAAATGTGTGTGCTTAAAAATCTGTCACTGACTGGGATGATACCAGCAGGGAGACAGATATTCAGAGCACTGCGAGAGTTCCAGACACTCTTTGAGAAATTATACACATCCGGTTGGTGTGTGGATATGACGAATGGACCTTTCTAGCTTGGAGTGCAGAAAACAAGCAGGGAAGTAGAACAAATGTTGGCTTGAACCAGAAGAACCAGCTTTTTCCAACGAAGGACCATGTCTAACTGCAACTCACTGGACAGAAAAATGCTGCTTTCTTTTTTTAAATTGAAAAAGAGTTATGAAGCTTAAAGAAATAATAAATGTTAAAAGAGTTCTGAATGCAATGAATCTATAAGAATGTTTTTCCATCCACAGATTTTCTTAACTCTCTTAAAATGTATGGCTGACCAATCACAGAGCAAGACATGCATTAATGTTGATTCTAAAGTTACACTGTACAAGTTAAAACAATACTGATCTCATTGATCTTTAGTCAAGATTAACCAAATCTAGTCAAATAAACTTCATTTGTCCTTCCAGTTATGGAGAAAGCAATGATGCTCTCTGTGAAAGAGTATTAGAAGGTCATCAGAAAGCCACTGTTGACCTCAAAGGTCATTCCTCAATTATATGTACTGACTCTGTAAATGATGACGTTTTTTTCGGATGGTTTGAGAAGGTAACCCAACCCGTCAAAACTTCCAAAAAGTTAAGCAAGAATTATATTAACTGTGAGTCATTAAAATTTTTTTTTAATATCCAATATCTGATATTTCCATCAGCAATCGATTTTTCTATTTTTTGCCTTAAGATGTTTCTGTCTAAAGAAAACGGGAGCACAAAGCTGGTCGCTTGTCTAGACAAATTAGGACAAACGGCTTATACTTAAAAAAAAAAAATAGCTGCTTGATAATACGTTCTGGGGATTAATTGAGGTCTGGTCATTAAGGAGCTTCAAACACTTCCAGCTTGTGAGAGATAAGACAGTTTGTGTTTTCCCAATTTCAATCCAAGAAGTCATTCCATAAACGGTTAACGATAGTTTTTCCATTTAATTTCCATTTGTTTGTTATTGCGGGCTGGATTAAGTGGTGTATTTCCAACTACTGTATAAAGTTGCGCAAATTTTATTTTCCATATTTAGATGCTTAAGATCTTGTGGGATGTAAATTAAATACAATAACATGGACAACTCTGTTCTATGTCTATCTGAACTGTTCAACTCTATCTGAAGTTAGGTTTGTTGAACAAAGTTAAAGAAGTATTGTTAAGAGATGTATTTAGCCAGAACTTTAGGTTTCAGAAAACATTAAGAAACTAAGGAGGTGCTTATGTTCGCATATTGATAGAAGTTTTATTTTGTGCCTGAAAAACCAGGAGGCAGGTGCTTAAATCTCAATCCTCATCCTCATCCTCCTGAGATGCTCAGCTGACTGGTCTTGTGACATACGTAGATTTGTTTACCACGTCTGAAGCAATTGATAAATCACTCCTCTCCTGTTCTGATCAGATGTAGATTGTCCACGCTGAATAATCACAAGCTTTGTTTGCTTTTTCATGTTCTGGAATGACAGGTATGATTAATGATTCGGTTTTTAGAAAGCGTGTGCGAAAAACGATGAGAATTGATTGGTTAATATAGGTTTGCCACAAATATGGGACATACGTTTCTGTTCATGAAGATGACACACACTGATAAAAACATTCATAATCATACAAAATAATATTCATAATTTAGAATACAAATTTGGAAATGTGTTTGTCAACCATGACAGTTTACAAATGCAACATTTTGAAAGGTTTGTTTGATTAAACAGACTAAATAAAACAATCAAATAATTTGAACACACACACAGATAAAAGCAAAATGCAAGAGTGTGGTGAGTTGTTCAAAAGTATCACTATGGACCGTACTCAAATTCAGAGCAGTGGGCAGCCTCAGTTGTAGAACCAATGAAATCGGGATTTGAAACTGCAACACTTGAGTGGCAGGTCCAACTCCCATCACTGGACCCCTGCTGCCACATGTGAATCAGGTTAAAAAACGCAAAGCCAAAAGAGCAAAACTGTCAAAATTGTGCCATTAAGGTACCAGGCATTGCTAATTGAAATAAGCTTTGATTGATTCTACATATTACAAATGCATCATTCAGTCTCTCACATTTATTAGTGACATTGTGACCTCATAGATAAACGAATAAATTACCTGAAATGTTGAAATGTGAAATGACATTTTGATCGGCCATATGGGGCAATTGCGAGGTGCGATTAGTAATGTCTGTGACTGATTATGCAATTTTGATATGCAGCATTGATAAACAGAGCATTTTGATATAGTCTGTGCCAAATATCGTTGTAATGGAGTCAAAATGGGTACTAGCAATTTACATGCAATTTCGAAATATTTAGCCAATAAAATTGATAATTTAGCTTGTTTTTATTAAAATGTAAATTTGGAAGTTTTTTTCTTTCCTATCAATATTTCCATGCTTTCAAACAGATTTGGATTGTGAAATACCAAGCAGTTGAATGTTGTAAACATGATTGCGTTCAAGACATTAAAGATTTTATTTACTGGTTAAATTAAAAGTAAATTGACTCACAAATGTAACAAAGTTGGAACTACCCGACTAACCAATAGAACAGGCACTTCTGATCAATATTTTTCGCACTTTCTATGGCACATAATTACAGCATTCATCAATGTGAATTGAAAAAATGAAATTGTAAAAATGTTATACACGTCCTGTCACTTTTACCCCAACCATTAGCATTGTTCCTCTTCAGGCCCGGGAAGTGAGAATGAAATCACCATCATGAAAACTTTATGCAGCTGAAAAGACAGGGTAAAGACAGTTATATAAATGATAAGGGAGACAGAAGTTGGTGACCTTTGAAAAAATATATCGATTTTAAATCCATCGAAGCGGATCCGTAATCTCAAGCTCTTTGGAAATGAACAGGCCTGATGGGATGGATTTGCCTCCGTTGATTCCATTTTTTCGAACAGGATTGCAGCAGATGAACCGACTGGCAGCGTGAAAGGTAGACAGCAGGTGAGGGCCGACGGATGGTGGAGGTTGAAAATGGCACTGACGTGGCTGGTCATGGATCAAAAGCTCAGTTTGATTGGATGGGAATAAACTTGGCATGGCTCTTGGCGTCTTGAATCCATTAAAACTAAATGCGCGGCTCCTTAAATTTTATTCTAATTCAATTTAAGGTTCTTCTAGTATCTCTAATGCAGACCTTTAATGGTCAGGTTTAAATAATAACAAAAAAAAAATCTGGAGAATGTCAGTGGCATGTCGTTTATTTTTTGCAATGTTGATGGAAAGTAGGAAGTTTGCAGTGATTAGTTTTGTCTTCTTCTTGTTCCTTTCAGCCATGAGCACAATGTAAAACACGAGATTACAATAATCTAATTTCTGCAGGCTAAGCAGGCTGAACATAGTAATGCCATGCTTCATTCTTTGGATTGCCAGCATGAAATTGGTGCGAGAGGCGTTTTATTTTGTGTTGGCAGGAAAGGACGTTTGGAATGTAAAAAGTTTGCAAGAAATGACCCCCGCTCTGCGGTTCAATTCAACCTGGCCGGAGAAATAATGTAATCCTTGAAAACGTGAAGAGCTAAAATAACTCATTTTGACAAGATCTTCAACTTTTCCGTTAAGGTTTTTACACAGGGATACGTTTATGACCGGTCCACATTTCTCAACCTCATTTGAATGAAGGACTTTTTGATAATGTTTTTGCCAGAGGTGTAAAGAGTAACTGAAAACCATACTTGAGTAGAAGTACATACTGTACAGTATACCTTACTACAAAAATAACTACATTACAAGTTACAAGTCACCAATTCCTAGAAGTCCTGAGTAGAAGGCACAAAGTATCCAATATTAAAAAAACTTAGAGTTTAGACTAAAAAATAAAACCCACCAAGAAATGTGAAAAACAACAAACAACGAAAGCGCTTTATTTATGAGATTTTATTTCCAAACATAGAAATTCATTTTAGCACATCAACGTTTTAACATTAGTATTATTATAAATAATAAGGTACATTGGATTTATGAATGAACAAAATGTACGATGAGTGAATAAAATGCCTTTTTTTTGTTGTTAATCTCAAAATTCAGATCTTGTAAAAAAATTACTCCCTCAGCGTAGTCTAAAGAACTGAAATGATTTTGTTGAAACACAAAAGACAACAGTTATGTATTAATCTATTCCACAATTACCTGGAAAGGGGTAGTTAAAAAACGGTAATCTATGGGCAGCTTTTTTGAACAATTTTTTGCCAGTAACATGCCCTTAAAATCAATTATACTGTGAAAAATCAATGTAAATGTACATGGATTTTTACAGTGTGATGTTAATCCGATGCCTAACCATGTGGGAAGTCAAGAAGACATACAGTAACCAAGATATTACTAATATTGCATGTACTGATATTAAAAACATCACAGGCGTTTAGCCTCATCATACTGACGTCTTTTATAAAACTCTACAATTAATTTCACGCTTCAATGAGTTTGGATTCCACCCAGCAGACTCTTACGGTATTTACGGGAAGACTGAGAAATTCCGATATTATCGATCGCATGAAGATGGCGACTTTGTAATATAACAAAAAGTAGTGACAGGTGGTTAATCCCATTCTCGGGTAGTCATCCATATTGGTTCCTGTGACGAGAAGTGAAAGTGGTGGTTTATGCGCCAGGGGCCGGCGGTCTTTAAACCGCCTCGGGTTTTACCCTGATTACAACTTGGGAATTAGATTTACTTTAATGAATGCGCCATCTCTGCCACACGCGGCGGACTTATCAGCAGATTGTCTTCCGCCTTCGGGTTGCGCTGTAATTCTGGGAATGTCTTCCAGGCATGAGCTATGGCTCACTTGACAGTTCGGACGGATTTACAATGTTTTATTGATAAGACGTCGGAATTAGGAAAACTACTATTTGAGAAGTGGGTTTTAAAGGGGGGGGGGGGGGCACTTTTAGGGGATTAAACCCCCAGTTGCATGTACGATGGATTGATGGATTGCCATGCAAGTCCGAACCTCATGACCGTGTTTATTTACGGCTCCGCGTTTTATGCGCCGCTGTTGGAGATTAAACAGCACGGCATCAATTAATCATTGCGGCTTTAAAGGGCTGATGGGTAAAAAAATACTGCTGAGGTTCATCAAAGCCATTTGTGTTTGGTTTGTATGGACTTAGTGTGTTATATTAGTGTGTGAACGGGCTGTATTAATCAAAAGTTAAGGGAAATATAAAATAAAGCAATGAACTTCCTACAGATGGGATTCCTGATTTTAAAGTGCTGTTTTTGTATAACACACACTCACACACACACACACACACACACACACACACACACACACACACACACACACACACACACACACAACGCTATGTCTTTTAGGATATCATGCTATCTGTTTTCGTTTGATAATGTCTGACAGGTTGAAGAACAAGGGTGAACAAAAGAACAAAAGTGAGTGTGATTGTCAATATGGCCACTAGGGACCATATCGAATACACTTATTATAATGACACAATTAATTTCTGACTTCATTTGAATCAAAGCAACACAGTTACATATTTGAATCAATTTGCTTCCACTTTTGCATCAGCGTGTTTGTTTGTAACTGGCCATTTTGCGCTTTTCAGACTGTATAGCACTCGACAAACGCTGGACACTTTGAGGTTCCACACACGTGCAATGGCAAAGTTGAATCTAATAAATGTGAATCTTTCTAACATTTGCAACTTTCTATTTCACATTATTGCCGTCACACCTCTAGAGGCTTGTGGAAAATTGCCGGTAATTTGCCGTGAGGAGATCAAGTCTGAACCGGCCCTCGCGAGAAATGCTAGTAAATTTATTCTGACAGTTTCTGAGAATGAAAATGTGTAACATTACAGCTAAATTACGGTTATTATTCTTCGCGCATGAGAGGCCACGACCTGACGATGACATGCAAAGTCTCCTTTGTATGAGTCGTTTTCTTCTGTCACTCAGAATGTTGGTTTTCATGGAGGACTGAAGATCTCAGTGTGAGATTTAAATGTGCCTATAATAGAGACTGGCACGGTGGCGTAGTGGTTAGTGCTCTCACCTCCGATCCAGACCCGAGCTCAAAATCTTCTGCTTATGTGTGTTTCCTCCGGGTCTCCGGTTTCCTCCCACAATCAAAATACATGCAGAATTAAAGTCTGGAAGAGTGCGAATATGTGAGTGTGCCCTGCTCTGTGATTGGCAGGCAACCAGAGGTGTAAAGAGTACCTGAAAACCATCTGAGTAAAAGTACAGATACAGTACTGTGAAAATTACTCAAATTCAAGATACCAAGACCAAGAAGACATGAGTAAAAGTATTGTGTAAAAAGTATTTTACACACAAACGCCAAAACATTTGAAAAACAAGAAACTCTTTATTTAGGAAGTTTTATTTCCTGATATAGAAATTAAATTTAACACCTGAATGTTCAAAACGGCAGAGCAAAATAGAAAAAGAACAAAAAGTCAGTCAGTAGGAAATGTGCAAAAAAGTGCAACCTCTAATACACGTTTATGTGATTTAGCAAATAAATATCATCCAGTACCTTCAGCATCCTGCAGATGGCGATATCACCTCGTCCGCTAAGTGTCCATTCAAATGAAAATAGTACAGATACTCAATCACAAATGTAGTCAAGTAGAGAGTAAAAGTTGCTTATATTTTTGATACTCAGCACAAGTACCAAGTAGCCAAAAATACACAAGTTAAGCTGTGATTGGCTCCAGCTCCCCATGACCCATAAATGGAAAGCCAATTCTGAAAATAAATGTATGAATATCTATAGTATGCAATAATCGAGCATTTGATTTACTTTGTAAAGACGAAGTAAACGTGCCTCCTAAAAGTAATCTGCGTCTATTTTTAGGTATTCCGTTCACAAAGATTAAAAGTGTAAGAAAAAGATGCAACCAGCTGCAATCTCTCCAGCACAGATACAACGGCAAACGTGTAAATATTTATGACAGGCTTTTTGTACAGAATACAGAAACAGGTTGTTCTTGGTTTTATTTATTTATTAAAATATAGAAAGGACATAAAGTACATACTAATTGCGCTGAATAGGACGTGAAGTGTTTTCTAATTCTTTATCATTATTATATTCATGGTGGTGGAGATAAAACTTATATAAAGATAAAACCCGATAAAAACACAGCTAAAACTTTCTACGTATATTGCTCAGATATAAAATATTCCTGCTTAATTCTTGCCTTGTGATTTTTCTAATTCAGCTCTGTGATTGGTTGGACACCAGTGCGTGTATTATATATCTGGCTCATGGATGATGGGAAACTCTTCACCTCCCCGTGACCCAAAAATGGAAGAAGCAACTTGAAAGATAAATGCGCCATGTCCACATTTTTAGAATAAAGGTGTTAAAAGCATAGAAAGATATGCCCACAACGTTTCTTAAATTCTAAACCATAAAACAATAAGGAGTGTTTTAAAGCCATCGAAATTGGAAAAAATTGATGTGTCAGCAAATGGGTCTGCACTGTAAATTCATTAATTATCAGCATCGTTTCGTTTTAATTCAAATGGCTTGCATTAGTCTGCGTGGAGGAAAGTGCACGGCTAGTTTAGTGTACATGAGATTATCAATGATGTCAGTCTGGAGCAAACGAATACATAAAAGCATTTATATATTTAAATATATTTATGGGTTTAATTTGAGCTTTTGTTGTCGTTGTCTATTAAATGGTCAATAAAACTGAATTACGGGCATTGAAATGTAATGTGAATACAAATGATTTATTTTCCAAAATAGCAATATGTGTTTATCTCCAGATTTTGTATCTATTTAGGATCTTTTATCAATTGATAGTAAAAACATAAAAAAATATGAATAACAATAATTTAAAAAAATGTACTCAATGTATGTATATATAGAGTGTAAATTTGTGTTTTTAAGCTGAAGTGAAAAATGTTCAAATGTTTTGAAATTAATTTAAAATAATAATAAACTTTTTATAAATATACCAAAACCAGCAATAAAATATTTTACTGTAACGAGGAATTTTCACACATGGCTAAAATCCTACAGATGGGCGGTTTTCCAAGTGTTTTTTTTTTGATGATGGACACAATAATTCACCCAACAATCCACGTTCAAATAGAGTTTGCGCCTTCAGACACATTTGTCTTCATCGTTACGTGAAATGTGACGCAGACATGTGACGCTCTTTTTCCCTGCATCGTGAATTACGGCCATGCAGACATTTATTAAGTCACCTTGACTTTCATTGCTTTCAATTACTTTCCACTTCGCATGCCACCTCAGTCTAGGAAAATAATCCAAAATTGCTTAACATGTTATAAATAGACTCCCTTCATCTCTTCACAGGATCCCCAGACTCGCCTTGGTTACGCTCAGTGAACGGCTTTGCATAATTTTCCATACAAATGGATAGTGATTAGACAATACAGCACACTAACTGTGAATACATAAGAAAGTCTGGCTGTTTTTTAGCTTGAAACAAGTGGTTACTTGCCATGCAAGACGCACTGGCATTAGAGTATATTTAAAAAAAAATTTGAACGTTGAGGCTAACGTCGCCTCTAAAGCCACTGCTCAGAAGCAGGCGGCCATTTTGAATTACATCAGTAAACACGAATACAGATTTTTTTTTTCCACCATTCGTTTTGATTGTGGTTTATAAAGCCCTCCAACCTCTTTCAAGTCATCTTAAAGTTTCTCTCAGTTACGTTATCGTGCTTCTCCCATTTGACCACAGTTTAAACTGGGGAATTCACTCTTGTCTTGTTGTTCACATGAAACAAACTTTCCACTTTGTTTCGGGTATACTTTGAAAATGTTGCGCACCAAAGGAGTCAAGTTTCCAGGGACTTTTTATCTGGATCAACTCTGGTAGAATTATCTTGAAGTGTGAAATCTTGGTTTCCAAACAAAGACACCACTAAATTTGTTGACTCACTGGGTCATTTAGTAGAAGTAGAAGTGCTTTGATGCTTTTACCGGGCAAATTGAACCTTGTCTTGGCATTCCAATGGATTGTTTCCAAGAGAACTACTGTATCAAACATCAACTTTTGGTTGGGAGTGTTTGGAACTATGCGAGTAGTGGCTTCTGCAGTTGAGCTGGTATCTTACTCACACCATGACACTGCTGAAGACCACTTGTTCAGCAGGATCTGCAAAATCCAACTTAAAATATTTCAATCAAACCAAGTAAGACTAAACAGGAAAACCATGCAAGTCTTGGGAGTCCAAGACTCCTTAGTGAATCTGAAATGGCTTCATACAGTTTTGTGCAATTGTGAACAAGTGGTAGGGAGTTGGGCATGTCACCAGATGTTGCAAGTTCGAATCCTGAACCAAACTGAAAATTTCTTAAGCAAGAGACTGAACGCCATCTTCTTCCTGGACGTTAAGGCTGCCCACTGCTCACTGGATGGGATAAATGACCGAATTCAGAGAAAGGTCTTGCAATTTCAGGCCACTTTCGCTTCACTTTTCCAACAGTGCAGTTCTTTATCAGAGTTTATGATTTAAATCTATCCTGGAGGGTGAGGTCTACAATCGATTCGGCTCTTGAATGAACCTTTCCTGCTCTTGTCTCGTTGGGGACCTGTATGTTTTTACCTTCTCTTGCACTGCTAATAACTTCCTCTCTGACCTCAAGGCAAGTTTTGAAGTCCTGGCATGTGCTGGTACCACGGAGCGAGGGGTCACTATGAGAAATCAGAGTTTTACTGATGCTGTCTGGTTCTAATCACCACCTCGGGACTAAGAGCAGACAAACCCGAGGCCTGTAGCCACCTTCGTTATCAGAACCAGCTGCAGTAGCTCTTGTTCTGTTGAAATGGGTTTGGTTTGTCCCTAGTGGACGGGGCCAGACTAGTCCCCTCATTTAAACACCGCCGGCTACTTTCTGAAAAGTCTGTTGAGAAATCAGTGTTCGGCCTGGTGTTTTTCGTATGATTTGCCACTCAGGTACCACTTTTATATTTTGCGCCCAATTAGAAGGCAGCGATTTCAGGCGAATGGAAATGCAATTACTTTGCCATTTCCTGCATCTCGCCACAAGAGATTCATGTTGGAAATCAAAAGCAGAGTCAAATGAGTTTGCAACAGGCAGTTTGATTTGTGTCAAACCGAGAATTCTTTGCAGTAGAGGGTGGATCGTCCAAAAAGTCAACGTGACCTTTTCAACTCAATTAATAGTGAAAGTCTACGTTGTTGGGTCTGAATTACATGGATGTGTTTTTAGACCTTTGGCCATTTAATTGGGGTCAGTGGAAACAAAGCTAATATACGCCAGCAAAATAGAGTTTGACCTGCAACACTCTTTAATTTATTAAGCATATTTATTTATAATTCTACTTGTGCAGTTGAGCAGTTGTGGTTAAGTGGTAGGGAATCGAACTTGTCGCCCAGACTCTGCATGTTTAAATCCCGGTCTGGAGTGTCCTTGCGCAAGACACTGCGGCAAGACACAAGAGCTTAAGGCTGCCCACTGCTCCGAGTTTGTGTGTGTTCACATCATTTGGTGTGTAACTGGTTTATATGCAGTATGTCCCTAGTGGCCACATTGACAAACTTACCTCGCTCACAAGATCCTTAACACGTGAGTAAGTGTGTGTGTTTTCTGATCTGTGATTGGTTTACCACCAGCCTTTTGACCCATGATTAGCTACAGTTCCCTTTGACCCAGAAATATAAAGGTTTTTGCACTATTTTTTAGCCCCACTGTAAGCAATACAAAGTCTGTGAATGTGAGTTCATGCTTTCAACGTCTATGGTTGCTATCAAATATCTTGTCCATCAATATCTTTTAATAGAAAGTTCATTTTCAATTTCATCCCATAACTGTCATTTGTGTCTATAGCTTTGACATGCTAATTAAACGACAGCATTATCCTGCCGTTTATAAAATGGCATTTGCCTGTTTGTTCTCAATCTGACTAAGAAAATTCCAATCTTTTTCTGAAAAGACATGGGATTGATTTGAATTCATGGAAAGCAACTGTCAGACGCGAGGATGAAAAACAAAAAGCAATCTTTGTTTTTCGTCTGTGTTTACATAAGGTTCATTGCGCATCGCCGTCTTCAGAATTGTATGTGGAAAATAGATTTTTCTCGAAATGGCTTGAAAATATCGTTTTAGCTAATTTCTGTATTTCATGCACTATTAATTGCGTCTCAGTTGGCGTGCCAGCGCAATGAGGATTGTTGTGGATGAAAGGGAAAGCATGGCAAGGCCACTGATACACAATGAAAGCTAGTCAGAACGATAATGAAGTGCTCCGCCAGACGCAGGCGCTGCTCGGTGTTGTGTTTTATATCTCTAATCCCATTCCAGATGCTTTGTTTCTGATCTGAAGTCACTGATGCTTCCAAGCACCTGTGTTGCATTGTATTGTATTCATTTTTCATCATTGTTTTTTTCACGTCACTTCTCTTTTGACACCTCATTCATTCGCTCGGTTTCTTGGACGTTGGTATCTTCAGCAACAAGATTCGATAGTGAGATTTCACAGCTTTTGGGATTCACAACTTGTCCTTTTTTCCAGCTGCCGGTTTTAGATAAAAATTCCCGAAGTAGTTTTGCTTCGTTTATAACTTTTAATTAATATGTTAAAATTCAGTTTTCATTCAACCAAAGTGACTGTCATGAAAGCTACATATTTAAAGCAGTATCAAATTTGCATCTTGTTATCAGTTGTAGAGGGTGACATGGAGATGCTTCAATGTAGTAAGAACCTGTTTCAAACTCAAGTACCGTATTTATGTGAATATAAGCTGTCCTTTTTTCAAATTTTAGATGCTCAAAAGCTTGGGGAGTTCTTATAATCGCAGATTTCAAATATGCACGTAATTATAAGTGAGTATTTTTCAATTTTCCAAGTCAGGATACAGTAAATCACAAACAAATAGAAACATGTTGTTTTTATGCAGAGGATTCAAAAATTAGGTTTGTTAAAAGAAAAAAATGTATTTTATACGAGAAAATTAACACAAAAAAAAACTAAAAACTTTTTTTGTGCTTGAAAAACCAGAGAGGGGCTTATATTGTTGCAAATACGGTATTTATGTGTGACTCCATGTTTCCCCTGTGCGTGGGTTTCCTCCGGGTCCCCGGTTTCATTCCACAGTTCTAAATCATGCAGGAGAAATGAAGTCTGGAAGAGAGATAGTGTCTCACTCTGATTGTTTGGCAACCATGGTGTGCCCCACCTTCACGCCTTCTTGCTGTGATTGGCTCAAAATATAGTTTCAGCAGAGGAATTTTCTGTAAGAGAGATAATTAAGGCTGACATGAAAGTGTCATGAAATGAAAAGTCCATTCTCATGTTTTATAATGAAGTTTCTGTTTAATGTTAACCTTGTGTGTCGGTGGGAATTCAGCCATTGAACTCTAAAGCACCAAAGAATCAGACCGAGACCCCAATGAAGAGGTGGTTTCATCTCAGTCTGGTCCCAAGCCAACTTTGGTACTATAAAACTAGCTTGACGTGTGAAAAAAAAAAAAAACAATCTTGATCCGAAGCGAACGTAAAATGAGTCATGGCTCGACTTGAGCTTGAGGAGATATTTGACTCATGGAATATGGGGAGATGCTGAATAAACTGGGAAAGACATACAGAGAATGAATCTGTGATGGGATCAGAGAGAAGTGGTTCAAGCGCCAAAGTATTGTTACAAATAAAACGTTGAGAACATTAAAACGGTATTATATCAAACATCTTTTCAGAAAATTGTCAAAAAATAAATAAAAAAAACCCAAAACAATTAACATCGATTTGGTCTGAACAAAAGTGAAGCAATTGAGTTTAAAAAAAAGGCCACTAGGGGCCTGTATTGACTGGATTTGTACTCTGCATTTAACCATTACACACACACAGTGCAGCGATGCAAAAACCCTGAGCAGTGGGCAGCGTTAAGGTCTTTCTCAGATAGAACCAGTGGAAGTGGGACTAGAACTCCCAACCAAATCCAAAATCACTTTCAGTCCCACTAGAGAAAAATTCTGGATGAAATGGTTCGGGTTGGTTCAGGTTCTCTATCCAAGGCCTTGTGATACATTTTTAACAAAGGATTGAAACTTCAACGTGCTGTGTCTTTTATTAAGCCACTGAATACTGGTTCAAAATGGATTAAAAAAACAGCAACTCAAATTCTGAATTGCACTTAGTATTAATCCATTTCAAGGATTCATTCCACTGAAAAGTGTTTGTCCTAAAATGATCTTTCATTGACTTTTTCTTTTCAACTTGCTTCTTTGATGTTGTTGTTGTACTAAACTGAATATTCTTCAAAACGCTTATCAATAGTTCTCACCTCACAAGCTAGAAGTATTTATTTAAGACTCAAGTTCTAGGCCGGGTCGCGGACTTTGTGCTAGTGGGTTTTCTCCAGGTCTCCAGTTTCCTCCTACAGTCCAGAAACATGGGGAGAATTAGAGTCTGGACAATTAACCTCAGGTGTAAGTGAGAGGTGGGTGTGTCCTGCTATGGTATTGGTTGGTCGTTGATTCTGGGAGTGTCCCAGCCCAGAGTTACAGATATTGGCAACTTCTGCAACCATTTGTGCTCCCCAAAAGCCCATTTGTGACTATCCAACCGATTTGATATATAAGCAAAAGCCACTATGAACAGACCTTTTCCTTAAAATTGTCTTTAATCCTATAACAGTTATTTTGTTCAATCATCATGCCTCATTGTTGCAATTACATCCATGGGTGAATCAGATTGGACAAGTTCACCAGTCACAGCGCCAAAGCTCGCTGCCTTAGTTAGGAAAACTGTTAGCCGGAATGAAATTTCCATTTCAGATTTTTATGGGGCGATTAACTTTATTATCTCAGCATCTTTGTGTCTATTGAAACAGATGAAGTGTGAAGGCTTTTACACGAGTCAACAGAATCGCGGAACATCCTCAGAAATGCCAACCGTCTCTATTACGTTATCCTCAGGACAGAGTATTTGTGTTTCCTCAACAGTACACGGAACTGGTTATGAGTGAGAAACAAGCAACCAGTCGTGAGAGGTCAGTAATACAGTGTTGAGGCTTGAAAGTCATGGTCCACCAGTAGAACATTGTTCAGACGTTCATTCACCTGGCAGTTACACACTTCGTTCTGAAGACGGAACAGATTGAATGTCAAGCTGTGCTCTCTAATATCCAGCACTTACCCGGAATGATTGACTGACTCAGAGTTTATTAGTCGCGTTCGATCGCACATCACCTCATATAATGCCGAAGCTCGGAGTTGGTGAAAGAATCTCAAATACAACGGCAAGGACAGTGATGTGTAAAGAAATGGTTTCGAAAGGTTTCCTGCCGTATATTTGTTCCATTGAATGGTGAATGAAAGGGAATCATCGATTAGATTGTCCATTCAGTTTTTTCCAGGGAAAATCCAGAGTGGTAGTTGAAATCTGGATTAAACAGATCTTATCAAACTGACTTTGTAATAAATGAAGTCCCAGTCGTGATTCATTGTGTTGTTCAAAATGATTAATAAATCCATAAATGGGCGAGAATCACCTAACCTAACCTCAACCCTCACGCACCCTAATCCTAACCATAATCAACCAAAATAACCCCGACTAACTCAAAAACATAACAAAACCCAAACCATAACCCTAACTAACTTAGTCCTAAAATAACCATAACCTTATCTAATCAAAAACCCTAACCCAAACATCACAGTTTAAGTTTCTGTGGCATAACCAATAAGACGCTGAGAGCGGATCACATGACTGAGTGATGACGTGTTTAACGCTTGACGTTCTGCATCACGTGACTCGCTCTTGTCACAGAGGCTTATGGGATTTGGAGTTTGTCTGCTCAATGGCGCTCGCTTTTCTTCGTTTTCCTTCTTGGTGGCGGTTCTTTCATCAATCTTTAGATAATCTTGCCATACCAGCAAAGCAAGACATCAATTTGATATAAGCAGCGAGAAAAGACCCGCTTCGCTTAAGGCATGATATGGGGAAATCACGTGCACGCTGATCCTTACCTTACTTCCTGACACAGAATCTTTCTCAAGTTTTCATCATGTTTCTCATTTTTGACTTTACATAATCCTCTCCTCCTCCACAGAGGGGGAGAACAAGAAAAATGGATATGATTCCTTTCCCGAGTCTTTCAGATGGACCGAACAATACTTGAAAAAATCATGTGTCTAATAGTGTGTCTAATTTAAACCTGAAAGCCTCATAAAAACAGAATGTTCTTGTCATTTTCAGAGCTCAGTCTTCATTAGCAGTTGCCACTTTTGACAGCAATTTCACTTTTTCTCATGTGCTATGAAATGACGGTCAGAAATAAACACGTTTGAGATCTTCAATATATTACTGGCAACATGTGGTGGCTAATGAAATACATCTACACCATTAGCTCCTGTACAACGACTTCCACTGATTCAATTAACATCCACGCCATATGCGACGTCTAAAAGGTTGGGGAAGGAACCGAGCATGACTTGTTTTATTTTAAATTGGTTTTAATTTGTTCCTCACCAAAATAATTGATGACACTTGCCACTGTGATTTGACCGAACAGCTGGCGAATCAACCTGCCTCTTGTCTCATTTGAATTTGAATGGCATCTTGAGATCCTGCAGACCTGTGGCGCTCTTTTTCTAAATACTAGATTACTGAGAATCAGGAGTAGCTCATGAGATTCAGCTCGACACAAAAATTGCAGATGCAAATTGCCAGAATCATTTTAGTTGGTTGTTACTGAGACTGGTTTTGTAGCCTTGTCCTCGAGATTTTGTACTGGAAATATTGTTAAACAGACACTTGAGGGGAGCAAGATCTCTCCACAGACTCTGCTTCTCTATAGTTATCTCCCTTTTTATGACATTCAGTCCAGTTGTGTCGGGTACAGATGTCATTTCTAGATTGGTAAAAGCCTTGGTAGCTTCCCTCACCCACCAAAAGACAACTTGCTGCACTCTGGGTGTGACTCTATCTACTAGAGAACATCTATCACTGGAGAACCTCTATCTATGCAGAACCCCGCCAATGTCTACTGGGGATTTCTACTACATACAGTAACCTCTATCTGAGGTTCTCACTTTATATCTATGGACAACCTCCCTCTAAATTCTACTGGACATCATTAATCTATCTACTGAAGAAATTGTGATAACTCATATCGAACCTCTCACTTTCTAATGGGGAATTCTACTGAAGAACCCCTATCTGGATTACCTAATTCTTCTGGATAGTATCTACCTCCATCTCTCTCTCTACAGGAGAACTCTCCTAGAGTTCAAGGCCCAAATTTGATGCCATATCAAGGCCTGTGTAGATTTTTAATGCTCACAACAATATCTTCTGGTTGCTCTGGGTTTCACCTAGTCTAAAAACATCTGTTCTGCCAAATGTAAAACACTACAAAGACTGAACAGGTTCTGAGAGTCTGAGATTCGCTCCAGCTGACCGATGAATTAAATAAGCGTTGTAGAAATTGGATGTTTATTAAGAGTATTTTGTAGTATGTCTGTCTTGTAGTAAGTCTGTTTCTTTGTTGCATTACTGCTGAGTTCAATATAGAGTTTTTTTTTTTTAGTGCCATGACTTGGTTTCACAAGTACCTTCTCAACTAAGCAATGTGCGACCTCTTTATCCACGGCGTTGACACAGGTTTATTACCTTCTTATGAAACACCTTTTCATAGTCGTTTACTGTTAGCGAGCGTCCCATCTGTCTCTCTAAAATGAGCTTTCTGTCTTCAGTGAAGAACAAGCTGTCAGGTCTGATTGTGTAATTTCCTTGAAGTTCTGCAATGTTGGGAAAGTTTGCCTTTGTGCAACTTGCAAACAAAGCCACAAGGTCAAAAGCCTCCAAACAATGCATGCAGAGTCCATGGCAAAGCTCGACCCTGAGCTTACCAAGAACACGAACAAGAACAAAATCAGTTGCAGAAGCTGAACATCCTCACAGAATACTTTGGTGATTTATGGAATCGGTGCAATCTGTTGAACGATGAACGTATGCAGTCGATTTGAGCACAGGATCAGGAAGCTCTGTGCTGATTGTGTTTGTAAGTTATGATTCTGGCTGACATGCCGTGGGGAACATCTTGAGAAACAGTTTTGAGCTGCAGCCTCAAATTGTCTATTAATGTGAGACTGGGGTGTTTTTAATATCAGATGTGGAGCTGAAGAGCGTTCCTCTGTTGGGAGAAGCTGTTTAACACTCAGAGCTGTTCAGATGACAATGCTCACTTTCTACTTACAGACATTCTGAAGATTAAAAGCACATTTAACAATGTGATTGCTTTTTACAAGTCTCGATCAGGCTTTTGGAGGCCTTTAGCTTTTATATCATGCTAATATTGTGCAGTAAACAAGTTTTGTTTAGACTTCCATAAGCATTTAGCATTAGCATGTTGCTAATACTCAACAGCGGGTAGGTTTTTGTTAAGACTTCAATGAGCATTTAGCTTTAGCATTATGCTACGTATCCAAAAGAAAAGATTTGTTGAGGCTTCTGCATGCCTTTATCATTTGCATTATGCTAATATTCTACAGAAATTAAGTTTGTATGTAAATCCTTTGTTTTGTTTGTTTGTTGTCGTGTAAATCAACCCCTCCGTTTTTTTGTAGGAGAGAAAGAATGTAATTGAAAGAGACTTGCTTCCTCCCTTTTTCCTTGTTCTCCCATTTATTTCTCTCGTGAATCTTGAGAATTAATAGAATATGTTCCTCCAGAGACGTATCAGACCGTTTTTACCAGGCCTGAGGGACAAATCAGCCTGATGGATGAGGAGACAATGAAAAGGTTTTGGTTCTGGTGTCAGGTTCCGCAGGCTGGCTGCCATATTAAAATATTACAGGCTTTTAGGGAAATGTGCCCTGTTTGTTGGTTCTAAACCTATTTGTCTTATTGTCCTGAACTTAAAAATCACAATGTTTTTCCCATCTTGTTTCATGGCTTAGGTTTGCTGATTAAATTGTAGTAGCATTTGCATGTTTCTCTACATATTAATTGTGTATCTCATGCATTTGTGAAAAGACTAATGGGCACATAAACGTAGGGGAAGGCATCTTATTATGCATTTGTTATCATCAAATTATCCTTTTAAAAGTGCCCTGCATTAGCCTCTTTAATCGAGACCTCCTTCCCAACCTTTTAAATAAATCATGCGTTTAAAGTCTCTGCTTTTATGTTAATGCGATAAACGGCAGATTCTGCATGACGACACCTTATTCACTCAATCTGCATCTCCTGTCTGTCTGTCGTCCTGTCAATATCTGTCTGTCTGTATCTGTCTGTCTGTCTTCTCTTTCTGTCTGTCTATGTGTCTGCTGTATTTGTCTGTCTGCACTTTTCTGCAATTTAGAAATACTTTGGCTTCAGGAGAGAAGATGTTTCGCAAGCATTCTGTAGTGTGTAAGTCGTGATCACGTCGAGAGAAACCACAACTAATGGAGAACTAATGGACTTCAGAAAACGTGAGGACAAAACTGCGATCGAAATGCCAAGTAACAACAAGTGTGTCGAACAACAGGCTACACATTTCCAATGCTATCAAAGACTCTTGCTTATTGTAGTGTTCAAGCCCTGAACACTTTGTTTGATATTTTGTGTTATTTTTTTGCTAAAAGCAGGCAAAGGCAAGGAAACATTTTGTTTAAAAGATGCTCTTTTGAGAATCTTGATGATTGTATGTTTTATACTGTATGTGAATAAAAGTCATGTTTTAGAGCAATGCATTTTGTCTTTGCAAGTATATTGGTATTCATAAATTTAAAAAAAAATCTGCATGAGGCTTTTATGTTTTTAGTCAAAATATTTGCCTCCCACGAGACAATTTTAGCCCAAATTAAGCTAAATTTGATTTAAAATATATTGTCTGTTATTTTCAGCATGATGATAACTTTTATCAGTAGTTTTACAATTTGGAAAGTTTGGGTTTTTTTTTTTTTTTTTTTACCTAAAAAAATGCTATATTGCAAGCAATATTCAACAGCAATATCGCATATCGCACATTTTCCCAATATCATGCAGACCTAATATCTATCTTTACATTTATTTCACTTTCACTCCATATGTTTCTCTCCATCCCTCCACACATAACAAACAATGTTATGCTCCACACACACACTATGACAAACCAGCAGTTGGGTCGTCCATTAGTAATGAAGAGAGAAAGTGGAGTGTGTTTGTATGGTCTTTTACTTCAGTGAAGCTCCTGCTGCGAACAGAACCCGCTCTACATGTCTGGACCGGACATGTGCAAACACAACGTGAGGAAGAAAGTGTTTCTTCAGGGTCATCAGCTGAAGGGTTGTAGTGGATCACAGCGTGAGAGGATCTTCTGGGATGGTGGAACATCTCTCTCATGTTTACAAGCCTGAGAAGAGAGTTTAATAAAGACAGACTGAAAACTACATTCTGACCAAGTCTGACATGTTTTGTAAAGGAACTTCAACTTCACATACGGCGAGTAAACAAGTTTTTTTTTTATGATCTGCTGTCAATATTTCACCTGACTATTTTTTAGAAGTTTAAAAAATGACGCAACATCAAACCAAGAGGATTTTTGTTGTATCCGCTACACATTTTTCCACTAGAGTATTTCAAAAGAGATTATCTGACAACCTCTAAAAACAGTGAAACGTTTTTATTTGAGTAAACAGATTATGTTTATTATTCATTCTAATCATTTTATATAGATGTTTTGTCATGCATAAAATATGGGAGTATTGTATACAGATTTATTGTCACGCAAAAGCTAAAACAATTTTTAGATTCTTATCTTTGTTTTTCATTTATTCTTACAATATCTAATAATTTATTCATTTCTGCTCTACAAAAACTTGATATTTGTTTTTGATGTAGACAAAGTTCTGCACATAAAAGGTTTGCTCATTATCTTCACATTCATTTTTGATATTTGAATTATTGCACTGCTGTCAATATCCATATGTCATATCAATATTGTTTATTTCATAATTAATATTTTACATTGTTTATTCTCATTTCCTGAAACCTAAGAAACCAGAAACCAGAAACAGTGAAGGTCAAACTAGAACCTTGAAACCATTATTTATGTATAACACACACACACACACACACACACACACACACACACACACACACACACACACACACACACAAAGCGTTTAAGTCATATATTGTTCTCTCACACTGAAACCAGAAACACAGTTTTTGTTCCCTCTTATTTTGCTTCTTGCTTTCTTACGTTTCAATTCTGTGTTCATTTTTTTGTTTTTCAAAATACTCTCAATTTTTTCTTTCGTTTGTTCTTTTCAATTCTCATCCATTTAGTACTTTCAATGTGATGTTTACTTTCGTTTCTTTTTATGTGTTCCACTGATTTTATTCTCACTTAAAACAGCCGACGCGGCGTGAGCAGAGCAGCTTTCCAGTGGCGGTGATGGGATGTGCTCCAGGATTCCCTGGGTTCCCGTTAAGTGTGATTGAGATTGATAGAGCGGAGAAGCATCTCCACAGATCCCCTGACAGCCAGTGCGTGTGTTTGTATTGATGCCTGGCGTTTCTTTGATGCTTTTTTTTTCTGGAACGGGCTTATTTTGATGTTTGTAAACGTGGCATGATGCTCCTGGTGGTTCTGATTCCTGCAGACGGTCTGACATGACACCAGCTCCGTCCTGGAAGACACTGCGGTTCTTAACTTTCTTGATTGCATCACTTCGAAAGTTCCCATTGGAAGCCAAGCAACAAACACAGCCTCCGCAGTGGCTACGTGGATTAACAAGTCGCGATCTACCAGTTAAATAACTAAAGAAAGAAAGAAAGTAAGAAGGAAGGAAGGAAGAAAAGAAAGATGGGAGGTTTAAAACAAACAAAGAAAAAAAGAAAGATAGAATGGAAAGAAAGAACAAAGGGAGAGTGGAAGGAAAAAAGACTGAAAGAAAGATACGAAAGAACGAAGAGAAAGAAAGAAAGGAACAAAAGAAAAAAGAAAAGGAATTAAAGAAGAAGGAATTAAAGAAGAATAAAAAGAAAAAAAGAAAAGAAAGAAAGAATTGAGGAAAAAAGAAAGAAAAGAAGAGAGTAAAAATGGCCACTAGGGGCAGTATCAAAAATGTGCAATTCTGCCAGTGTGTCGTGTCTTCAGGCCCATAGTGCTGAGATTGGCTCAACCTCCCCGTGATCCAGAAATAGAAGAAGCGGTAGAAGATACAAGCTTTTAAAAGCGTGTGCAAGCCTTCGTCCAGTTTGGGAGGATTATTCAAACCCAGATTGCGCTCTGTGATTCTCGCTCCTCCATCTGTCTCCTGTATCTGAACACTAGACAGAAACAACAGCTTGTGTTTGGATCCATTACACGCCATATGCAGCGCTTGCGCTTTTTGTATTTTTATGGTGTTAAATATTTATTTTACTGAATTTGGCTTGAATTTTCCACATTCTCGTCAAAGACTCATTACAGAAGCTCAAGCAAACATGGAGTCTACCATATTCCTGGATTTAAAAATGCCTTTCTCGTCGGGGCATTCTTCTAAATACTGTTACACTATTGTTTACGGTATGGAATTTTATTTCATTGTAATTTTGAATGCATTTAGAAAACCGTGAAAGACGTAAAGGTGTCTGGCATGTCGTATACGGTATATGTTTGATACACACATTTTTAAATACCGTATATTTTCATTAAAAGAGTTTTTCTTATCATTGGTGATTACAAATTAATTTGGTGGTAATTTTTGTGTTACTGTTGTGCTGTAAAATTCATTGAGATATTTCATAACCATGGGGTTCACATAATTTATTTCTAACTAAAACAGCATTTCAAAATCAAACTAAGTGTTAATCAAGCGAATGTTTTTAAGGATTATAATATAATAATATATACGTATTATTCTTGCATGATAATTTTGCTTATACAAGTATTATAATAATATAGTAATATAATAATTTATATCATTTGATTTTTGCCCCGTTTAACCAATATCAGTAAATAAAACATGTCCTATAAAAATTAAAAATAATTGAGAACATCTGGAGGCAGGAAGCAAGTGTGAAATGCCCTGAACTCTCGTGACCCCTCTACATGACCTCAGCGACCCCTGACTCAACAGTCTTTGTTAGTCGTATGCTAATGCCGTCATAAATACATAGCATCATGTAAATGTTTTAGTAGGTTTCAGCCATTTGCAAATTGTAATTCTGCGGTCAAAGTCTTATTTAGTCTCATGTTTTATTAATGATAAATTGATTCCTTGAAGAAGAGAAAAAGAGTCCAATCCCTTGGATCAGATTTAAGCTGGAGGACGTTTGTTCATCCGGAGTGTTCAAAGAGAATGAAACGCACCAAAGGAAAGGGATGAAGAAGAAGTGTGTACAATTAGAAAAGAGAACGTGGCATGCGTTTGTGTGTGTGTGTGTGTGTGTGTGTGTGCGCGCCAACAAACTATGTCCAGTTTGCAGAGTTGTGCCTTAATAAATAAAAATGAGAAGGATTATCTTGAATTTTAAACCCTGAGTGAAACATTCAGCATGAAGAGATTCAGACGAGAATGTGATGAAACTCAAAGAAATGAGAAAGAGCACGTTCAACTCTGCATCTGAATTGCATTCGTCCGAGTTAATACATTAAATAAATAACACTTCTCTTCAAATGTTTGTGAAATATTTTGAAAATACACACACACAAATGATGTTGTAGTTGTAAGTAGTAAAATACGTTTTGTAGACAAAGTAAAGTATGAACAATTTTCAATAAATTAATTTTAACTTGCATTAAGTTCGTTAACTGGACATGTTGGACCAACCACGTATCAATGAGATGTTCTCAGGCTCATCAGCTTGTTGTTTTCATTTCTTTTTAAAACTAAAGTTGTGTGCACTCATAACTGATAAAGCCATTTCTTTTATTTTAAGATGTGTGTTTGTTTGTTGTGTCTGACATTATTATTACTATGTGAGTACATGTATGACTGTATAAAAATCATTTATTTATATATTAATTTACATTTATTTATATATTAATTTGACGAAATGTCGACCAATTGTTTTACATTATGATAACTATAATCAGTCATGTTGATAACTAATAATGTTAATAATTATTAATGATCAAAAGCATCCAAACATTTGATCGCAAAGGTTACATTTCTCTTTTTAAACATGTTGAAAGAACTAAGTGAGGGCGAGAACGTAGTGGGAAATTTCGATGTACAAGTTGTCTGTGTTTCTCACGAAGGGAAGGTTCTTGAACTTGCAATCTCCATTAGATTGGACTTTCAAAGTTCTCTAAAACTTCTTGGTAAACACATTGTTAACCCTTGTCCTCAGGTGGACCAACACCAGAGACTAAATGATACCCCAAACCATCACTAGTGTTGGAAACAGAACACTGAACCTCATGAAGAAGAGGAACAGAATCAATGTTAATTCTTCTTTCTTCTTCCAGACACTGGGACCAGAAACGTGAAACTGACTTCCATCAGATAACTTATATCTGGACCACTCAGCAGTCCAGTCATTGTAGTCTGTAGCCCAACTACTGAAGCCCTGTTTCACAATCATCTCCAGGATGACGTCATCCCTCTTCCTCTTGTCTTTATGTTATTATTTCTCTACTACATTTAGTCCTTTCTTTACTTTTGAATGTGCTTGGACACTGCACTGTGAAGAACCAGCATCTTTTGCCATGACCTTTTGTGTCTTGACCACCTTGTGTGCATAGGTCATCCTTTGGTCAATTGGTGCGTTCAGCAGTCTTCACCTTGATTGCAGGAGCCATTTAAATTGCCATTTAAATGCCTTTGCAGGTGTTCTGAGTTAATTAGCTGATTAGCGGTAGTGACAGGTGTCATCAAAATTGAACATTTAAAAAATATTCTTATTTTCTGAGATATTGAATTGAGAATGTTCATAAACATTTCAAAATAAATCACTCTTTTAAATGAATGAATATAATATACGAGTCACTATACGAGTCAAATCAACAGTTTGATAATATTCTAATTATATGATCACCACCATATAATTGGTGTGTGTGCGTGTGTGTGTGTGTGTATACATGATGGTCATCTTATCATTTGTGAGCTAATTTTACCTCCGCCTTTAACAGGATTTACTTCCTGGCATTTTTATTGCTGCCTCTCTTGATTTGTATTCAGTTCTGAGAGAGATGAAGACTAATCTATTTTTACTGTCTGTTTCAGCCCTACATTTTCCACTGAAGGCAAGAGTGCACTGTCATTTTATCAGTAATGCACAAGAATAGTCAGAAAATTGCCTATTTTAGGTAAAAAAAAATAAAAAAAAATCACAGCGCATTAAAAAGAAACTCAGAATAATAAATCAAAGTGGGGAAGAGACATTTGAACAAGAAAAATGTATATTGCCATTAAAATGTTTCAGATGGATCCCACAAAGCTTAATAAAGTCTAGAAATAGTTACTTTGGCTTAAAATTGATATGCCAGTACATTAAAGCAATGGCTTGAATTTTGTTATTGTACAGCTAGCATATTTGCAAATTTGCAAATATAACATTTGTGTGTAACAACTGTAGCATTCATTTGTAACATGTATAGTGCAACATTAGTAACATTTATTTGTAACAAATATGGTTCAACAGTCACTGGAAAAATCAGGTGTTATATTTTGGTGCAGCATTTGTTTAACGACTAACAATGTAACAATTTTGTGTAACTGTATCAATTATGTTGTATAATCTGAATTAGAAAAAAATTGTAATGTCAATGTGTAACAGGTAACAAATTTAATGCAACATTTGTAAGCGTTAGTACATTGTAGCGCTAGTGTAAATAATATTACTCATATTTAGTTTAGTACGAATAACATGCTTTTACTTTAGCTGCTATATTGCTGTATGTACATGCTAAAATGGTAAATAGCTATACGCTTCGTACAAGATGAAACGAGTTATGATTGGGCAAAAAGTATGCTTTCATTATAATCATAGTGAAAACCATTTCGCCCCGGGCTTACAGCTATTCTTACAGACATGTTTATTTGGAAAAGGCTAACATCATGTGAATCATTAAACTACTGACCTGTTCAATACGGTCCAAATCACCATGAAAACACACGTCCAGTCAGGATTTCAAATCTCTCAGAGTTAAGTAACGAGCAGAACAACAAAATTAACTTGTGAAGAGGGCAAAACATCTGTATGGTGTGTTTTTTCAAATATCTTCAGTAAAATTAGACTTACGCTAATATTCCTCAGCAGTGCTAATATAAACAACTTGTTGGTTGTTTAATTGGTGTCACCTGTGTGGGCGGGGTCTAGTTTTCCGTTTAGAAACATTTTGAAACACGCGACACAAACTTCTTAAGAAAATGTTGCCAGTTTTAGCTCTACAGACACAAACATCTGACCATGTGAATGAATTGCTACGTTACATTAATACAATTTTTAGCAAAGCTACTCTTTTTCTGTTTGAGCATCCGATGCTTCTTTTCAGTAATGATGGCGGTCTTCCAAACCTCGCGTGAAATAAAAGCAGGGCGCTCACAGCTGGTCACATATTCAAACTTGGAAACAAAAGTTTTAATGAATTTGTTGGGATCACAGCGTTCGGTTCATTTTCAGCCTCTGAAATAATGGTCTACAGAAGAACGGTGCGGGCCTGTTTTGTAGTCGGCAAATGAGACGGCGGCAACTTGGAACATGTCAGCTCATTATTGCGCCACAATTTTAATAATCATCTCAACTCGGAGAAAATTGTGCATCAAGACAACAACCGGCTTTGAGCAGAACTTCATTAACGTACTTTTTTTTGTTTTCCGCCTCTATTAAAGTCCTTCCAGTGCATTGATGTTCCTACTTTTTATTTTTTAGCTAAAAGACAATTTGGCTTTCCTATTATGAGAGGACCTGTCATAACAACTCTGTACTTTAGTTGCCGTTTACCTCAGACATTTTCAAGACCAGATTATTATTTTTATTTCTTTCCAATTTTATTTTTTTGGATCGCTCTGGTTGAAATTAAAAAGCCTCTGCAGGGGAATCCTATTAAATTAGGAGCAATAATTGCCTGCTGGTCTTTGGTGTGACAGCTTTCCGCAACAAAACAATTACGTGAGAAGAGGCTTATCAAAATTCCCTCCTTTTTTGCGGAGGCTGTACAATCGCAGGTCCTAATTGAGCGCAAATTGACTTGGAGGCAGGAAGTCTGAAGCTGCCCAGACTGTGTGGACGGAGCTTTAATTTGAAAGCGTTTTGTTGCTCAAGACAGACCGGCCGATAAATGTAGAAAAGTATTGATTACCTCGGCGAGTCGGAATGTCACGTGAAGTGGTCACATGATACTACCAGACCAAAAAAATGACATACAGAAAGAGAGACAATCCACCAGATAGACAGGCAGAAAGGTGAACAAACTCATACACGGAGAGAAACAAAGAATGTAGACCAACAGACAGAGAGAAGGATAGGAGGGGTGGATGGATGGATGGATGGATGGATGGATGGATGGATAGATAGATAGATAGATAGAAGAAAGGAAGACAAATAAAGAGATGCATGGATCAAAAAGTAGTCGACAGAATGGTAGACAGATAGACAGATAGTTTGATTTATAGTATTAATATGATTAAATAGATATATAGTTGATGATGGGTGGATGAATGGATAGATGGATGCACAAAGCAATTATATATACAGATGGATGGTTAGACAAATATATAGATGGATGTATGGATGAATAGATGGATGAATAAAACGCGGTGGATTAGTGGGTAGTTAGACATAAAGATGGACAGACAGATAGATATAGACATGGATGAATTGTATGAATGAGTGTATAGAAAGACAGATTGGGATATTTAATTGGGAAAACCTAATATTCAATATCCTGTTGATGAGCATAAACAGGATATTAACAGACAGAGAGAGAGGGAGAGAGATTTTTATTTTAATAATTTTAAGAAATAAATATTTCAGTCAATTTTGGAGCTGTTTTTCCTCAAAAGTTGTTTAACTAAAATTATGTAAAAATGTGTAAAAAAAAAAATGAAATTGTTATAAAGTGCAACAGTTATTGAATAAAATGTGCAATTCAGAGTATACTGTTCAAGAGAAATATGAAACTAAGTCAGCCTTCAGATTAATTATTCTGCTATACTGGGAGCATTTCAGATGGACATAAAAACAGCCAAAAATGTCAAACCAAGCTTTGGAGACATCGAGATGGAGACTTGGAAGCCTGGTTACTAATGGGCAATGTCGACAACAGCTGTGCATTATGGGTAAGGACTGTCAAATCCGCCAATAAGTGGAGCAGATTTAAGATTAAAGATATCTGGAGAAAAGTTGCCAAATGTAAGAGTCTGAAAGCTAAGATACATCTGCTGATCTATCTATCTGTCTGTCTGTCTGTCTGTCTGTCTGTCTGTCTGTCTGCCTCTCTCTCTCTCTCTCTCTCTCTCTCTCTCTCTCTCTCTATCTATCTATCTCTCTATATATAAATATATACGTATATATATATGTATCCACCCAGCCATACATATATACATCGTATCTGTTTCTCTCTCGTTTGTTCCATTGATTTTGCTGTTTTAATTTTGTTCCAGTCAGATACTAATTTTCACCTTTTTCAGTTGTTTTTTTATTTATTTACTTCTGAGCAGAACAATCTCATTATTGAGAGAAGTCTACGTGTCAGCTCTTTCCAAAAGTAGTTAAAGAACTAGACTGATGTCTCACACTTAAACAAGGTGATCCATTCCCAATCTTCTCCGCTCGGAGCAGAACAAGATTTACAGTTCAATTTCATATCTGCATCTGGATTGTTTACCTCTAAAACATAAAACATCCTTCCTACAGGTCTGACGATCCAATCAGCTTTCGCTTCTCCAGCGCTCTGTTGTCGTTATCATCAAGCAGAAGCATTCAAAAGCCCAGCAAGTTACGGGAGTCAGTTCATCTATTTTACACGAGGAACTTCAGCCATTGCTGGTGACCTTAAGAAAAATGAAAGAAATCCCTCCCAGATCATTTTCTCAACGCTTTATCTGTTAAAAAAAAGTCCTCGGAACAATTAAAGGTTTTAGCTGTAGTTTAAACATCTAATTTCTCATGGTTTGAGAACATAAAAAATCTTTTTTGGGGGCCCTAATATGAATTTTTGAAGGCCCTTGTGTGGAGACACGTCTGCAGTCGATGTTTGATCATTCACTCTGCATTTATACCATTACTATTGCGATTATTTGAATTTCTATTGTAGCCGCGTTGCTTTCATCATCACGACGTTTGCATAATTGCGGTATTAGCGAACCCTCGCGAGTGGTCAGGTGATCATTTGCAATTGAACAAGGCCAAATACTTAGTGTAGAGCCATAATAAGTAGTGCAATTACCCAGCAGACATTTCTTTCATCCCGCAACAAAACTCAATATTGCATTTTTTTTTTAAATATTGCATTGGTTATAGTTAATATTGCTTCAAGCAGCCTCTATAATTTGCATATGTCTTGGTTGCCTCTCTTCCGCATGCATATATATTAATCCATCCGTACATCTTCTTCCGCTTACCCAGGACCAACCATGCTGTGGGGGCAATTTAAGTTCAAGTTTCAGGTTAGGTTTGGTTGAGATACCAAGTGCTTTTCACAATCATAGAATAATGAATATAATATATCAATTGACTAAGAGCCGCGAGCAAGACAATAGGTGACAAAGGCTAGGGAAAAAAAAACTATCTATCTGTCGTTCTATATATTCATTTATTTATTTATTTTTCCATCCAGCCATCCATGCATCAATCATTGGTTAGGAAAACAAAACTCTGAGAGAGAGAGAGAGAGAGAGAGAGAGAGAGAGAGAGAGAGAAGCATCTCACTGGTGTAAGTCTCCTCTAACATTCTGACTCTACCAAGTCTTTTGTGTGAAGGTTTTAGCTTCACGGTTCTACCCATCAGTCGAGTTCATCACTATTACTAAAAGTCATTAAAAAAATGATTTAACGTCCCTAAGAATGTATTGCAGAAATGTCAGTCCTCTGATATTAAATCAAAAGCTGGAAATTGGAATATGTCCTTGAGTCGACGTTTGCTTGTAGATACGCGGCCGCATTCGCGCATGTGGTGAATAGCATTTTCTTCACAGCTTGATTATTTCACATAATGCGCTGCCATGATGACTGAAAGACAAACAGAGCGGCTGT
The DNA here is from genome assembly GCA_017309775.1 of Paedocypris sp. Pulau Singkep. Classification (NCBI taxonomy): domain Eukaryota; kingdom Metazoa; phylum Chordata; class Actinopteri; order Cypriniformes; genus Paedocypris; species Paedocypris sp. Pulau Singkep. The sequence goes on from MU204205.1 coordinate 6,486,821, forward strand.
GGATGAGCTAGTGCACCCGCAGTCATTCAGTAATATACTCTAAAATTAATGTCTGTGCTCAGGCATTTTGAGCAAGTTGGGTCCTAAATGCTAAAAAACAGGGATTATGCCTTATGGTCACTTGCGGGGACCCTTGTCCAGAATCCACAACTTTGAAGACCTGTTGGTGGGAGCCCACTTTGATATATCGTAATTATGCAAATAAAACCTTTTTTATCAATTGTAAAAGCGCTAAATCTTATATGCGAGTATTTGAATCATGCACGTACATATAAGCACCCATATTTTCATATTTCAAGTCAGACACAATCACAAATAAATGGAAATATGTCGTCTACATGCAGGGGTGCGCTTTTTTTTCTTTAAATATTGGTTCTTGAGGCAGACATGCATATACGCTTTTATTGGCTCAATAACAGAAATAAAGACATATTAGCCACGACACCTAGCAGTAGCACACAAGCAACTTAGTTTTAAAAATATAAATAATTAATTTACCTGAATATCAAATAAAGAATAGAATAGAATGCCTTTACTGTCATTCTATCACATGGTTACAATGAAATTATGAATACTTATCCACACAGTGACACTTAGCAGTGGCTTAATAACACTGGAAGTATATAATAATTAATAATGAATAAATGAAATACAATAACATGGGGAACTCTGTTCTCTGTCTGAACTCTGTTTCATTAAAACTGGAATACGCCCACATATGAACATAGCAAGTGGAATCATAGCACCCCCTACTGGAGATATACTCTACTACTTTTAGAAATTAGTCACAAGTTAGGTTTGTTAAAAGAAGTATTGGTAAGAGAAGTATTTAGCCAGAATTGTAGGTTTCTGGAAAGAACACCAAGAATTTTTATTTTATGCTTGAAAAATCAGGGAAATGCTTATATTCGCGTAAGTAAGGTATAGGCAAGTATGTGTGTCGTAGAGAGTGTGTGCTTCATTTTCTTGACTTTTTATTTTTTTTACATGTGTTTTTTTTGTTTATAGTCTTGCATGAGATTCTAAAGGGGCTTTTTGAAACCTCTTGTGTATTTTTAGCAGGATTTGGAACATGCATTCAGTGCAGATTTGGTGATTATGTAAATAATTTCTAGCTGCATTATTCACTCGCTGTAAATAATCTGTTCATACGAAGGGTATTTACCAGGAAGATAATTATAATTACGAGCGGAATAAACCCTACATTTCATGACTCTTCATTCAAACGAAGCCCACGGGACAAACTCTGAACGATGGTTTAATAACTAAGAAGCCAAATACTTCAATCATCTGTGGCCGTTTGTTTGATATAGTACCAAGTCAGCAAGATTCTGAAAAGTTCCACAAACTTGGAAAAATGAAGAAATTACTTTTGTGATATTACGGTTCCATATTATTAAAATATTACTCACATTAAGCTTTTGCAAAAGTACTCATCTTAAATGAAACCAACATGTATTAAACTCTTGGTCTGAAGGCAGAACAACCAATCACAGAGTAGGACACACACACACATTCACACTCTCACTTCTATGTACGATTTCCAGACTCCATTTGTCCTACGTATTTTTGGGTCTAATAAATTTATATAAAACTGTATTCTTAATAATTGTAATTCTTTGTAACGTGTGTGAGTGGATATTGTTATGGAAGTGAAACAGCGATTTTAGGAAATTTATCTTCCAGATGGAGCCTTTTGATTTGAGGATGAATCATTACCTGCTGGTAAAATTTGCAGACATCTTTGATTTGAACTTAAAACAATTCTTCATTTCTTATAGACTGCACATCTCCCATCTTTGATCCTTTAAATATGTTTTTTTTCAAGCATGATCAAACATCTAATAAAAGCAGGCGTCCCTCTCACCAACGCGCAGCAGAAGGTCACACACGAAGACACACAGCATCTTCTTAAGGCTGCCCACTGCTCCAGTTTTGAGTGTGTGTGACTTCACAGAATGGTTAAAAGCAGAGCACAATTTCAACACCGCCCCTAGTGGTCATAGTGAAAAACACACTCACTTAAAGAGCCTGTTTTTTGCATCCCCTCGTCTATTTTCAGTCCAGTATTGTGACGAAGTTTAACAGCGTATGCTAAAAAAAAAAAAAGTCGTCAATGTTGTCTAATCGACGTGTCAGACATCCTCTACGCCCTGCTTGGTGTATAATTTTTAACCGAATGTGATCAATGAACGCTTTTTTCTGTAATGGGGTGATTGGCTTTTTCTCGCTGACCTTTAGCTGGAGTCTAATGGAGTCACACATTGGCTGAAGGAAACTGGATAAACAAACCCACTCAATTGACACGACGTCTTGGCCCCAGAAGTCAAACCAAAGCGTCGCGGTGACATTTCAGCCCTTATCTGCTTTAAATCAGCGTCTGTCTGCAAAGGAAGAACGTTTAGAGTGGGAGGATTATGAAACTGGAGAAAGCATCTTATCAACTATTCAAAATGTTATTTAGACATCTACGCATCCGATCGTTCTCTCTGTTTCTGTTTCTCCTTTTCCTCCCTCGTTATCTCCCTCTGTCTCTTTCTAACTGCACATTTCTCACTCTGTGTCTTTTGTTCTCTCTGTCTATGTATTAAACTCATGTTTTCTCTCTTTCTGTCTTCCTGTATCTCTCTCTTTCTCTCTTTCTGTCTTCCTGTATCTCTCTCTTTCTCTGTTGTTCTGCTTGTTCGTCTTTTCTGTCTCTTTCTCTCTCTCTCTGTCTCTCTTTCATTCTTTCTATTTGTAAAGTTTCTCTTTCACTCTCCCTTGTTTTTCCTCTTGCCTTGTTGCTCTCTCTCTTTCTCTCTCTCTCACTCTGTACCTTTCTTGCTCGCTCTCTTTAATCTTACAGCCTCTGTGCTGCTCTCTCTCTCTGTCACACTTTCTCTCTGTGTTGTTCCCTCTCTTATTTTCTCTCACTTTTTCTTTCTATCTTTCTCTCTCTCTCGCCCTCTTTTTCTGTCATGCGCTCTCATTCTCTCTCTCTGTGTTGTTATCTCACTCTCTCGTTTTTTTTCTCTGCGATGTTTTCTCTAACTCCCTCTCTCTCTCACTTTCTCTCTGTGTTGTTCCCTCTCTTTTTTAACTCACTCTTTCTTTCTATCTTTCACTTTTGCTCTCCCTGTCTTTCATGCTCTCTCATTCTCTCTTTGTGTGTGTTGTTGTCTCACTCTGTCATTTTTCCCCCTGCGATGTTTTCTCTCTCTTTCTCTCTCTCTCTCTCTCTCTCTCTCTCTCTCTCTCTCTCTCTCTCTCTCTCTCTCTCTCTCTCTCTCTCTCTCTCTCTCTCTCTCTCTCTCTCTCTCTCTCTCTCTCTCTCTCTCTCTCTCTCTCTCTCTCTCTCTCTCTCCATATTGATCATTCTCTTTCTATCTCTCACTTTTTCTTTCTATCTTTCTCTCTCTCTTTCTCCCATGCTCCCTCTCTGTGTGTGTTGTTATCTCACTCTCTCATTTTCACTCTCTCTGTTGTTCTCACTCTCTCAGGCACTTTTGTACTTTCTCTTTGGTTTTTCATTATCATGTTCTACACCCAGCTGTTTGTCCTTGCACTTGTAGTTCAGCATGTTGGCGATGTCTTACAGTCATCTTCCACTTCTCCGGCCGGTTTGTCTTCATCGCTGTGTGTTGCTTAATCCATTGTGTATCTTAAAAATCTCACCAATATCATTGTTTTTGCTTCTTTCATTTCCGCAATTTTACTGTCTCTATGTTCTTGTCACGAAAACAGATTGTAATCGCAGTAAAACTGTTTGCGGTATGTTGGCAGGTGTTTTTACTGTACAAGTATGTAAACAATGAACGTGTCACGCGGCAACATACGTACACAAGGACACCTCATTCAGTTTCTGGACTCATAAACAACCAATCGCAGAGCAGGACACACACATTCACATATCGATGGAGATTTTTCAGACTCCAATTCTCCTGCATATTTCTGTGGGCGGAAACTGGAAACCAAGAAGAAACCCACGCAAGCACGTGGAGAACATACACACTTTACACAGAAAGTTTCTGAGTCGATTAGCCCTTGTCGATATTTTCCGCTATCATTTTGACCTTACTGCATTTTAGCAGGTCTTCTGTCTATATCTATAAACGTGTTGGTCAGAATTTTACTCTTCGCCTAGCCTAGTATAAGCCAAATTCCAGCAATTTTGAAAAAGTTATTTAGTAGTTATCTTAGGTCGTTTTAAACCATGGTGTCCGTTTTACTTAAAACGTGTTTAGTGGCAATTTCTGAATTCAGAATTTCTGAACGTAAATTTTCTTTAGCTGCTTTCTTTAGCAGTAGAGTTGGTGTTTCGAAAAGCTTGAAGATGTAAAAACAAGTGCAATGTGACTTGCTGTAGTTTAGAATAGATTAGATGTAATCGTAATTTATATTAATCGTATCAAAGATGCTATAGTCTTAAGATTTCCAATGGAAATTATTTTAATCTTCACCATTTGAGTGAATCCTTTGATAAATAAAGGTCAATTGAGTCCAAAATCAGTGTTAATCCAGTAAGGCCAGTTTTACTTCCTCACAATGAACTCCGTGTGTAGGTCACAAATGACAAGAAAATGAAAAGAACAAATCAAGATGTATTTTTTTAGAGTTGACAAATCAATAAAAAAGACTCATTAAAATACAACTATATTTTGTTTAAATGGTTAAAAAAAAATCCCATCTTACCAGTAAGCATAAAAGCTCAAAAAAGCATGGCATAACCAGCATCGGTGAATTTTTGTCAGTGATTAGTTTGATTCGTTTTTTGAATATTTGCTAGTGATTAGTTTGACAAACAAGAGCTCACAATTGTCCCAGAGTTCAGGAAAGTTCCTGTTCACGGATCAATTCTCCGGAAACTTCTCAGGTTTGAGGTGAAGTTGCCACGAACTCCTCGTCTGACAAGTTCTAGCTGGAGCTGAAAAAAGAATCGTCTGTGAGTGGATATGTTGCATATGTTAATATGTTAAAGTATTCTGTAATAAAACTGTAATATAAAAATAGAAGAGTCATTACCTGATTAACGACCTTCTCTTGAACCTGAGACTCTGACAGCATTACCAGACTGGAGAACTCTACCTTCAGTCCCGTCACTGATTGATCAAAAAGAGTCATGTAAAAGAGCTCAGTTCGATCCCAAACATTCACAGTCCCAATGTGAAAAATAATAGATATTTTAAATACAGCAGTAAGCAGTTATTGCGGAGTTCAAGCATCATTCCAAGTATGATGGCTATCAAGTGCAAAACAATTATTATTAAATAAAAAGCATCAATTGAGCCTCACAAACACACGTACAAACATTTCGTTTGTATAATTGGCAGTTGTTATTCACTGGCTTACGGACATTTTTTTTCACTCAAATGTGTTTACTGGGTGGCATAAAGATAATAATATATGAATGTATAAAAATGCATTTTTGTGTAGATAGTACTGAGCATGGCATCTCTTTTTTCTTTTTAAAGTGGTCAATCAAACCTATAGATAAAGCTGCCAAAGAAACATTTGACAGTATATATGTCCTTTTTGATTTGCCATTTTGAGAAAAAAGTAAACATTGAAACTTTTTTAAAGAAGACTTACATATGTAAACTGGATTAAAGTTCAACACTTTTAAATATCACGGATTAGACTGTTGTTTTGGAACCGGCACAAAAACAACAAAATTATCAGTGCCAAAACAAATCAGTGCCAAAACAATTTGAGTAATTCGTCTGGTTTGTCTTAAGCCCCATTTCATCTAATATTTAACACGTGTGCTCACTAAACGAAACATGGACTTACAAGGATAAAACTGACTTAGCGCCACCTAGCGACCAAACATATGTTCCTCTACGCTCACTCAGCCTAACACTGAGTCCAGCCCAATAGCTAACACGGTCCTACTCCGTTGAACCAATTGTTCTGGTTCCATAGGCCTGAGAAGTGTCTACTCCGAGACTCTAAGAGCAGTTTCTTGAACTTATTAATAAAAGACTTGTAAAAATACAGTGACAGCTGGAATTAACATACCGTATGCATCTGAATTGGCGAGTGAAGGTGATCATTTTCCACACAGGAGAGAAGATACAGAGAACTGAGTGAATCTCCTCATACAATGGTATATTATTATTCAATTTAACCTGTCTAGAGTATCATTTAAAAAGACTCACCTTGTTCACCGATATAGCAGAAGAAAGGATGAGTGAGAAAACAGGCTTCATCTGTCCACTGCCCAAAAGACTGGAGAGAGACGGTGGTGCAGTGCTGACTTCCTGCCTGTCCCTGGTAATAGATCCCATTATCGGGCTGTGCTTGATCACCACTACTGCCGAGTAGCCAGTTGGTGAAGGTGGAGTTGCTGTGGTCGGACCACACTCGGTTTCTGTACAGGCCGATCCACACATTAAAACCACGAGCTGCAGCCAGTATCTCCTGTAGTTCAGTCTCGTTCCTCACACTGGCCAGGTCGGTGAACATCTCCCTGCAGTAGCTCTGAGCATCGCTCCAGGTCTTGCCAAGCCATACAAGAACATACTTCTGAGATGAATTTGGTCTGCCTAAATTCGGCATACAAAGAGCAGTTATAAGGACCTTAAAATCCCGCATATACGCGAATATAAGCACCTTGCAAAAAAAATCAATAATTTTTGTTAGTTACATTTCTGGCTCAATTACGGTAATATTCTTCTAAACATACCATTTTTTTAACAAACCAAACTTGTGACTCGTATCTTTTTGATATTATTTTACTTGAATGATTATTTGACTCGAAAAAGTCAATTTTAGTGGTCAGAACTTTGTTTCCCAAGTCTTTGCACCACTGGCAAAGCAACTGCGGGAGGCCTGTCGAGCTCTCTGTTTATCCAACGCCTTGTGAAGAGAATGTAAGCGTTTTGATTGTGTCTGTTCCTTGCCTGTGTTCTTAATTTTCGACAGTTTTGACTCTTTCTGCGATTACACATTGGACATTGCTTTTACTCGCGTAAATACGGTATGTAATTCATAAACCAATTTGAGTGGTGAAAAAATGTTTGAGAAGAGTAACAAACATAGAAGATATGATGATTGTCGTTCCTTCTTACCATCATAACAAACAAACAAATAATAGGTGCTACAAGATTCATCCCACCACTTTCCGTTATAATCCAGGTAGACACAGAATTCGTTAGCTAATTTGTTGTTTGGCGTGCTATCGAAGCCTCGAAAATCTTTCTCTCCATCCTTGTAGAAGCTTTCATCTTGCAGGGACCATCTCCAGCTTGTTAGGTCATCATACAGTCCAATCCAGGCTAAACTATTAAAACCACTGAAAACTCCGTAAACCGTGCTAATCAGCAGGTTCATCTCCTCCATGTTGTCAATGGTGGCCAGATCAGTGAAGAACTCTCTGCAGTAATTCTGTGCGTTGGTCCAGATCATCGGCTGGTTCACAAAGTAATACTGACGAGATGATGCTTGACCTTAGAAAAGGAGTAAAGACATTTCGAACAATTAGTGCAATACTAAATGAAAGGAAAGTTTTTAAAAATAATAATTGATGAATTTTCACTTCTATAGGAGTTCAGGAGGCCCACTCTGGGATTTGCATTGTAAGCCGTTCATAAAGGGGGGGGGGGGCTCTGTATTACGTATATTGATTTCAATTTAGTCTTTAGTTATAAGTTTTTTTGTTTGTTTTAGAATTTTAGTTAGCTTAACAATAGAATTCATTGATCTTCTGCTGCTTGATCACTGGGCCGGAGGCAGGATACACACGCTGGATCGAAGGCCAACCATTAGCAGAGCGGGACACACAGACAAACACACTCACACACTCACTCATACCTATATGGTCAACTTTCCAATGCCAAATTAAATTCTGCAATTGAAGGACACATGTCAATTTTAAAAATCCTGTTTACTCACCTGTGTAGCAAACAAAAGCTAAATTATTATTACAGTTTTCATCTGTCCACTGTCCGCTGTCACTGAATGAGACGGACGTGCAGTATTCAGTGTCATGAGCGTTATCTGGCTGTCCAGGTTTCCAGTAACTGAACGTAGAATTACTCTGATCAGACCAAGATCTGGTTCTGTACAGTCCAATCCAAGCATCAGTGGAAGCCGTCTGTATCAGATGTATCACCCAAGTGTTTTCTGTGTCATTCCTGATGCTGACAAGATCCGTGTAAAATTCTCTGCAGTAACTCTGAGCATCGCTCCAAGTTTTAGACTCCATAATGAGCACGTAACTTGTACTGGCATTTACCTGTCCTGTAGATGAACACCAATAGATGAATAGGTAAACTTTGGGTTTTGAAATGCATGTTAAAAAGTCTTAAAGAACTTCTTACCGTCAAAACAAACAAAAGGGCGTAACGATGAGTCGGGGGATTCAATCCATATTCCTCTGTAATAATGCTGCATGTATATATACAGACTCTGTCCACCTACGTCCTGCGGAATCCAAACATGCCAGTTTTCGAATCCTTGCAGTGCTGTGTTATCCAGGGACCACCACCAGCTGTTCAGATCATCATACAGGCCAATCCAGGCCAAACCAAAGAAAACCCCATGAATTGTGTCAATCAGCTGGTTCATCTCCTCCATGTTGTCAATGGTGGCCAGATCAGTGTAGAACTCTCTGCAGTACGTCTGAGCTTCGGTCCAGATCATCGGCTCATTCACAAAGTAATACTGGCGAAGACCACATGAAGATTGTGAGCAAATGTCTGGATGAAACATTGAATTAAATGTTAGAGGAGTTTACATCATCAACCTATTTAGAAACATACAGTAATTCCAAAACTAAAGATAAAGACCCAACAGTCTCCGGGCAATTTGTGTGCGTTTGCATGTTGTGTTCTTTAAGGCAACCTTGGGGGTCTCGAAAGGCGGCAAAAAATAAAATTGAATGTTTTATTATTAATAGCACCTTTCACACATACAGACGTTGCTGGAAAATTACTGGTAAAATGCAGGCATCCAGTCATGTGTGAGGAGACAAATGCTGGTAAATTAGTTTCTGCATTTTCCCACCAAGTGTACCTGTAATGATGCCGGTAAATTTACCGTAAAAACTGCCCTTTGTGAAAGCAGAACGAAGATTGCCAGAATAAGCACGCAGAAGTACAGCACACACTGACGTAAACGACCTCTCTGAGCCAATCAGAACATTCTGACAAGGGTCGGCCCGTACTACTCGAGGTTACGCAGGTGCAGCTGTTGAAAAGGTGTCACCAGTTGATGATGTCACAGAATATTCATTTTCGTTGTTTACAGAAATCATAGTCGGAAATGTCCTCCAACTGGAACGACAGTGGAGTGAAATCGAAAGGGGCAAATGTCTCCAGATCAGGAGACAACAATTTCAGATTAAAACAAAGAAAATAAAAGTGCTGTTTGCTTTGATTGTAGTGAACCTGGGATTTATTTAGTGTTTTAGTGGTAATGTTTTTTTTTTTTTTGCCAATTTTGTACTTCAATTCAGAAAGTACTTCTTAATGGTTCAGAAGCCCCCTTCTGACATTGGCATTGCGAGCTGCTCATAAGAGTGGGGGGCTTTGTAAGCCCCTGGACCACAACTGCCTTCTCAATTCTGTTTTATGATCTTACTCACTGTTGTAGCAGAAGAAAGGCATGTTGGCAAAGCAGTATTCATCTGTCCATCTCCCAGAATACCTAAGTGACACAGCAGTGCAGTGCTGTAGACCCCACTGGTTAGCATAGAAACCATTATCTGGTTGTGGGAAAGATTGGGGTATTTCTGGTCTCCAGTTTTGAAAGTTGGTCATCTGACCATCCGACCAAAGTCGATTTCTGTACAGGCCAATCCACGCTGGTGGTCCTCTGAGGTTGTTGTAGATCTGCTGGTGTTCGGTCAGATTCCTCACATTCACCAGATCAGAGTAAAGCTCTCTACAGTACTGACGGGCATCGGTCCAGTTTTTGTAGGTTTGGGTGATCCGGATATAAGTCTGAGTGGCATTTGGTCGACCTGAGATGTTGAACGAAACAAGTATTTATCGTTTTTGCTTATAGGAAGGGGACTGAAGTAAACATCTTACCGTCGTAGCAAATAAATTCCATTATGGTGTCACAATTTTCATCAAACCAGTATCCGTCACCATTCATGTAGACACATAATTGGTTTCCTCCATTGTTGTTTGGCTCATGGTAAAAATTCCTGAAATTTTTTTCTCCTTCCTTGTAGAAGCTTTCATCCTGCAGGGACCATCTCCAGCTGTTCAGGTCATCATACAGTCCAATCCAGGCTAAACAACAGTAACCTCCAAAAAGTCCATGTATCATGCTAATCAGCTGGTTCATCTCCACCGGGTTGTCAATGGTGGCCAGATCAGTGTAGAACTCTCTGCAGAAACTCTGAGCTTCAGTCCAGTTCACTTGCTGGTTCACAAAGTAATACTGACGAGATGATGCTGGTCCTTTCAGATTGAAAGAGGAATTTCAAAATGGAAATAGATTAGGTTGACTTGATTGAATAGATTTACTCAGGTTCTAAACAGAAACACGACACATATTAGAAAAGGAAAGTGAAATCAACATGAAAACATTTCTCAAGGTGGATTCAAAAGTGGTTTTCCAATTTGATTTCTATAGAAGAATTAATAATCTTCAGTTTTACAGTCGATTTCAATTAGTGAGACCAGCAACTTATTGAAACATTTATTGAATCTTAAACGACCAAAAGAATTACATAAGCCTAAAAATATTTGCTTATTTGAGCTAAAATCTCAGTTAGAACAAAAAGTACCAAAAGAGACAAAAGAACATAACAGTGAACAGGAAAAAGAAGCCACGAGTCACCCATTTATGTCAGATTTAAAGTCTTTAAACAAAGATGTAAAGAATGTTATGGTGTTCATATTAAGATGAAGACTGTACTTCTAGTATTTTCTCTCGTTAAGTTTTCAAGTATTTTTCAGACTATGAAGTGCACGTAAAAATAAATTTGTTCCTAAATTCACTGTACGCTTTATAATCTGATGTGCCTTTAGTCCAGAACCTCTTCTAAATCAAAGATCTACTCACCACTGTAGCAAAAGAAAGACAAATCGGCACCGCAACTTTCCTCTGCCCAGGTTCCGTCCAGAAAATTCACTGCTGTGCAAGTCCCGACGTAACGGGGTTCTCCAGACCCCCAGTTTCTGAACGTAGAATTACTCTGATCCGACCAAGATCTGGTTCTGTACAGTCCTATCCAAATCATCTGATAAAAGGTCTGTGAAACAAAAAGCTCAATCTCCATATTTTCGGTCTCGCTCCTGATGCTGGCGAGGTCCGTGTAAAACTCTCTGCAGTAACTTTGAGCGTCACTCCAGCTTTTCGTTGGAACGGACTGAACGTACGTGGCGGTGGCGTTGGGTCTTCCTGGAAGACATGATGAAAGCATGGCAGATAGCTTGGTACTTTGAGAAGATTAAAAGAAAACTCACCGTCGTAACAGATGAAAGAATGCTGAGTTAAGCAGTTGTCTGCGTACCAAACTCCACTCTGCGTGTACACACACATGCCGTCTGTGTGATCAACTACTGGAGTTGGATCATACCAGTTTGTAAAGTCACTTCCACCTTGGACGAGATTAGCGTCCTGTAGAGTCCATTTCCAGACGTTCAGATCATCATAGAGCCCGATCCAGGCTAAGTCGGTGAGGCCATCACCCGCCACATCGAGAAGCTGCACCGTCTGCTGGAGATCTTCAATGGTGGCCAGGTCGGTGAACTTCTCCCTGCAGTAGCTCTGAGCATCAGACCACGTCACGGACTCATTCACAAAGACGTATTGCAGTGGAGCTCCTACGACGAAGCTGATGAAGCCTGGAGATGAAGGAGAGTTTCAAAATACATCTGGTTTAAAGGCAAACAAGAACGACGTGAACTTGGTCATGAATGAGACACTTCACAGTTAACTGGTTATTCTGTTCGACTCACTGGTAAAGATGAGCAGATTAAACATAGCTTCTGAGGTGCTGATGAAAACCAATAGTAAAACCTGTCGCGTCTGGTTGGAATGTAGCAAAATAATGTTTCCTGAGCATAAGAAGCTGATGCTGCTCTTCTCTAAAATGTGGAAATGTTGTCATATATTTATATTTTCACAAATAATCTGGGTGGGGCTTACCAGCTTAGAAGGTGGAAAGGCATAAAACATGTGCATGTGCTCACACACCCTTGCTTTAATTCTGCTTTTGTGCTTCGTACTGTGTTTTTTTTTTTATACAATCTTTACATATCTAAAGGCAGGAATGGTCCAGCGGTTAGGAGTTGGATTTGCCACTCACGTGATGCTGGTTCGAATCCTGCTCTGGTGGGTTCTATAGCTGAGTGTCCTTGGGGCGAGACACTGACCACCAACCTGCATTGCTCCGTGTTTGTGTGAGTAACTTCACTGGATGATTGATACGGTTCCTAGTGGAGACATGGACAAACTCCCCTCACTAAAGGATGTGAAAGTGGATTTCGTTATTAAATATTATTTCTGCTGTTCTCAATACATATTCAAAATGGCTAAAGTATAAAAGCAGCTTTGGTGTCGAGCTAGGAAATTATCCATAGATAAATAAAATAATAGAATTATGGTGATAGCCAATGTTCTTTTATTTTTAGCGAAACATCTTTCTATTCACATACTACCCTTAATTACACAACATTATATATATTTTTAACCAGATGCGTATCTATGAAATGCTGTCTGTCTGGTTTTGTGCTTTTTTTTTTTTTTTGCAAAAAGGTTTTCATTATCTCACACAATTCATGGTTCAGTTGTTTTGGAATTTAATAGAAGAATTTAAGTTGCAAAAATGCTGTTGTCTAAATAGTGTGGGATTAAAATATGTTTTAATCCTACACAAATCCTGTAACTTGATATTAAAACAAAAGTGCCATTTGACATTTCAAGGAATAAAAATAGTTTTATTTATTAGTATTTTTTTTAATTAAAGAAAAAAACGTTTATCGAAGTTTATAAATCGCTTCTAGTTTTGTTTATTTTATTTTGTCGTTTTACAGCAACGACATTTTGCACTTAAATTTGGATGGGAGAATTAAAATGATACTAAATGTACTGTGTATATAGTAGATTCGACATAAATTAGAAGTTTGGCTGAAATGCCGTTTGGTTGGATTTTCGATTAGAATGTTTCAATTTAATGCTGTTTTTTTTTTTTTTACAATTTTTTTTTTACAATTTTTTTTAACTCTTTTTACTGTTTCACCCGACACAATTTCCTCAGAAAGTGAAAACAAAACTATAGCTGTCTAGAATCTGCGACTCTGAAAGATAAGCTGCCTTTACGTCGCCATCTTTGTTACCGAGTGTGTGTTGCCTGTGAGTGCTAGCTAGCTGCTAATTGACTTGTGAAGAACTGTTAAAACATGACTTTGCGTTGCTAAACAACCCTTAGTTTATTCGTCTGTGTTGGGGATATTATCTGCAATGTATCGGCGCGGGACGAACAAGAAGGACCATGCGAAGGCGGAAAAGGAGAAGAGCGAGAGCAGCAAGTTCGCGGAGCTGCTCGTGTTCGGCTACGCCTGCAAGCTGTTCCGGGACGATGAGAAGGCCGTCTTCCACGATCAGGGCAAACATCTCATCCCATGGATGGGGGAAAAGAACATCATAATCGATAGGTCGGTCAAACAAACTTCATGGGATTCTAACTTAACCAACTTCTTGTCTCCCAGAGGGACCGCGGGTGTCCGTTGTGTTTTTGCGGCACAGAATGTGTGATGTTTGCTTCCCTTCCCAAACGTGACCGAATAAACCCGACATTAACGGTTTAACATGTCATGCTTGGATTCTGATTTCTAGAAGACGTGTGTCTTGGCGCCTAAACTCTCAGTCAGACCACGTCAGTTTCCTGGTTGTTGGCCTGGTCATTCTGGTTTAGATGGAACTAACAGATAGACAGATGAACAGATATATGCAGACAGACAGACAGACAGACAGATAGAATAAACGAATATGAATAAAAAGGTGGATGGACAGAATAATAGTCCACATAATGGTAGAAGGATAGATAAATAGAGAGACGGATAGATAGACAGACAGACATACGGACTGATAGATATATAGACAGACAGAGAGACAATATAAATAAGCGGACAGACAGACAGGAAGATTATTAGATAGATTAACAGATGTTAGACAAGTATATTGAAAAATAGATGGATGAATATAAATAGGCAGAGAGAAAAGACAGATGGATAAACGGAGGTTTATATATATATATATATATAAGACAGACAGATATTTTAAGATATATTTGTATCTTACAGACAGATAGGTAAATAGATCTTGAAAGAAATATGCAAAATAATTACAAAAATGTACAAACAAAAGAGACGACTAATGTTACAAACACAACGTCATTGTGAGTCTGACATGGTTTTCAACCAGCAAAACCATCGTGGGCTTTTAATTTGGATTTACGCTAGACGAGTAAACGCAGAAGCAGAATCCTCGTTCTCCAGCCTGGGAAACTCACAATTGGCCTCCATTGCACTTTATTTATGTCTAAAATAAAGTGTGGAGACCGTAATATGACGAGGACGGTGAGGAGCGGGCTCTGGACTTAACAGTCATTGCAGCAGATCATTTATTGTTGTTTTTTTTTAACCCTTGCAAGCCACTGAAGAGTTCCCTGTGATTGTAAATGAGTCTGTGCATTATGGTGGCTCCGGAATTTAATTTCCGTCTACCCCCTCCTTCCTGACAAGATCCTAAAACCGTGATTGGTATGTGTGGTTCTGATAGCTTCCTCAACACACACTCTTAGACGTCCGTCCAAAATTTTGATTCACAGCGGCCAATCATTTCCTTCAAAGCCACCTTAATCTGCATGGACGTGTTTCTTATTTCCAATGTGTATGTGTGTGTCTCTCTGTCACGTAACAAAACACTTATTTCCTCAGCAATTAAGGCTAAGGGGTCCATCCGGACCCCAATTGCCACCTCATCGCCCACTTCTCTTTTTCGCCGAAGAAACTGGAACTGAGAGGTGGAATACAGGAGCGTGGGAAAATTTCCTCCAAATGGGTTCTTGCGGATAGGTATTTATGTGTTCGGGCTTGTGTGGATGTACCTCTTTTATTTACAGTAAATGTAGGAATCTAAAAGTTGTCAGACAAGGGTACAACAATGGTTTGTTGAACCATTTAAGGTAAGAGGAGAGTTGTTTGCGTAATTTGATTTGCTTTTTGCGCCTTTTTTATATTTAAACTCTTATTAAATCTGACTATTGCCAACCAGGCAATGTTCAGCTCTTTGCGGAACGCTGGTAAACCATGTAGCATTTTGGTAAAAGCAAACCGTTCTATTAGAATGAAATCTAAAAGCTCTACTTCTAGGCTTCGCCAATGTGGTGAGTATTTGTTGTATGTACTTACTGTTGATTTCCCCACATCTTTAACCCGGCGATTCGTATTGCAGGTACGATGGCCGCGGTCATTTACATGATCTGTCGGAATATGACGCGGGCTCGTGGAACCACGACTACCAGCTGTCTGAAGAAGAGGCCAGGATCGAGGCTCTGTGTGATGAAGAGCGATACCTGGCCCTTCACACCGACCTTATGGAAGAGGAAGCCAGACAAGGTAAAGCTCGTCTTCAAGGGGGGGCCAACATGGCAAAATCATTGATAATTTTATTTATAAATGTTGAAACTTGTTCATTAGAAAGTCAGATTTTAAAATGAATAGAGGGAGTTTCTCAATATGGCCACTAGGGGCAGTAATTTGTAAAAATTGTGCTCTGTTTTTTAATTGAAAAAGCCTTTAATTGCCCACGGTTGTAGAGCCAGCCGGACCGCGATTCAAGTCTCCATCGCTTTGGTTGTTATAAAATATGATATACTATATATTAAATAACATTTAATATTAACAATATTATTGTGTTATAATGTGTTAAAATGAATTGAAAACCATTTTTAATATAATACATATAAAATATGTATAAAAAACAACTGAATTATTATAAAACATTATTTACTTTACGGTCATTTATCAGCCGCTTTTTTCCAAAGCAACTTACAAGTCAGTACAATTTTTTTTGACTAATCCAGAATTTCAGCTTTCTCTAGAAATTATGATCCAGTCGATGTTCCAAACCCCAGCGCTCTACTTACTGCAGGTTAAACCGCTGGTGAATAGTTTTATGTGATTTGCGTTGGTGCTTGTAGATGCTCCATCGTCACGACACTTGTCTGAGACTGTAATATTGCTGGATATTCCTGTAGTGACATTCTTTAAAATGGTTAAACCAGGTTTGTAGTGTTTCCTGTTTGTGGTCAGATTGCCTAAATCAGTTTGTGGCTTTTCTTGTGATCCTTGTCTGTGATCGTGGCCTTCAGATTCACCAAGGTCGCTACATAAACTCCAGTGTTTTGTGACGTTCACCTTTCTCAGCTCGACTTCAGGGTCGTAGTTTAGTTTATGAACCGTGCTGTAGTGCGACTGCACATTTTCCATTTTTGGAACCACATTTTGCAGAAGAAGCAAGCGTATTTAGAAATGGAATGCAAGTGTTTTAAACGTCAGCGTCATTGGTCAATAGGTTGATAGGTCAAGTTTAAAATAAAAGATGGATGAATGTATTTTACACCTTTCACATTTTTTTTTGTTTATTTTACATGACATTCTTTTTTTTATTAGCCTCTTGGTCTCCACATATTGTGTCGAGATACATATAACCTGGCTTTAGGGGTGGGCGGTATACCGGTATTAACGTGAATACCGGTATTGAGTTGCGCCACGATATGGATTTTGCAATATCGTGGCTACCGTGGCACTTTCATGAATTTACCTTTTATACACATATATCAACGCTTTAATACATTAAAATACATTTGTTTCGTTATAACTTTTAATTACGACACAGATACATTGCTAATCGAATACAGAAAGCGTTGGAAGAAACTGCATTAATAGATCACCCGCGAGACAATTCTGCTCGTTTTATTTTGGTCAAAGTCTGTTCTCGATTGTTAACCTTGGTTTCAGGCAACTTTAGATTCAGACGCGCGCGCGAAAGAAAGGGAAAGTGTAACGCGCGCTGGCTCTGGTCTCCATTTTTGTCTGTGTCACTTTCTCTCTCTCTCTCTCTCTCTCTCTTTCTCTCTCTCTCTCTCTCTTGCTGTATATCTCACTGTCTCTCTCTCTCTCTCCCTCTCACTGTCTATCTCACTCTTGCTCTCTCTCTCTCCCTCTCCCTCCCTCCCTCCCTCCCTCCCTCCCTCTTGCACTCTCTTAAAAGATAGACCGCAAGCCATTTAATTTAAATGTTTTTTTTTTTTTTAATAATTGCCTGGACTACTTTAACAGATATACAGTATTTAAAATGACAGCTGCTTCTCCAGGTTTCCCCTTGCGTTTTAATGTCTTTATTTTACTTTATATAAAATAAGAATACCCCCCTCACAGACACACAATATCGTGATATAATACCGATACCGTCTGCACACTAGAAAATACCGTGATATGAATTTTAACCCATATCGCCCACCCCTACCTGGCTTTATCAATAATTAACTCGGTCTCTCTCTCTCTCTCTCTCTCTCTCTCTCACACACACACACACACACACACACCACTAATTAACCAATTGTATATAGCGTGGTAAATATTGATGGAAATATTGCCCCTTCCAATAATGATCCAAAGAAATTGATATACAGTATATGGACATATTAAATCTGAGCTCTCTGTGACCATTGGATTTTTTTGCATTTAAGACGAAAAAAGAAAAGGAAGAATTTCCATTCGTACTTGAAGGTTTGCATTTGAAATATATACATTTTGAGAAGTCGTTCACTTTGTGCGCTTGACAGTTTAACAGCCAAGTGTCTAGTTGTAATAGGTACTTGTCAGGCTTGTTTGGTGGTTACTGGCTCAGAACGTACCATTGACAGAAAGCGGCATGGCATTGATTTTTTTTTTTGTTTTTTGTTTGAGGACCGATAAACTAGCAGAACAGTATGTTAAAGTATGTTTCTACTACAACTAGCCTCTTGAACAGAAATCTCAAACCCATAATTGCATTTTTCCAAAAGCACTTCTGTTTTCTGACCCACAATTCTGTCCCGATGCGTGTGCACACACAAACACACACACACACACACACACACACACACACACACACACACACACACCCACCAGCGGACAAAGACCGCACGTCATGAAATTTGTCGCATCAGGCTGAAAATCAGGCAAAAACCGGAGAAGTAAAACGAAATTTCACTTTCACCAAACTTTTGCTTTTGGCTGATTCCACTTGTGGAGTTTTTCATTTTCTTCAAGTGCTGCCAAAATTTTAAGGGAGTGTCGCTCTGTGATTGTAGTAAAAAGTTGCAATATGCCTGCAAAATTTAGAAACAGATTTTTTTTTGGTTAATAGAAAATTGTTGCAGTCTTTTTCCCTCCAAATTAAATAAGCCCTCACTTTTTTTGTCTCAACTTAGCTTGGTCACTTTAAAACTCTTTTTACATTTATATTTTAAGACTCATTTATAAAAGTCGTGACTTACTGTGTTTGATCGGTTGTGTTCAGTAAGATTTTATTTGACATAGTAAGCCATACTATCCAATACACATATTAGGAATTTGGCTTGTATAGATTGTTCCGCTCGTCCATTGTTATTTTCACTCATTCTTCCTTCACAACAAGATTCAGGTAACAAATCTTTCGGTTAAAGAATGTTTTTGCCTATTTAAACATTGCACGTTGCGATTTAATGCGTTTCTTTTGAGAGCGCTTTTCAGTGCGTAGCGTCTCCTATTCAACACCTTCCGCGAAACGTTGCTATTAATTAAAAGCCAACAATTCAACAATTAGCGCTCTTCAGCTGCCGCCGTACTTTTAATTGCTAAGTCATTTTTGTCGAGGACGTTTGGAAAAAAATACGTCACTCAAACGCACACCAGAGACGAAAGCACGATGTTCTTTCAAGCTCCAAACCACGCGCCTCTCGAGAAGCCGAGAAATGTAATATTGATTCCTGCGTCTTGTCATCTTAAACTCTTGTTAGGGGTTCAGTCCCGGATCACTGACTCTTATTTTTTGGGGATTTCGATGATGAGGATTTATATTATTATTGTTTTTATTAATATGCAGTTTGTAGTGGGAAAGAGTCCTGATATCATAAGAGGCTGAAATGCTATATATTTTCATTCATCTATTCATCAATGGATTCTCTCTATTTTCCCTCCATCTATCTTTAGGGTTTTTAGAGGGACACATTCCATATACCTTTTGATATCATGGAACTTTATAAATATATCTGATTGGCTGAACCCCGCAATCACTGCTTGCATTAGTTGTATTTCTTAAGAATCATTGTACTTTACCGTTATTTCAGAAGAAGCTTTTAAAAAGTGCCGCACATGTTACGTAAACATGCCATTACAATTTTCTATAATTACGATTAATGATTGTTCATTTTATTTTATTTATATTTTCCCCTCATAGTTCACTGACAAATTTTGTACAATAAAAATGCTTGCATTAAAAGTGCAAGATGTTTTTTAATAAAGTGTGTATTACTTCATTTTAACCTAATTGAAGGGAAACACAGATCTTTTTTTATTGATCTTTGATTGATCTTCACAGATCTTCTACTTCTATCATACAACCACTTTGTTCTTGTCAAAAAAAGTAAAGAAAATAAATAACCAGCAAATTTGTGAACAGAATACATTTTTTATATGTTCTTATTTACATGGGAAATTAGCTGTTCTCTTCTAAATAAACTAACATTATAATTAACATAATTAATTAACATATAATTTGTAATATGATAAATCCTGTGCATTTAATGCATATTCTGTAAACAAATATTTTAATGTAATTGTAATGGAAGTTGAACTCTGTTAAACACCGTTGCATGAGGTGATCTTGTCATGTCACTAAATGAACATGAATTTACTCTTCAGTAGTTACTAAGAAACGCAAATGTGTTTAACTCTTTCAGGTTTGGTGTTTAACTACGTAGGCCGCAGTTTTTTTTGTACAAGTCAAGGGAAATTGCTCAACAAGTGGAGCGGAGGTCATGTGACTCAGGTCACTTGCCTTCACATCCGAACGTTTCAACTTGGAAAAATTTGAACGATTTTAAGTTCTGAATTTAGATTTTTTTTTTTATTATTTGTACAGCCCCAGATTAACATATTGAATTGAAAAAATTTTTATTAGTCCCACAGCGGGGAAATTTCACCTGCTTTCTCTGGGAATCGAACCCCATGACCTTGTGTTTTGTGTTTGCAGAGGAGGAGTACAAAAGGCTGAGTGAAGCTTTGGCGGATGAAGGCGCCTACAACGCAGTAGCATTCCGTTACAGTGCCGACTACTACGATCCCTCTCAGCCCACCGAGGAAGAGGAGGCTCACAAAGCAGCAGGTACAGTCCACATTTACTCTAAACATCCTTTGAACGCTTCGCCTGAGGGGAACGTTTCTTAGCGAAGATGCTGTACGATCAGGCCAGCCTCCGGGATGAATCATGGCCGGATCAGTGTCATCTTTGATCCTGGATGCTCTGAAATGCTCGGCGGTGGATTTAGATAACCGGCAACCAACCCTTCTTTTAAATTATCGAGCAATTTCTGTCGTTTTCCAATTTTTTGTTAAAATTGTCAATATTTTTCTTTTTATAGAAGCGTTGAAAATCAATCATTGGTGTTTTATTGGATTGGGAGACACTAGTTTTTTTTTTTTTTCAATTTCTGTTGTATTCTGTGCTTAGTGTGCTTTGTGTGAGAATAGAGAAGGTTTTATTTAAACAAAACGCTCAATCACAGAGAAGGAAGAGCTTGCTGTTCCGCAGATTTACATGTGGAGCTTGTTTTTCCTCTGAGTAAATGTTTCCTGCATCAGCACAGATCAATTCTGCAGGAGTAAGTGTGGCGGCAGTGGAGGGATGGAAACTTTCCTTCCAGTGCACCAGAGCAGCTTCTTGTTTGGTTTTTAGCTCAACAAATAACCCTAAGCTGTCCTGACTGAAGCAGACAGTTTCTAGTTCATTTCTAAAGCACAGAAGAACGTCTCAAAGCAGCTGTAAATGAAATAAACAGTGACTGACACAGACTGTAAGCCTCGAGAAAACTCAAAGGCGACAATGGCTAGGAAAAACAAAACCTTTGAAAGATTTACGTCAAGGAACATTTGTGTTGACGCTTTTTTGCTTAGCTTTTTTTGTTTTGCACTAGTTACTAAGCGCTAAAGATCTAAGGTCCTTCGCTTTTTGCCATGTTTAGTTTTTTTTTTTTTTTCACTTTTGCTTCATTTCAAATCTTGTGGAATTGAGAGAATGGGAAAGAGAGAGAGTTAGCTAGTGACAGAACGAGAGAGATGGAGTTAACGACAGAACGAGAGACAGAGAGCAAGATAGCGACAGAACGAGAAGGAGAGAGCAAGATAGCGACAGAACGAGAGACAGAGAGCAAGACAGCGACAGAACGAGAAGGAGAGAGCAAGACAGCGACAGAACGAGAAGGAGAGATCAAGGTAGCGACAGAACGAGAAGGAGAGAGCAAGATAGCGACAGAACGAGAAGGAGAGATCAAGGTAGCGACAGAACGAGAAGGAGAGAGAGAGAAAAAGGGAGGGAGCTAGTGACAGAACGAAAGATTGAGATGGTGACAAAGAGAGAGCGAGGTAGCGACCGAACAAGAGGGAGAGAGAAAAAAGGTGGGAGCTAGTGACAGAACGAAAGAGTGAGATAGTGGCAGAACGAAAGAGAGCGAGCGACAAAACTAAAGAGAGAGAGAGAGCAAGAGTCCGAGTTGCGTCAGCGCAACATCAAAACGCTCATCACTACACACACTCCTCTTCTTTTGTTTTTTTGCGGGCCTGAAGTCAGAGGTTTGTAAGGAACTTTGAGCCAGCCCGCCAAATCTACAGCAGTTGAATCTTTTACAGAGTTGATGCCGTTTGTTTAAACGCACTTAGTGCTGTTTTTTTGGTCGATGTTTTGCGGTTAAACTAGCTTGTAATTGTAAAACGAGATGAATCGAGGTGATAAAGCAGTGGATTCAACTGTCCAGTCACGCATTTCCAGCCTCGAATGGCCATAACATTTTCATTTTGTCTTTACCTGCTTGCTCTAATTCTCTGACTCACGGTTGGAAACGCCAGCAGCGTCTTCGCTGTAAGTTGAAGTAACTGAAAATGAAAGTTTTATGGCCATCGATTGTTTCAAAGCATCACTGTTGTGTTTCTTTCACCTGAAAGTGACTGTATCTGATGATCTTCAGTTGTTGAGTTTATTTTAGTGCTCACGTCTCTGACTTTTGTTTCAGAACAAGAGCCTGCGGATGAGGAGAGTGAGGAGCCGTTCGTGGCCCCGGACGGCCTTGTCATCCCTCCAGATGTTGAGCTGGTAAGCTGATTTTAAAAAGACCCCTTTGATGGAACGTACGTGATTATTCTGAGCCTTCGCCAAACGTTGGATTGAAACGCGACACTTGCTAAGAGGTTGGCGGCACCTCGCAGACGCCCTGGAAGCGACTTTTTTTAATTATTACTTAACGTGTGAAATTAAATGGCATTTTGACCTTGTATGTATTATGGATTTGGATTATGGATCACAATTATTGTTTTTCGGTATCAGTCAACATTGATAATCAATGAAAAAAGTCAGTCTACATCGATCAAAAATTGACAATGAATGTTTTTCCTGATCAGTGGATATTGACGAATGATAGAAAATGAAAAAAAAATCTGTTAGTATTGATTTTAAAAAAAATGCCAATGGATTTCTTATCAGTCGATATTGATAATTGATAAAAAAAAAAAATAAAAGTCAGTCAATATCCCTAAAAAATTGACAAGTAATCTTTTTCTGTCGAAATTGATGAAAAATTTATGGAAAAAAAGATAAAAGTCAGGTGATGGATTGATTTAAAAAATGTTTTTATTGTAAGTTTTTACACATCACTTAATATCAACAATGGATGAAAAAAAATATGAAGTTGAGCGAGTTCTTTTTTCACTCATGTCTGTGATTGTCGAGGCCGTCATTTGTGTTCTACTGTGCCGTAAGTGTAATCAACACTGTGTAAACCAATCAGGCCATCCACAAATTACACGCGGTGCAACGCGGAACAATCATCGTCACCGATGAATCACGTCGACCGAAAAAGTGTGTTAGTTATTGTTATCGAATTATCGTCTCGCTCTACCTTCACTGTAACATTTCTTATTTCACAAAACTTCAATCTCATAGGAGAGTGCCTCCATTTCTCAACGTTTCGTCACAATTACGAGGATCTTTTCGTCTCTGAACATCCTGGCTTCGCCGCTCAAGGGAAACCAGTCGTGAACTTTTTGGTCTGGATTATTTCTTGGTGACTCGAGACTGTTGTGACTCATGTCTGATTCCGTGGTTCACAAAGGGTCGGTTGTTTTTCTATTCAGCTGAGGGATCTTCACTTTCTGGAGATGTTTTCCACAATGGAATGATAACGTCAATCTACTCAAAGCAGTCGTGCTTTTATCTCCACGGGATCCCTCGTTTCTGAAGTTCACGCAATTACTGATGAATTTTCCTGTGCTTTTGGCCTGACGCCACTTCATTCCGTCAAATTACATCTGTGAAAGCTCAGAGGTCTCGACTTTTTTTAAATCCACCAGCGATGGCTGAATATTTCTTTCTCCGTCTTCTACTTTAATATTATTTAAGGCTGCGGCACCGTTGCCAAAAACAAACTGATAAATGCCTTGTCGACTAGTCGCAGCGCCGCTCGTGATGAAGTGCTTGGGACGGATGGAAGCTTCTGTAGAATAAAACAAGGTGGATTTAGACACGGTACAAATCATTCAAAATGCGTAAAACAAACTATTAAGGAAGAATAATGTCTTTCAAACATTTATGGTTGTCGAGTTTTTTATTTAACCATTCCAGCCTGTGTAACTTTGTGTTTAGTAACTGCTTAGTCTGTTGATTGATCGATTATATTTTCAGCGTCATCTCAATTTATAAGCTCTATATTACTTGGCTAATTGGTCAAGTTAATAATTTTTTGTGGTCATAGCTTCTTTGCAAGGTTTTTTTTTGGTTTAGCATACAAACCTTTTTCCGATGGCTTTAAAACCCAATTATTTTGGGGGAAAAAAATCCACTGAAGTTTTTAGGAAAGGCCGTGTGAATTATTAATCCTCAGTCGCTCTGATTACCTGGCTTATTTTCAGGCACAGAACAAAGAAATCGGATTTTAAGGACCGATGCCCTGTTGTTTTTCTTGAATTTGCAAGTCATTATTCGAGCGGCTCGTTCTCTGGAGCTTTGAGTGCAACCGTTTAACAGAAACTGGAGCGCTCCATGTAATATTCATGCTTTATTTTATTTGTTTTTATTCATCAGCATAACCTTACTGGAACATTTATCATTGCTCTTCATTCATTAATCTTCTAAAAGGCTTTTTTCATTTCGGGTTCATGTGGTGCTGGAGCGAATCACATTGACTTACGACAAGACACGCCCTGAATTCATTGTGACCCAATCACTGATTGACTCACTCGTGGGTGGGGCTGGGCGATTACCTCACTTGTTTTTTAAAGTTTTTCTATTCATTATGATTACTATTGATATCGACTGAGCATTTGTTTTTATGCAGTGTTATGTAGTTAAATCGCTACAGTTAAAACTAAATGTAGTTATATTTAGACTTTTTTTTGAACTGCGATAGGAAACCAGAGACCCTGTAGAAAGTTTTTTGCCCCCGCACTGCCCGTCTTGGGTTTAAAATACTGAAAAATGTTTGTTGATTTAACTTAAATGCAAAACGTCAATGTCAGTTTGGGTTAATTGAATTCCTGAGCTTGATTTATAATGTTATATTGGTCTTTTTCAGCCCGCCACCACCAAGACGCACGCCATCATCGAGCGCACCGCCACCTTTGTGTGCAAGCAAGGCGCCCAGTTTGAAATCGTTCTCAAAGCGAAGCAGTCCGGGAACTCACAGTTTGATTTCCTGCGCTTCGACCACTACCTGAACCCTTACTACAAGCACATGTTACGAGCGATGAAGGAGGGCAGGTACACACCGGCCTCGGAGAGCAAACCAAACCAGGAGCAGGGTAAGAGGTTTTGCTCTTAGTTTTGCTCTTAGTTTTCTTAGGTTTTGCTCTGTAAGTGACTTCCGATTTTAATGTCAAATTCTTGTTCTTATCACTACTTTATTTATTTATTTTTTTACACACATTTGTTATGATAATTCATTGGTGGCTGCAGTTTGTAAATGAGAATATTTATTTGTAATTGACAGATTTTGCTACATTTGCCAAGTATTGTTCAAGTCTCATTCTTATCAATATATTTTTTTTTATTTACAACAAACAGAATTCCGACTTTTAACATATTATAATCTCACAGTTGCAAGTTATAAAGTATGAATTGCAAAATATATGGTTAGAATACTGACTTATTCTGAAAAATGGGGATTATACTTTTTTTTTTTTTTGCACAATGTGGGTCCCACATTAAGAATAACAGCGTTATCAGAACATCGCAAGCTTGTTTTATCTTTTTCTTTGTTTTGCAATAAAAATTTTTTTTTTTTTTTTTATAACCTCATTTTTCTTTATGATGATGATGGATGATGTCCAATACTTGTTTTTTTTCATAACTTTCATTTTTGACTGATCCACATTGTTTTATTTTATCATGTTTTTTTAATATGCAGATTGTTCTACATGATGATGACTTTCATGAATAATTGATGTTAGAATATAACAGGCAGTCATACATTTTTAACATTATTAGTATTATTCATCATCACTGTTTTTTAACTTTTCAAACTGAGCCTTGAAGCAACATGCAAAGCAGATTTTTGAAGACTATAATATAAAGGAATTGGCTTTGTCCACACAGATTCGATGTCTGATGACTCGGATGAAGATGGAGACGGAAGCTACCTGCATCCAAGTTTGTTTGCGCCCAAGAAATGTTCTCGACTGGAGGAAATCATAAAGGTACTTCTTCAGTGACATCACGTCCCCGTTAGTCCACAATAATCTGTATTATGGTCTTTTTGTTCTTTGCTACGTAACATGGTAGTGGATCTCAGTCTTGACGGTTCACTCCAGGCCTCCTAACGTTCCTCACGTTCACGCTAGCACATTTAATCTCTTAATTTATTAACAGTTCAGTCAGGCGCTTTCAAAGCCATACATTTGAAATGAACGTCAAATTGTTCTTAAGTTTTTCTGTTTTATGGCGGAATCTGGCTTGATTTGAAAGCATCTGACATCAAAGTCTTTCCCTCTTTTATGTATTTTTCAAGTTAGGAAACGATGTTCTGATCTGATACTCAGGGCTTTGGTTTCTTAATTTAATATTCTGCATGTTTAATCTGAGTTGCTCTGTCATTTTGACATCTTTTAAAGAGGGAAAGGCAGATTAAATCTTGTAAATTAAATGCATATTTTCAGCTTCGGCCTGTCTTTTTTTTTTTAAACAGTCATTTTTTTGTGTGTGGTAATATCGCTTTGTTTCTCTTTACGTTGATTAAAAATAGAATTCCTGTGTTGAAAACCACAACTTCTAAAACTGATATGCTGGATATATATTTTTTTGTTGCCTTAAGCTCATTTATGTCAGACATCTAAACGTTTCCTGTTGACGTATGTAAATCACCCGAGATCATCAGAGTTCATCAGTACAACATCAGGAAACGTTACGCTTTTTATTAATAGACTTGTTTTGTTTGCTCGAGACAAACTTTACGCCTCTTCTGACCCTTCGTGCCATACAGGAATTTCCACTCGACGCCGTTTTAGTCGCGGCTCTTGTAGTTTGAAGTCGCTTTAACGTGGAAGTGTTTGGCGTTCACTTCATTACCTTGGCAAAGTGAGACACGTTTCGGCGTGGACGGCAGAGAAATGCAAAGCCTCCTTGAAATTTGGGCCGAACGCCATTCATCACACTATAATCATGCTGAAGATATCTGTCTGCCTCTCATTTTCCTTTCATAAGCAAATTATTACAAAACACATTTTTCTTGATGATGATAATTCATTGGTGGCTGCAGTTTGTAAATGAGAA